>CAUDMG010003253.1:0-55028 GCA_958450375.1 Homarus gammarus
AACTATTCCTTGACACTGGGTCATGCAACTCGTTAACTCAGGGTGTGGCTGCTGTTTAGGCGACAGCTTCTACACCTTAAACAAATTCACGCCTAGGTGGCCCTAGTGCCGGCCATCCTTGTTACACTCGCGGGGCAACCATTATTATTATTATCATTATTAAGACAGTAGGTCCATATATGACGTCAGCTATTGTGCACAAGTGAGTTGTTTATAGATAGACGAACTGACGGACAGCATCATGACTACCCCACAATCACCCCGAACCTTTTCCGGCCTGAGGAGTTAAAGGTATTTCACTAAGGTGGAAGCTACTTATCCGATGACCAGGGCGTTCTTGGCCTCATGACACTCCTCCACAAACGACTCGGAGAGGAGAGCTTAATGGTGGTCGTGGCCAGAGGGAGCCAGAGCCATGGTGCCCCCCTCAGTGCTAAAACATAAACCCTCGTTTTTGTCTGCAGATGAAAGGTGAAGTGACATTAGATAGAAACTATAAAACCTTAAGCCCCGGAAAATTAATATTAAAGTGAAAATGAAGCAGTTGAAAGTTAAGGGGAGTAAACAGCTTAATGAAGGATCAGAATATCTGGGAAGTATAAGCAAATAGTTAACGAAAGGAGTAAGAGTTTACAAAGTGTTTTAATAGTATGCATCACTCCGCTGCATCAGACGACTAGACAAACAAACTGTAGCAGCAGCGAAAACAGAAGTAAGTCACGCTTGCCAAAGCCTCTCTCTCCCTCACTACATTTACTCACACTCCTTATCATTACACAGTAATTACCCTAATTTGAGATCATTTACATTCCTAATTGCCAGAATTTAGGGATTATCAGAACTGTAAGGACAATTAGGCAAATATTCATCTTCTCGTACAATTACAGAATAATTTCTATCATAATATTTACAAATGATCTTGGTTGTTACACTGCTCTGTGGTCTACAGTAAGACTTGTTATTCATTTATCCAGTGTGTTGCTCTCAAGGCAAACTCTTTTTAAATAAATTGAGAGAAAATATAAAAATCACGACTGTTGTACGAAAACTGATATTATTAGATGTTAATAAGGGTGACAAATAATAGGGTGCAATGAGGAGAGCTGGCCAAGGACACGGCTATTTTTCCCTGCAGACAGTCAATCAGAAGTGATCATAGAGCTCATCAACACAAACAGGAATTATCTTACACAAAACAAAGTTGACGCAAACTACATTTATGGTCATATTCCTTTATGCCAACAGCTGCGATTTTTTTTATGTATTGTATTACGATGTTCCGTTTATCACCAGAAGTACTTGAAGATATAACACACACACACACACACACACACTAGGGTGTGTCAATTTTGTCAACATGTTAAAAATCAAATTTGGTAGTCAGAATATTGTGCCTCTTTATGTCTAAACTTGAGATTAGCAAACAAAAATGAATTGAAATAACCCTCACCTACATCAATTATACCTTAAAGTTTCAAATATCAGTATTTCAACAAATTAATGAGACTTGATTAGAATTATTCACTTGATATTAACTAATCTCGTGTAAGCATATGGATTATGGAGTATTTTATGGTTCTATAGCTTGTGTACAATATGCATGTCAGAACATGAACATGAACAGGCTCTCCGTGTGGGACAGTTTAATTCTTGTTTTGACTTGTACCAAGCGTGAGGATAAGGCGCCCGGCTCACTCTCCTTCTAGATATCATAGACGGTGGTTTGCTCTCATTGCACTTGCACCTACTCTACCAGACGAATTCTACATTTTAATTATTGTAAGTAGGGCATATTGATTGTCGCAGTTACTTATATCATTGTATAAAACATTATGTTCTAAGAAATTATTATGTTATTTCTGTTACAGCATTTTTGATAAACAAATTGATATTTTTTGAAACAACAATTGAATTATGAAACATTGAAATATTTTTCTATTTGTCAGATAGTGTGAAGATGTCAAAATTGAAGACAAGAAGTCAGTTGTCAACCCACTTGAGCCTGCGAGTTGGTAAAGGGAAGGAGCTTCCTGTATCAGAACTTCCAACAGTGAGAGACATGCTAAGATTAGGGTTACTCCTTCGAGAAAAAAATGCAAAGGACAGAAGGAACTATACAGATAAAGAACTCATAAATGACATGATAGTCCCTCTTCTGCATCAATGGACAAAAGCTAATGCACTATTCAAACCACCTGTGATTAATCAGTGTCGAACTATTGAGCTAAAACTAACGAAATTATGGCACAAAGCAGTTGAAACATCACTTGGTAAAGGAAACTTGGCCAGGAAAAATGAATTTCTGCACACACTTGATACTCTGTTTGACATTTTGACCTGCAAGTGCTCCATACAATTATGTTCTGAATCCAACTGTTCTCACTCAGGTAAGAGAGAAAATAATTCCCACATTGATTGTGGTTGTCCTCGTGAAAAGAAGATCCCTGTTTTAGAGCTTGAATTTATAAAGGCACAGAGGACAAAGGCAGAAGGCCAAGGAAGTATGCAAATGGGTTCAATAGATTATTCAGAAACAAAGAAGCAGATTGCTAATGCCAAGAAGAGAGAACAAATCCGAGAGAGGGAACAAAAGAAGAAAATGAAGAGTGAAGAAGCCATCCAAAGAGAGGAAGAGCTGTGTCAAGATGTTTATCACTTCTTTGATAGTTCTTCTGATGAACAGGAAGCAACATCAGATGATAGTTCCAAAGAGCCATCTGAACCTTTACCAAAGAAAATGAAATACAACACAAGAAATATTTCAAACATTGCTTTAGCTAGTATTCGCCACCATGCTGGACTTCGTGAGGCTGCAGAAATTGCAACTGCCGCTTGGATAGATGCAGGCCTCATCAGCCGAGAGGATGTATCTTTGGTGATAGATCATAATAAAATTAGAAGAGCACAAGAAAAAATAATGAAGGAAATATCTGATCAGCATGAAAAAGATTTAAGCGAGGGAGGGCTCTCCTGTCTTTTGTTTGATGGAAGAATAGATGACACAAAAGTTTTGCTAGAAGTAGAGGGAGTGAACAGAAAGTTTCCAGGTCTCATCAAAGAAGAACACTACTCTGTCTGTTCTGAGCCTGGTGGTCGGTTTTTGTTTCACTTTGCTCCCGAAACTGAAGTAGAAGGGAAGAAACATGCAGAGGTCATTGCTGATCATATTTTATGTTGGGTTCAGGAGAGAGGACTTGGCAGTTCACTGCAGGCTGTTGGTGGAGATTCAACTGCAGTGAACACCGGATGGCAGGGGGGTGTAATGACGCATTTAGAGAAAAAACTAGGAAGAAGACGTGTTTGGATTGTATGTGATTTACATACAGGCGAGCTACCTCTTCGTCATCTCATCCAGGAACTTGATGGTCCTACAAAGAGCAACAACAAGTGGTCAGGTCCCCTTGGCATCATGCTGGATGAAGCAACACAACTAGAAATAAATACAACCTTTCCAAAGGTCGAAGTTGGCCCTCCCCTTCCGGCGTTGTCTGAAGGAGTCATCAAAGATCTCAGCACAGATCAATCCTATGCTTATCGTATTGCCCAAGCAATAAGATCAGGAGAAGTGCCTCAGTCATTGGCTCTCTTGGAGATTGGACCTGTCAGTCACAGCCGTTGGTTAACTACAGCTCTTCGTTTCTGCAGGATTTGGATTTCCAAACACGAATTGAAGGGCAAAGTGCTGAAGAATTTGAGGTTAATTGTTGAATTTATTATTGGAGTTTATCTTCCCCAGTGGTTTAGTGTGAAACTTAATCCTATGTGGGTGGATGGGCCCAATCACCTTTTGTTTCAATTGCAGCTAGTAAGAACACAGAGGAAGGTAGTGAGGGACATCGTGTTACCTGTGGCAAGAAGGTCCGCTTGGTATGCTCGATCAGAAGCAGTTTTGCAAGCAATGCTTTGCAGTCAATGTACCAATCTCCGAACCGAGGCTGTAGAAGTCATTCTAAAGATTAGAGGAACGCTAATAGATGACGACCAGTTGGGAGACTGTTCGTTTCATTCAAGAAAAGTTCCCCCAATAAACGTCAATGCCACCAAATTGTCAGAATTGGTTGACTTGAGTTTGGAAGTCTTAGAGCCACCATTGACAACAAGTCTAACTAGCCAAGAATTGAGAAACCTTAAAGAGACTCCAATGCAGGTGCCGAAGTGGCCTTCCCACACTCAAAGTGTGGAGAGATGTGTGAAAATGGTCACAGAAGCAGCGGGCCATGTTTACAGCCACGAGAGGCGAGAAGGTTACATCAAAGCACAAATAGCAAGCAGACTACTGATGACAAGAAACCAAAGCAAAGAGAGTATGAAGGCATTGGTTACTTTCAAATAGACTACGGATAATAAAATATAATAATTTGAAACTTGAAACAGTAATATGTGTGCAAACGCTGGTTATGTTATAAATTCACAAATATGTACATTTAAAAATCCATTTGATGTAGGTAGGACTTATTATAAGAAAAAATTTATGCCAGATATTGTTTTGCATGCTTAAAGACTACAATAAATTGCTACCAAATTACTCGATTTTCAATTTAGCCAGTTCACCCCCTAAATTGACACACCCTAACACACACACACACACACACATTCTTGACCACCGAAGGGACAAGACGTACCTGGCGCTCCTCTGGGAGCAGCCAGGTCAACTGTTATGTTGTCCCATACCAACTCCCTCCCCTGAATCCCTCCTTCCCACCGGAATATCAACAAGTCTTCGCCAGAAGTTACTATTTCATTTAGGAAAGGAATGGAACCAGTGTTGAATTGTGGTGAACAGTGCTCGAGTCAGCGATAGGGAGGCCTGGGACCACCCCTCACTCACTTGAGTGAGGGGTGGTCCTGTGACATCAGATCACGTGGTGTCCCCATGATGCTACGACACCACGTAGTGAATGAGTTGCTACAGCACCATGTGACGTTCCTCATAACACCATCTGTGAGGGAAATACCACACCACATCAGGCCCCTCATAACACAACCTGTGAGGGAATTACTACACCACGTTATGCCCCTCATAACACCATCTGTGAGGGAAATACCACACCACATCAGGCCCCTCATAACACAACCTGTGAGGGAACTACTACACCACGTTATGCCCCTCATAATACCATCCGTGAGGGAATTACTACACCACGTCAAGCCCCTCATAACACAACCTGTGAGGGAACTATTATACCACGTGATGCCCCTCATAACACCATCTGTGAGAGAATTACTACACCACGTGTCTGCTGTTCAACACCTCCGCGCACATTATCTACGTGACCTCCATTGCAAACATTAATCTGTATGTTCACTGTATGTTCCTTTACCTTTCTCTAATGAAGGCTTTTGTTAAACCACCAATGTATGTAATAAGTCATTTATGCCCACTGTATATTTTCAGCCTTCAGGCTGCGGAACTTTTCCAATAAACCGTTAATTATTATTATTATTATTATTATTATTATTATTAACACACACACACACACACTATAAGAGTTGTATTTCATGTTCTCGTAATCTGAAGACCGTGTGTTCATTCGTCTTGCGGTGGTAATGGAGACAGAGTACCCAGACATGCCTCTCATTATCGTAATAGAATTCAAGAGATGGATGATTGATGCATGTGAAGGCATTCCTCTCCCTTCCCACCATCCTGGCGGTGGTGGTGGTGGAGGTGGCGGGGAGAGCGTAGGATATGAGCGTGAACATTACAGCTGCCTAAGAGGCTACTTTATCCTCTAAAGTTTAGAGGATAAAGTAGCCCTTCTTGGTATTTATTCAGGCTAACGCTAGACGATTTAATTCAGCTGAGATAAACCCCTGCCCTGCCCTGCCCTTGGTATTTTAAGTGAATGTATGTGAATAATTGTGAATGAATGCTTATGTTTCTTTATATGTATATTTATTTATTTTCATGAACCAGAATCGTCTTATCACACACCCATACAGAATGGTATTGTACATTGAAGAGCGTAGAGCAGTACCAGTGGCGAACACCAGTTAGGTGTGTGTTTTTGCTGCTGGCTGGTGTAGTCTTGTTGTGGATTATCATGATTCAAGACGATAGTTAGAACCTTGTAAGGGATAACTGATATACTGATCAGTGACCACACTGCAAAAGTGGTATAAATATAACGATGAGTCCCGGATGAACTGCAATCCTCAGATGTTTATTAATTCAAGTGTGGTCGTTGTCCAACAACAGCTGAGGGTTAGATTTGCCGCACACAAGGGTTGCTTTTCAGAACAGACTAACTAATGTGAAAACCACCATTTTTAACGATCAGAAACCAAAGCCAGGCATGCGATCATCCCATAAATAAGGCAGATTTTACCATCCTTAAACTTGCCCTGACGACATGACACTGTGTAGTGATGATGTGTAGTGATACTATGAAGTATGTAGTTATGATGTGAACTATAGTGATGATGTATAGTGATGCTATGAACTGTGTAGTGATGATGTGTAGTAATACTATGAACTGTGTAGTTATGATGTGAAAGATAGTGATGATGTATAGTGATGCTATGAACTGTGTAGTGATGATGTGTAGTGATACTATGAACTGTGTAGTTATGACATGAACTATAGTGATGATGTATAGTGATGCTATGAACTGTGTAGTGATGATGTGTAGTGATACTATGAAGTATGTAGTTATGATGTGAACTATAGTGATGATGTATAGTGATGCTATGAACTGTGTAGTGATGATGTGTAGTGATACTATGAACTGTGTAGTGATGATATGAACTATAGTGATGATGTATCATGATGCTATGAACTGTGTAGTGATGATCTCCCTCTCTTCCCTCCCCACTATCTTTCCCTTCTCCTCCCTCCCTGTCCTTACTAGCCTCCCTCTCCTCTCCTCCCCGCCCTTCCCTCCCTCACCTCCCTAGTATCCCTCTCCTCTCCTCCCTGCCCTTCCTAGTCTCCCTCCCTTCCCTCCCTGCCCTCCCTAGTCACCCTCGCCTCTACTCCCTGCCCTCTTTAGTCTCCCTCTCCTCTCCTAACAGCCCTTCCCTCCCTGCCCTCCCTTCTATTCCTTCCCTCTCCTCCCTGCCCTTCCTAGTCTCCCTCTCTTCCCTCCCTGCCCTCCCTAGTCTCCCTCTCCTCTCGTCCCTACCCTCCCTACTATTCCCCCTCTCTCCTCCCCGCCCTCTCTAGTCTCCCTCTCCCCTCTGTTCCCACCCTACCCTCTAGTCTTCATCCCCTCTCCTCCCTGCCCTCTCTAGTCTCCCTGTCTTCCCTCCCTGCCACACAGAGAGACATGATGTTTGATAGTAGGTAGGTCACGCCTTGGCTATCAGACCATATCCTGAGTGTAGGAGGATGTCTCTCTCTCTCTCTCTCTCTCTCTCTCTCTCTCTCTCTCTCTCTTTATTTTACAAAATGTCTCCCTCTTTTATGTATGTATGTATGTATGTATGTATGTGCCTGCCTGCCTGTCTGCCTACCTGCCTGCCCGCCTGCCTGTTTGTCTGTCTGTCTTTCTAAAAGGTCATACAACAAGTAACCCTCGACGAGCACACGACCTCACCTTAGCGAGAGTTGATGACTTCCACACACACACACACACACACACACACACACACTCTGAACTTCTTAAATGATTCATTGTCACATTATAAACAAAACACCTGTACTACTGTCCTCAACATCTTTGTTTAATAGCCTCAGTTAATTCCTTCCACCAAATATATAATAAGGTAAGATTATGTTACGATAATCTTTTGTTAAATGTTCTATTTTGTCTCAATAAAACAATAACAACAAGAGCATGGCCACAACACAACCTAACTCGATTGTTGCTGTAAATTTGCACCGGAACAATATCAAACCAGTATTAGTCTAAAACTTACGTACCAAAAAAAAAAGTTACTGTAATTATGGGGTGATGCGAGCATCCTGAATCGCGGGGCTGGTGTTAATTTACTTCGTCATGGCTTCAGAGGTCTTATTTGGATATATTCTCTCTTCTATTATGTCATTGAACCATTTTAAAAGAATGCTGATGTCGGGGATGTCTATATTGATTACTCTGTAGGTCAAGGACCATCAAAGATTAAGAGCTTTTAGCCTAAACGTCCAATTAGTTTCGTGGCCTTGGGAGATCTGTTATCTAAGCGGCGTCTCGTCTTGGCCCTTGGGACATTTGCCCGCGAAGTACTTCCTGTACGTGTCATATAAGTTTCCTCCTGAAATACGAAGCTATGATTGTTTTATATTTGGTAATTTTACTAATTTACTATGAGGTAGTTTTCTACTTACTTTTGGTAAATAACAGTTCTTAGTTTAGGATACAATTTTTTCACATAACGCCCAAATCAAAGGTTCTCAATTGACAAGGAAACACGAACGGGATATTCAAATTTACTTCTTTTGTCAACTCGTCCATATTTATACGTATGTACATTATGTACAGTACATACGTACATAAACATTTAAGCTACTTAATTATCTAGTGTTTAGTGTAAAAAATATTTTCAGGTATATTCTACTTAATTCTACTTAACTATATTTACATGAGTAAGAAGTCAACACTATGTCCAGCGAACTTGTTAGTGAACTTATTGTAATCCCTCTAAATCGTAAGTTCTAAGAAAATTCGCTAAGGTAACTGCAACTAGAAAAATATGAGGTAAAGATGGAAGAGACAGTTAGCACCAAAACGCGTTTATATACAGTATTTCGTTCATAATTTCCACAGTTGTTCTTTGGATAATAGTAACTAATAAAATCTATACAACTTTTTATTTCAGTTATGAGTACAGATTTTTTTGTTTTCCTTTTTTGTGTTTACCATCATAAATCGCCCGGATAGTGGGCAGGGCATGAAGATGAGGGATATTGCAGGGTAAAAACGCTGCGAAAAGGTGATCTATGACACTAAACTCAAGTCCCAGCGTGCTTTGTCTACGAGTATGCGCGAAGAATTTTAATATTTGCCGGAAAATAATTAGCCGAAAAATATGGCCTGTTGTCGTCAGAATGTAAACAAATTAAATCTAACTCTGGTCTCCCTTAAATTGTCAAAAAAACGACGGAGTCAGGGTTTTACTACCTAAGTTAATAGGTATGATTGTCTTATGTTTTGTTTTCTTTGAGTTAATATCCCGAGTCAAAGACTTTATGACCCGCTTGAATCCCATTTTTTATCTTTTCTTTCCGCGCAATAGGTTCGTAAACCTATTCTATTTATAAATGATGAGCGTCATATTGCGGGAATCAAATCCCATATTTTAGGTTTTGATTATTTTCCAATGCCTTACGAGAAGTCTTAGTTAATAAATGAACTGCATGTTCGTATACTTATTGTTCTTCCTCAAGGAGGACTGTCCGACTGGGGGAGAAGCCATTATTTTCAATGGTGCCCTTGTCACATCGTGTTTGGTATCATATCACAAGTTATCTGTGCTTGTGGAGTATGAAGACCGTCTCCAAGTGTTCATCTGTCAACATAGATTAGTTGGCAAAACGTGCAAGTGCTCAAAATGCGACAGAAAACGAACAGTGAAGAAGAGACATGCCGTTCAGTGCAACAACCGCTCGTACTCTCACGTTCACCAAAAAAGACAAAACGTAAAATGGCATCAAACCAGATCCAACGTAAGTTCATTCTGCCTAACATGCCGGGGGTTCGCCCTCTGACTAGGAAGCTAGGTAGGTTTCTTTGGTTAGATCAGGTTCTGTTAGGTTGGTAAATTTTTACAAGTTGCCCATGACCTAACAAATTAAATCGATTTTCTAGAAAACGAATCATTTGTGACGGAAATGTTACTCAGAAAAGTTGTTAGAAGTGACGAGATATACCTGGCCTGGAACCAAAATTATTGTGGGACATTATGGACAACTTGTAAAAAAAATACAGTTAGGTTCAGTGCATTCTCATTTCCATTTTCGTGTTCAATGTCGTGGAAATTGTATCTCCGGAAATTTTGGTTTTATTATTTTTTTTCTGGTGCTAACCATCTACTTCATCATTACCAAATATAAGTTTGTCAGGAAAACGTTTAGTTAATATTTAGAAGTTGCCAACACCTATTTATATATTAAGTACTATATAGGGAGAAAGGAAATAAAAATATAATAATTTATTCTATAGCGTATCTGTCGGAAATTTTTATTTTTCGAGTATTTTAACTGATAACATTACTCTCAATATTAATTGTTGAAAGTGGACTGCCCTCTGAAGTAGAAGGAAAATGTGAGGTAAAATACTGTTAGACCCTTCTCCTTTCACCGCTTACCCAGCTTCCACCACTGGTTACCACTGGCTAGGATCGTATGGACAGAGCAGTGGTTCCCTCACAGGTGTTGTCGAATTACCCGCCAATCCCCGGTAATTTCCCGACGATCGGTATCAGTGTACAGACAAACAACAGGCAGGTAGAGTTCCACCAGGTCACAGAAACACACTTGTGTACTGTAGTCTGCTTTAATAATCACTGATTCTTCACATCACTGTTAACAGTGTAATGGCTTCACAGCTGGACTTCTCACTTCGAATATATACTGTAATCGGCACACTCCCAGTGTATATTTCCTTAGTCTTTACACTTTATATTAATTACAACAATTCCACAGTACTTGCACAACATTTGTCTTCAGTTGTTCTACTAGCCTTATTCTTTACACTCTGAGCGGATCGACTGACCCCTAGGTTAGCTTAATTTGTTTAGAGAATACTGGCCACTTCGCCTTTCGGCCGGAGCTGATGGCTTCTTTCTTCTTCTGGATCGGTCTTGAGGTTTCTTCTTGCACTCTTGGTCTTCATTCTTGCACTCATTACTTTGATGGTTTAACTACTCTGATGGTCTTATTTCTTCTTTTTCTTGGTATTCTCATGGTCTTCTTTCTTTTTGTTCTTGGGACTCTGGTGGTCTTCTGTCTTCTTTTCTCTTGATGTTGTTGTGTTGGTTTTTGGATGAATTATATGAATGGGTTATATGATGGTGAATTAATGACAGTCCACATGAAATAGCCAGTCAGTTGACAAGTTTTTTGTGCACCTGACTAAGTTGATCCTCGAACACTTTTACAGCTTAGGACCCAAATTCGCCGCAAACAGAGAAGCTCGGGAAGCAGCCATCCCCTTGGACTCCCCGCCCACCTGGTACGATGTCCTCCGTAAACTTCCTGACCTCTCGTATGTCTATGGGAAAGGGTCGCGGAAAAGGGACGTGATAGCTGCCCGTATCATCATTGGGTATGACTTTGCTTGGGAGATTAGTATCCCCGCATCCCCTGAGCAACGCTCTTGTGCATTATGCAGAAGACACGACAGCAGCACCCTTATCCACTACCTCCTAAGATGTCCCCACACACAACGCTTCCGTGACGCCTGCTAGACCACCACTCCACGACCCCCTGACGGAGACACGATGATCCTCCCCATACTGGCCAGATATTTTGTAAATAACATTGATTATGTGCTAAAGGAATATCCATCCTTCCTTAGGCTTTAGTAAGCCTCTTTATAATATTTATACTGTATATACTTGTCACACTTGCCAGATGCTTCTGGTGTCATTGTACAGGGGTACCTAGTGACAGCGCTAGGATCTCGCTTCCTCCATCAAGGAATAAACAATTGAAATTGAAAATTTTTTATTGAATTTCTCTCAACGATACACCCCAACACAAAGCACATTCATTACAGACGACTTGTTAACTCGTCTTAAGCTTTGAGAGGCGGAAAACGAGGGAGAGAGAGGAAGGGTGAGAGAAGGGAGGAGGGGGTGGGGGCGTATTTTTTCCCTGTGTAATACCTCATCAACATTTCAAAGGCTTCTTTACCATAAACAAATAAGGTAGAATGTTAGCACCTGCCAACCATTGAAATTTCTACCTCCCTTGAGGCCATTGTTTCCGGTGAAGTTTCGACCTCCTTTCATGGTTATTATTTTATGTGTAATTTCTACTCCCTGTCAGTCACTCATACACTCACGAGTGACACATCTACCAGTCTACCTATGGCGTCAGTCGCTCAAAGACTCATGAGTGACCCATAGACCAGTCTTCCCACCTGCGTCACTCGCTGAAACATTAATGACTGACACATCTATGGCGTGAGTCACTCAAGTGGATTTTTTTTAAGACAACACTAACGTGTTTATATAGAAAAATGATCTATGTTTTAAGATATTGTACATTAAAGCGATTTAAAATTTACGGCTACAGCATTAAAACAACAAGAATGGTATTTGACAACCCTGCGGCACGCATCACCCCGTCAGAGGAACACTCACCTGGGTGTGGTCTGAGGGTGACAAGCAGAATGTCTCTCAACCCACATGCAAATTTGATCCAAGCCAATGTTACTAAGTGTCTGGCTGCGTGCTCTCCCAGGCCACACCGCGTCTGTTTGACTGTCTTTTTGTTTGTCATTCTCGGGTTGAGGTCTTTGAGATTTGTGAGTTAAGTCTACAGTACCAGCAGGTCATTCCTGTCTTTATTTGGGTTATGATTTTCCCTTTGTTTTGTTGTTGTTCTTCTCTTTCAATTATTTTCTTATTGTTCTCTTTGTTTGCTCAAGCACTTTCAACTCTCCCTAACTTAGTCTCCTTCCCCTAAAACACACACACACACACACGTCAACAAAGCTTTATCTTTACTCTCTCACCTATAAGTAACTGTCTCCCATTTTTACCAATGAAATTCACTTTTACCCCTGGAGGCTGTTAAATTCTTGTCCTCCCCACCCCAGCTGTGGTCTATGACACGTGCTGGACCGGGTCACCCTGTGTGTGTGTGTGTGTATATGTGTGTATGTGTGTGTGTGTGTGTGTGTGTGAGAGAGAGAGAGAGAGAGAGAGAGAGAGGGGGGGGTCACAGTAGGGATCTTTGTAGTAGACTCTGCCATAGACGCGGCAGTTCAATTAGACTGACTGTAACTTTATCTTTCACAGCTAAATTTCCCGAATGATTACTATTGATGGCCTTCTCACTCTCTCTTTCCTTTACCCTTACCTTTTCTCAAAAGTTAACTCACCCCTGAACATGTGAATTACACCAAAGCGCTTGGGAACTTCGTGTTTTCTTCTTTCCTTGTGGTTATAAGCATATATATATATATATATATATATATATATATATATATATATATATATATATCTTGATAAAATCACACGGGAGAATGGAAACAACGGAGTACCTTAGCTTTCGTCTTTATTCAAAGGCGAAAGCTAAGGTACTCCGTTGTTTCCATTCTCCCGTGTGATTTTATCAAGATTAATCTTATCCACGTTTTCATTGTGGATTTACATGAAATATATATATATATATATATATATATATATTTGTATATATATATATATATATATATATATATATAATATATATATATTGTTGGCCATAAACTAGGAAAATGTTTGGACAGCAAGACAGAATACCCCGGTGAGCGATATGTTTGTATATGAGAGTTGGGCTATTTTAAAGTGTTATTTATACCCAGGTATTATCAGTTCTGTATATATGTGATAAGTAAGTGCAGTAAGAATTGTATGCAGGAGATGCTTTATAAGTTATTTGTGGAGTAATTATACAAATAATGTTAATTTATACTTTATATTTAGTTTACACAAAAACATAAACAAAAAGAAAACAACGTGGATTAATCACTTTTGTTTCATAGCAGTTTTCAGGCGGAGCTCCTTGGCCATGGCATGGGCATGTTGGGCAGCAGCTTTACGGGCTTCAGCGACCCTGTTAGTTGGGTGCTCAGCCTTTGATTTGAGATTACCTTTGGCCCCTGGGACAGAGGTATTCTTGGCCTGAGTTTTCAGGCGGTGCTCCATGGCTATGGCCCGGGCCTGTTGGGCAGCAGCTTTACGGGCTTCAGCAACCCTGTTAGCTGGGTGCTCAGCCTATGATTTGAGATGACCTTTGGCCCCTGGGACAAAGGTATTCTTGGCCTGGTGAGGAGGCCTATTGGCCCGGAGCTTTTGTGCAGCAGCTCTACGGGGCACTTCTTGGGGAGTATCCCCTTCGGTGGCCACCTCCAGGGGAGTGACCTCTTCGGTGACCACCTCGAAGGGAGTGACCTCTTCGGTGACCACCTCCAAGGGAGTGTCCTCTTCGGTGATCACCTCCAAGGGAGTGTCCTCTTCGGTGACCACCTCCAAGGGAGTGTCCTCTTCGGTGACCACCTCCAAGGGAGTGTCCTCTTCGGTGATCACCTCCAAGGGACTGTCCTCTTTGGTGACCACCTCCAAGGGAGTGTCCTCTTCGGTGACCACCTCCAAGGGACTGTCCTCTTTGGTGACCACCTCCAAGGGAGTGTCCTCTTCGGTGACCACCTCCAAGGGACTGTCCTCTTCGGTGACCACCTCCAAGGGAGTGTCCTCTTCGGTGACCACCTCCAAGGGAGTGTCCTCTTCGGTGACCACCTCCAAGGGAGTGTCCTCTTCGGTGACCACCTCCAAGGGAGTGTCCTCTTCGGTGACCACCTCCAAAGGAGTGTCCTCTTCGGTGACCACCTCCAGGGGAGTGTCCTCTTCGGTGACCACCTCCAAGGGAGTGTCCTCTTCGGTGACCACCTCCAAGGGAGTGTCCTCTTCGGTGACCACCTCCAAGGGAGTGTCATTGTCGGTGACCACCTCCAAGGGAGTGTCCTCTTCGGTGACCACCTCCAAGGGAGTGTCATTGTCGGTGACCACCTCTAGGGGAGTGTCCTCTTCGGTGACCACCTCCAGGGGAGTGTCACTGTCGGTGATCACCTCCAGGGGAGTGTCACTGTCGGTGATCACCTCCATGGGGGTGTCACTGTCGGTGACCACCTCCTGGGGAGCGTCACTTTCGGTGACCACCTCCTGGGAAGTGTCACTGTCGCTGACCACCGCCATGGGGGTGTCAATGTCGGTGACCACCTCCTGGGGAGTGTCACTGTCGGCGATCACTTCCTGGGGAGCGTCACTGTCGGTGACCACTTGGGGACTGTCACTTGTTGTGATGAAGGAGGCAAGGCCTTTGTTGATGAGCTGCTATGATTTAATAGCATTATCTAGCATTACGCAAATAGTTTCTGTATTGAAGCATTCTTTTTGAAAGCCAAATTTGAATTTCTTCAACACCAGTGGAGGATACACCACATATTCATACCTGGCGTACCCGTACTTAGTTTGTCTTCCGCACTTGGCGGAATAATAGAACATTATCCCTTTGTCTGGTAAATTTCTCAGGATTTTTACCTGGTGCCGTAGGAACGCGCATCCTTGTACTATGGTCATGTTATGGTAACCGAGGTCTTCCAGATCGGCAATTTTATCCAACACAAAGTTTACGTTTGTGTAGGGGGGAATTTCAAGGGAGACGCTGCAGCCCACAACCCTTACACGACTTAAATTTGTGTAAGCCTTGGCTAACTCGTCGACCACGCTACGGAGTTTGCTAGCAGCTGCCAGGAAAAAACCTTTGTCGTATTCTCCCATTGTGACCAATTCCTGGAGAGTGCGACTCTCGTTGACCACCTCCTGGAGAGTGTGACTCTCGTTGACCACCTCCTGGAGAGTGTGACTCTCGTTGACCACCTCCTGGGGAGTGTCCCCTTCGGAGGTCACCTGGGGACTCTCACTTGTTGTGGTGCAGCGGGCCAGACGGGCCAGTGAGTCGGTAATAAAGTAATGTATTACACAAATAGTTTCTCTATCGAAACTTTCCTTTTTGAAACAAATTTTGAATTTCTGCAACGCCAATGGTGGAATCACCACATATTCAAATTTGACGTACCCGTTCTTAGTTTGTTTTCCGGTCAAGGCGGAATAATAAAACATTATCCCCTTGTCTGGAATCTTCTCCAGTTTTTTTACTTCTTCCCGTAGGTACGAGCATCCTTGTACTACGGTCATGTTGTGGTAACGGAGGTCTTCCAGATCTGCAATTTTATCCAACACAAAGTTTAGGTTTGTGTTGGCGGGAATTTCAAGGGAGACGCTGTAGCCCACAACCCTTACACCACTTAAAGTGGTGTAAGCCTCGGCTAACTCGGCGTCCATGCCTCGGAGTTGACTGGTGGATTCTTGAAAAAATCTTTTGTACTGATCACCCATTTTGCAAAGAAAATGTTTTATAGATATATAATAAAGGCACCCCAGGTGCCCCAGGCTCCTCAGGCACTTGTGAAAGAATGAAGTAAGAGGTTACCCGCTACTACAGAGCTGAGTGATGATGTAAACTACAGTGATGACGTGTAGTGATGCTATGAACTGTGTAGTGATGACGTGTAGTGATACTATGAACTATGTAGTTATGATATGAACTAGAGTGATGATATATAGTGATGCTATGAACTGTGTAGTGATGATGTGTAGTGATACTATGAACTGTGTAGTTATGACATGAACTATAGTGATGATGTATAGTGATGCTATGAACTGTGTAGTGATGATGTGTAGTGATACTATGAACTGTGTAGTTATGATATGAGCTATAGTGATGATGTATAGTGATGCTATGAACTGTGTAGTGATAATGTGTAGTGATACTATGAACTGTGTAGTTATGACATGAACTATAGTGATGATGTATAGTGATGCTATGAACTGTGTATTGATGATGTGAAGTGATACTATGAACTGTGTAGTTATGATATGAACTATAGTGATGATTTATAGTGATGCTTAACTGTGTAGTGATGATGTGCAGTGATGCTATGAGCTGTGTAGTGATGATGTGTAGTGATACTATGAACTATGTTGTTATGATGTGAACTACAGTGATGATGTATCATGATGCTATGAACTGTGTAGTGATGATATGAACTATAGTGATGATGTATCATGATGCTATGAACTGTGTAGTGATGATCTCCCTCTCTTCCCTCCCCACTATCTTTCCCCTCTCCTCCCTCCCTGTCCTTACTAGTCTCCCTCTCCTCTCCTCCCCGCCCTTCCCTCCCTCACCTCCCTAGTATCCCTCTCCTCTCCTCCCTGCCCTTCCTAGTCTCCCTCCCTTCCCTCCCTGCCCTCCCTAGTCACCCTCGCCTCTACTCCCTGCCCTCTTTAGTCTCCCTCTCCTCTCCTAACAGCCCTTCCCTCCCTTCTATTCCTTCCCTCTCCTCCCTGCCCTTCCTAGTCTCCCTCTCTTCCCTCCCTGCCCTCCCTAGTCTCCCTCTCCTCTCGTCCCTACCCTCCCTACTATTCCCCCTCTCTCCTCCCCGCCCTCTCTAGTCTCCCACCCTACCCTCTAGTCTTCATCCCCTCTCCTCCCTGCCCTCTCTAGTCTCCCTGTCTTCCCTCCCTGCCACACAGAGAGACATGATGTTTGATAGTAGGTAGGTCACGCCTTGGCTATCAGACCATATCCTGAATGTAGGAGGATGTCTCTCTCTCTCTCTCTCTCTCTCTCTCTCTCTCTCTCTCTTTATTTTACAAAATGTCTCCCTCTTTATGTATGTATGTATGTATGTATGTATGTATGTATGTATGTATGTATGTATGTATATATGTATGTATGTATGTATGTATGTATGCATATATGCATGTATGTATGTATGTATGTATGTATGTATGTATATATGTATGTATGTATGTATGTATATATGTATATATGTATGTATGTATGTATGTATGTATGTATGTGCCTGCCTGCCTGTCTGCCTACCTGCCTGCCCGCCTGCCTGTTTGTCTGTCTGTCTTTCTAAAAGGTCATACAACAAGTAACCCTCGACGAGCACACGACCTCACCTTAGCGAGAGTTGATGACTTCCACACACACACACACACACACACACACACACACACACACACACACTCTGAACTTCTTAAATGATTCATTGTCACATTATAAACAAAACACCTGTACTACTGTCCTCAACATCTTTGTTTAATAGCCTCAGTTAATTCCTGCACCAAATATATAATAAGGTAAGATTATGTTACGATAATCTTTTGTTAAATGTTCTATTTTGTCTCAATAAAACAATGACAACAAGAGCAACAATAACGCAATAACAGCAACAACAACTTAAACAATATCAACAACATAATCAACAACAACAAGAATAACAACTACAGCAACAACAACTAAAACAATATCAACAATAACAACAACAGCAACAGCAACCAACGTCCGATTTTGTTACAATATTCCTTCGTTATTGAATTGACAGAGAGAAGCTCGGGAAGCAGCCACCCCCCTGGACTCCCCGCCCACCTGGTACGATGTCCTCCGTAAACTTCCTGACCTCTCGTACGTCTATGGGAAAGGGTCGCGGAAAGGGGACGTGATTGCTGCCCGTATCATCATTGGGTATGACTTTGCTTGGGTGATTGGTATCCCCGCATCCCCTGAGCAACGCTCTTGTGCATTATGTAGAAGACCCGACAGCCGCATCCTTATCCACTACCTCCTAAGATGTCCCCACACACAACGCTTCCGTGACGCCTGCTGGACCACCACTCCGCGACCCCCTGACGGAGACACGATGATCCTCCCCATACTGGCCAGATATTTTGTAAATAACATTGATTATGTGCTAAAGGAATATCCATCCTTCCTTAGGCTTTAGTAAGCCTCTTTATAATATTTATACTGTATATTCTTGTCACACTTGCCAGATGCTTCTGGTGTCATTGTACAGGGGTACCTAGTGACAGCGCTAGGATCTCGCTTCCTCCATCAAGGAATAAACAATTGAAATTGAAATTTTTTTATTGAATTTCTCTCAACGATACACCCCAACACAAAGCACATTCATTACAGACGGCTTGTTAACTCGTCTTAAGCTTTGAGAGGCGGAAAACGAGGGAGAGAGAGGAAGGGTGAGAGAAGGGAGGAGGGGGTGGGGGCGTATTTTTTCCCTGTGTAATACCTCATCAACATTTCAAAGGCTTCTTTACCATAAACAAATAAGGTAGAATGTTAGTACCTGCCAACTCGTGAAATTTCTACCTCCCTTGAGGCCATTGTTTCCGGTGAAGTTTCGACCTCCTTTCATGGTTATTATTTTATGTGTAATTTCTACTCCCTGTCAGTCACTCATACACTCATGAGTGACACATCTACCAGTCTACCTATGGCGTCAGTCGCTCAAAGACTCATGAGTGACCCATTAGGGTGTGTCATAGGAGGGAAGATCAGCTAAAACTAATGGCCCATCACTTTTTTGGTAGATTTTAGTGTATATAAACAGAAAATAATTTCAGTTTCAATATTTTGCAACCTTTTGCTAGGTAAATTTTAGCGTGAAATTTATCGAAAATCTAACGTACAGCTGCATTAGTGCATTACAATTAAATAGTGAACATTGCTTTCTGACTTCATTCTTTAACAACCCAACTAACAATATTTTTTTTCTGTTTCAGATTCTGATGCATTTATAAGTTGATAATATTTGCGATGGCTGCTTGTGTCAGGACGAGGAACCAAAAATCCAGCTATCTCAGTCACTATCTTGGGTCTGGGAGAGAGCTCCTGAAGTCGGAGTTGCCTACATTGAGAGATGCTTTGAGATACGGTGTTTTAATCAGGCAAATCAGTGAAAAGAACCAAAGAACTTACACAAACAAAGACATTGCCAGTGATATGACCAAAGCTGTCTTGGCACAGTACACTCTGGCTAACGCTCAGTTCAAGCCTCCAGTCATAACAAGTCAGAAGAAGATTAGTGAGAGACTGCTAGCCAGTTGGGAAAAGGCAAGAGATATCTCTCTTGGGAGAGGAAAACTTGCAGTTAAGGACAGCTTTGCCAAGCAACTGGACCAGTTATTTGACATAATTACTTGCAAGTGCCCAATTGTTCTCTGTCCTGAGTTTGGATGCGATCGTGACTGTAAATCCGAGGCCCACATCTCCTGTATTTGCAAGCGTGAACTGAAGATTCCTGTGATCGAACTGGCATTTGTCAAAGCACAGAGAGAGAAGACTGGCAGTATAGGGGCTCTCATGATTTCTAGCCAAGATATTCCGGAGTCCAAGAGACAGGAGGCTGCCACAGAGAGACAGAAGAGGAGAAGAGTTGCCGAGGAAAAGAGACTTGAGAAGGCCCAGGGTGAGGTAAAAAAGGCCGATGATTGGAGTCAAGCTGATTCAGAGTTTAATGACTTCCCCATGGCTGATCCGAGTGCTGACCAGGAGAATGGTGACTTTGTCCCTAACCCAGAAAATAATGATCCCAAACCTTCCAGGCATAAGATTCGAAATAGGAAAGATATCCCGAGCATAGCTCTGGCCAGCATGCGACACCACACTGGTCTCAGAGAAACTGCAGAGATAGCAACAGCTGCCTGGGTTGACGGTGGTTTGATAACACCTGATGATGTTCACCTGGTGATAGATCATAACAAAGTAAGGAGAGCTCAGGAGAAACTTGTCAGTAACCTAGAAGAGGAGTTTGATAAGGGGATAAGAGAAAATGGAATCAATTGTTTGTTCTTTGATGGGAGAAGGGATGACACTAAAGTGTTCATGAAAGTTGGAGATTCTGACAAGTTGTTCCCTGCCATGGTGAAGGAGGAACACTACTCCTGCTGCAGTGAACCAGGAGGGAAGTATTTGTGGCATTTCACTCCAGAGAAAGATGACATCAGGAAACCAGCTGAGATAGTGGCAGATAACATTGTGAACTGGCTCAGAGAGAGGAACGTAGACCAGACCCTGCAGGCCATTGGAGGGGACAGCACCAATACGAACACAGGGTGGCAAGGGGGGGTCATACAGTGGATAGAGCGGAAGATTGGGAGGAAGCTGGTCTGGATTGTTTGTGACCTCCACACCAACGAGTTGCCACTCAGACATCTGATCCAGGAGCTGGATGGCAAGACTCTTTCAAACAACAGATGGTCTGGTCCTCTTGGCAAGATGCTGGACTCTGCCACTGAGTTAGAAATAAATCCGAGCTTTGAAAAAATCACAGTTGGCCCTCCACTCGTTGAGCTTGCACATACTGTCATTGACGACCTGAGTACTGACCAGTACTATGGTTACATGATTTGCAGTGCCATCAAAACTGGGGTCATGCCTGATAGACTTGCTTACCTGCAGATAGGTCCAGTCTCACATTCTAGGTGGCTCACAACGGCTCTCAGGTTCTGCAGAATTTGGGTCGCTCATCATAAACTGAAAGGGAACCAGCTTCACAACCTGAGACTTATTGTCCAATTCATCGTGAGTGTCTACTTGCCAAATCGTTCTCCAAAGGTCCGAGGCATGTTCTCTTCCAGCTTGAGCTCCTGAGGAGTCAGCCAAGGAAGGTTGTTCAGATTGTGGAGCAGACTGTGAGGAGATCTTCCTGGTATGCTCATCCCGAGGCAGTTCTGCAGACAATGCTCTGCAGTAAGGATGAGGAGGAGAGAAGAGTGGCAGTCAAAAAGATCTTGGATATGAGACTTATGAGAGGATCTGGGCATGACGAATCAGTTGGTGACGATTCCTTCAGGGTCAGGAAGACTCCTGAAGTCAATCTAGGTGCCAAGACTCTCACTGATCTCATAGATCTGGATAACATCCAGGCTGGCAGTGAGCCCCCTCTTACCTGCAGCCTCACCAATGTTCAAGTCAGAGCTTTCCTGGACAACCCCATGCATGTCCCTGTCTGGCCCTCGCACACCCAGAGTATAGAGCGTTGTGTACAGCAAGTGAGCGAGGCCAGCAGTCACGTGTACAGCCAGGAGAGGAGGGAAGGCTACATCCGAGCTCAGGTGGTCAGCAGGGAGGTGATGAGTAGAAACAGAAGCAAGAAAGACATGTTCTCTATGGTGTGCAGCAACACCGGGTCGTAGTATTAAAACCGGTTTTTGTATTTGATGATTTTGTTTTCTAAAGGAATATTAAATTTAATAAATGTGTCAAGATCATTCGTTTCACTATTCTGGATCATTTTCATCCTAATATATTAACCTGATACATTTACTTTAATTTAAATAAGCTATTTAGTGGTGTTGGTAAAAGGGTGGGAATACTGAATTTTTCATAAGATTTCAAGTTAAAATTTACCTAGCAAAAAATAAAAACTTTTCAAATCTGAAGATATCACATGATTCTGCACATAGAACTACATCATTAATACCATGGGCCGATTTTTCAAACTCAAAAAAAAAAATCGCCTCCGTATGACACACCCTATTCCGTCAGTGTTGTGTGGACTGTTGTGTGTTACTTCACTGTGTTTGTGTTTCACTGTGTTGTTAAATACGTTTTTTTTTATTATTGTATAAATGTTTTGTTTCATATTACTATTACGTAGCTATTTTTATGGGTTTTATGAAATGATTACGGTACGTATCTTTCCTTACGATAAATATACTTAGCAGTTTAGGATATTATTAGTTGGTGGTGGAATAATTCAGCCCTCTTATTTATTGTAACACACACTCACACACTCGTAGCATACATAAGTACGTGTATCACCTTTAAAAGTCCATTATTAAGTAGATATTGCGGATATTTCACACGTAATCAAAACCTACTGTCGCATAAAGCGCAGTTTAATTCGAACATTATTAACATGAGAGAGAGAGAGAGAGAGAGAGAGAGAGAGAGAGAGAGAGAGAGGGAGACTTTGTTAAGGGAATGTGTGTGTGTGTGTGTGTGTGTGTGTGTGTGTGCGCGCGCGCGCGTCCGTGTATCAATAGGACGTTAAGGGTCATCTTGGTGCATTTTGAGACCTCTTAACAGCTCTTGTTTGCAGAGTGAGACACCTTTGTGTTGCGTCATCACCACCAACTAGTAACTCTGGCCTTGTGTCGGCGGCATCTTGGACACATTATTATTCCTGTTATTCTTTCTTAAAGATTTTCAGTAGACGATTTATTTCATCTACCACCTGAATATATGTTACGGATCCTTTATAAGACGTTTGCAGACGATATATATTTTGGGGGGGAGATCAATATAGTTTTTCCATTATACGCAGAAAAAGAACTTGGCTTGTTAACTGGGTCAGTGTAGTAAAAAAAGTGCACGTATTCAGCACTTTCTACCTGTCGTCATATGCGCCTGGCATTACCGTGTGTCGACCGAAACCCGACTCCTGAGATGTCTAACCTGTCTGGTGTCTTATAGTATCGTGTTGTATGCCACAGTATAGGAAAAAAAGTTTAGCCGCACTATTCGGTTATGTACAGTGGTGTTGTTTTTCTACAGGCCCCAGCATCTAGGAAAAACTGGGACGGAAATCAGACAGCAACAGAGAGAATTGGGGGCAGGTGGTGGCGGTGTAGGGAGAGAGTGGATGAAAAACCTGTGATATTTATGTATATATTAGACTTTTCTCGTAGGACAATACAAGACGCACATAGGTGCAACTTAAACTTATAGTGTGTGTGTGTGTGTGTGTGTGTGTGTGTGTATGTTTTGTATATGCTAAGTTACACATACCAGCAGACTCAG
Source organism: Homarus gammarus (assembly GCA_958450375.1). Lineage (NCBI taxonomy): Eukaryota > Metazoa > Arthropoda > Malacostraca > Decapoda > Nephropidae > Homarus > Homarus gammarus. The sequence continues at coordinate 23,327 of CAUDMG010003253.1, forward strand.
TGTGGAGGTACAGCATCATCTCTGTAAATACTTGGCTCGCTGTACTGACTCTCTCCTCCCACAAACACATTCATAGTCTCTCGCCACAGACACACTCCCTATCTCTCACCACAAACATCTACAACAAACACTCTCTCTCACCACAAACATCTACAACAAACACTCTCTCTCACCACAAACATCTACAACAAACACTCTCTCACCACAAACATCTACAACAAACACTCTCTCTCACCACAAACATCTACAACAAACACTCTCTCTCACCACAAACATCTACAACAAACACTCTCTCACCACAAACATCTACAACAAACACTCTCTGTCACCACAAACATCTACAACAAACACTCTCTCACCACAAACATCTACAACAAACACTCTCTGTCACCACAAACATCTACAACAAACACTCTCTCTCACCACTAACATCTACAACAAACATTCTCTCTCACCACAAACATCTACAACAAACACTCTCTCTCTCACCACAAACATCTACAACAAACACTCTCTCTCACCACAAACATCTACAACAAACACTCTCTCTCACCACAAACATCTACAACAAACACTCTCTCTCACCACAAACACGTACCTAAACATCTACCATGAAGTCTCTCACTCTAAACATCTGGATACAAGATAAGGAATTAAGATCTCTCCTACAGAAATTGGTAATCATTAGTAGTTAACATAATCCTCTGATCTGCTCAATGTCGACGAGTGAGTAAGTGTGTTATACCCAGCAGTAGATATTCAGAGATATATGTTATTATTAAGTAATTCTTGTTATGAAATTTACAGTGTCTAATGGTACTGTTAAGTCTAGTCACGTTGTTTCTCGTATTGGCCGAGAAATCACGATATTTATGTTGTTTCTCTCTCGAAGTAAGGTTAGGTTACGTTAGGTTACGCTAGGTTTCACGAGAATCATTCAACTCTAGGTCATCATGAGAGACAACGTGACGAGATTTGGTCGTACGATTAGCCTCGGCCCAAAGACTTTAATTAAAACAGTATTTTTTTTAACGGATGAAGTTATGGAACTCAGAATTCTTTATCACATTATTTTTTGGGGGAAAGGATGAAAGTAGTTAAACTAAAATTTCAGTTTTCCTTTGTAATCAGATGCCTGTTTCTCGGCTGCCTGTATGTGGTATAGCGAGGGTGAGGCATGCGAGAGGCAGGAGCTGTGGCTGTTTCCTCTCTTACGTGTTCTTTATTGCCCGTATGATGCCACTTACTGCACCGTGTACACTCTTACCACCAGGTGATGAGGATACATATACAATCTGCTTTTTCCTTTTTTGTGGGGGGGGGGGGGATTACGTAACTATTTGGGATGTGTGTGTGTGTGTGTGTGTGTGTGTGTGTGTGTGTGTGTGTTACATTGACGGAAATAGAAGCTGCCTTGAGTAGTCTGGCCACGATATTTTGGTGCCTTATAATCTGCCCTTGTAATACTGTGAGATGTCAACATATTTATTACCCTACGGGGAAGCCAAAAGGTGCAGTGTCCGAGTGGATACAACCTTCGCCTCGTGTCCTACAATTTGTTGGTTCGCGTCCGGGGCACCCCCAGTCGGCACAGCTGCGGTTGGAGAAGTGAAAGTATTGTTGTTGAGTTCAGTGGCGGTCATAATGTGTCCTTGTGTCCGGAGGGTTTAGTGCTTAACCCGCTCTGGTTTACCGGGTCTGGTCACCAGGAACAATGAGACGCACTTAAACACAGAACACAACAGGCAGATATTTTTCATTTTGAACAGTTTTTTCATGTGATCATAATGTTTGTTTGACTTATATACTGTGTGTGTGTTGTATCTACTTGCTTCTGGATGTTTATATTGGTGACGATGACAATAGTGAATCGCAATATTTTGTGTTGTAAAAAATTAAATTATTCGTTTGTGGAGTAACGTGGTTGTAGTGTGTGCCGCTCCTGATCTTATTGATGGTTCAACACACTGAGTAACCAAGTCACTGTCACCATTTTTATGTGTACATCACCAGTCTTATAATCGCCATTAACGTTCATCAAGACTCGCCATTACCATCATCATCAGAATCACCTCCATCACCTGTCACAACATCATCATCATCATCATCATCATCATCACCATCATCATCATTACCTCATGTCATCATACGAACAAGAACATAAGAATGGAGGAAACTGCAGCCGGCCTATTGGCCCAAACTGGGCAGTCACGGTTACACCCAACCCCTATCGCTCATATATCCGTCCTTCTTAATTTTTCATCATCATCATCATCTTCATCATAATCATCATCATGAGGGACCTCGTCACCTCCGCCACAGCTCCACGGCCCCGGACAATATCTGCAGGTAATTGTCACTGGAGGCAATATCCCTCGCCCACCTGAGGCCACAGGCGGTTCCTCATACCAATACATATTGTTGCTCGCTCCCCCATGTCCCGTGTATTACCAGGCTGATGGTGAGCTATTTTGGTGTTCACACATGTGTTACTCGCTATTCTTAGCTCATGTGATACTTCGATGGTAACAAAACATTCCAGTGTTCACACATGTTTTCGCTGTCTTTCTCCTATGTGTTGTTAGGATGGTGGCAAAATATTTCAACGATCCCATGTGCTACAGTTGTTCCTTGTAGTTGCCACATGTGTGCTGGACTCTCATGTGCTACCTTGTTGACACGTTTGTTTAAATGTGAGCATATTCCCTGAAGGAACATTTTTGTGGTGGTGTTGTGGTCGTGGTAGTGTTTTTTTTATTGTTGCTGTGGTAGTGGTGGTGTTATGGGATTGATGGTTTTGTGGTGGAAGTGTTTTGGTGGTGGTGATGGTGTTGTGGAGATAATGTTGATGGTGTTTATATGGTGTTGTGGTGTTGTTGTTGAGGTAAAATTGGTGGTGATGTATTGTGGTAGTGTTAAGGAGTTGTGCTTTTTGTTTATTGGTGGTGGTGGTGGTGGTGGTGTTATTATGGTGGTGTCATAGTGGTAGTGTTATAGTGGTGGTTTTATTGTGTTTGTGTTTTTGTGGTGGTGTTATAATTGTGGTGTTATTGTGGTGGTGGTGTTATAGTTGTTGTGTTTGAATGGTGATACGTATTATCGTATTGGTGTTAAAATGGTGGTGTTATTGTATTAGTGTTATAGTGGCGGTGTTGTGTTGGTGTTATAGTGGTGTTCTTATGGTGGTGTCATAGTGGTAGTGTTATAGTAGTGGTGTTATCGTGGTGGTGTTATAGTGGTGGAGTTATTGTGATGATGTTATTATGGTATTGTTATAGTGGTGTTATTGTAGTGATGTTATTGTGATGGTTTTATCGTGGTGGTGTTATTATGGTGGTGTTATTGTGGTGGTGGAGTTATAGTGGTGGAGTTATTGTGGCGGTGTTTGAGTTTTGGTGCTATAGTGGTGGTGGTATAGTTGTGGTGTTCTGATGATGTTATAATGATGGTGTTATCATGGTGGTGGTGTTATTGCAGGTGCTTCAGTTGTCACGAGTAATACTCTCCTTGAGCTAAATGTTTTTCTAGTGCTGGATTGAAGTGTTTGTCATGAAGTGCTGCCAAGTATAAAGACCATAACTGTTCATTAATGTTCTTGACCCACAACACTGACGCACACAAACACTTAGCTTTCATTCTTAACCTTTATTATTGTCTATAAACAAACACAGTGGATAGATACAGAATTTCATCTTGGATGCTTCAAAGGCTGAGATCATCATTATGTTTACAAGTTGACAAAATTCTCTGAAATCAAATGACGTTTCTTCCTCTTTTATCTTTGTAATAAAGAGATGATATCATGTTTGTAAAGGTAAGGTATTTTTGTAGTTAAGCTTTATATATTTATACTGTTGTTGGAATCCTGTATCGATTAAGCTATCAATATTATGTCTCTCCTGTGTTGAGGATATGTGTGTACTATATATGTTGTACATTATAATGCGTGTTGTTTAATGTATAAAGCTTCATATTTGTTTATGTTTTATTGTGTGTTTGAAATGCCTAAGAAATGTTTCCTTACACGTTCCTCTTGTCTCTTTCCAGGTAAGTGCGAGAGTTACCTCCTTGTTGCCGCGACCTGCTAATACCTGCGGACTGACCTCCCACCTCGTCGCCCAGAGTGAAGCGGCGGCAGTCAAGGGTTTGTATGAAGGCAAGACTGTGGTGAAAATGGTTTTGTTTGTTTTTTAACGCTACATGTTTACATTTTATCTTCTACAAAAAAATATTTTATAAGCGTCGTGAATACGTATTCTACAGGTGCCATGAACCATTCTGTACTGAAGCGAACTATTTTTTTTTTACGAAAACCATATTTCCTTATTAAATTTGTTTTTCTTTTTACACGAACCGCCACCAAAAAACCAATAAATATTTCTGACAATTGAGAAGTGTAACAAAATAAAGTAACAAACACAAAGTAAAAAAGTCTAACCTTGTCATATAACCTTATGTAACGCAGTGAACTTCCGTATAAAAGTTTGGCTTACGTTTGGTTAATTTCAGTATGATTTTATCTCGGTCAAAGTTATTGGTTTTAAAATTGTGTGTGGATTTTGCCTCGGCCTCAAAAGTCGGGAACGTTGAGTCCTTAACAAAGTTTTAACCTCTTGATGGTGATGTCTTCCCGTGAGTACAATGAATTTGTCCAACGAGTAAGGTATTTTAACATCTCGAGTAAGATAGAGGATTTAAGCCCTTAAGTACGATGGTTTAATACCTGTAGAGTACCTTTACTTATTCCTTCGCATAAGCTGATGACATTGTACTCACGGTAAGTCATCGTACTTTAGGGGAAAATGAGCTGTGAGATTTAACTTGATAATACATGGTTTATATCATATATCTTGTTATGTATTACTTATAGCCTTGAGATGTTACATGGAGTGAGTCATGTTTCATAAAATGTGGAAGTGGGTATCTATTTACAGCTGGAACAGGAGGCGAGTTCGGTTTACCTTTGACCACCTGGCTCCTCTGCATTATTTTTTTTATTTTTTTTTACCGGCATTATCACAACAGGGCAAAGGTCAGAGGATGATCCACTTCAAGGCCTGGTGGGTGAAAATAAAATATTATAATAATAATAATAATAATAATAATAATAATAATAATAATAATAATAGTAATAATAGTAAAATTAATAAAACAATATAAATTATAATAATATTAATAATAATATTAATAATAAATAAATACAAAATTAAAAAAATATCAATAGTGAGAAATAATATATGTATGTTGTGTTGTCAAAGTAAGAGAAACAATTGAGACCCTGCAATTGTGTGTAAATGAGGCAGAAAGTCAGAGCAGCAACCTGGGACTTGGTCATAATTTTTGCTCTCGTCTTATAAAATGAATCATGTTAGATTTCTTCTGAACATTTTTGTAGTTGTGTATCTTATTAAAATATTTATAGATGCACAGTTTCTGGGATGATGAGATTGGTCGATTGGTAAAATTTGTCAACCTTAAAGCTTACATTTTATGGTGTGGGAATTATGATTTGTAATCTACTAGTTATCATTTGCTAGCAAAAATAATTAGACGTGCAAAATCACGTTCAGGCGCGCGCGCGCACACACACACACACACACACATACACACTTGTCAACCGTCAGTGAGACAAGACGTGCTCCGAAGGCGCTCCCGGTTTTAGCAGCCAGGCCGAGTCTGTTTGGCCCTGCCACTCTCCCTGCTATACCTCAACGCCCTACCAGCCTTACTACACCAGGATCTATTCAGTAAAACATTCTAGTGATTAGTGAACGATTGATTACGGAGCAGTGTTCCTATAGTGCACTTAAGGAACTTTCTCAGCAAAGCATTCAAGTCATCAGTGCAATAAGTGATTATCATACAGTGCTCGATAGTGCACCCCAAGGAAAAGTCAGACAGTGGGCACTTTATCGGTCACCTTTAAAGTGCCAATGACAAGGACCACCGCGGTGTTTACGTATATCGTGAAAACTGTGTCGGCGACCCCAAGCACCAGGGACAAAGACCCACTGTCTTTACGACTGACAAATATTAACAGATGTCTACCAGTGTCAGTGGCCCTCAAAGTGCCGTCAGTGACGAACACTTCCGTCCGCCCACAACAGATATCAACAGATGGCCACCAATCACTTACTCCCGACGCACTCTGTACCTTCTAAAGCTTGGGAACGGTTATCCTGATGGCAGTGTTATCGCGCGACTCAAGTCACTGAACATATTCCACGCGCTTAGCCGTAGACAAGGCCGTCATACACATAAGCCCATTAGAACCGTAACCTCCACTAGGAAACCGGAGAAACTCACCCCTGACAGACCATACCACCACACTGAAGTTCCACGGATATGGTATGATCTCCCGTCTTTACTGCTATCCAACGTCACTTCCCTAGCTAACAAGTTCGACGAGCTGGCAACTACAGTCAGGTCAGCCGCCGCGAGCATCGTTGCCATATGTGAGGCTTGGCAAATTGTGCCTGAAACGTGTCGTATTGAGGGATATCAACTCTTTCATCACCTTCGTTTACATAGACGCGGAGGGGGCGTTGCCCTCTTCTGTCAAGATGACCTACGCCCGTCACGCCTGGATGTTCAAGTCCCAGCAGATGTGGAAGCATTATGGGTACGTGTTGTGCCACGGGCCCACCCACGCAACACTGCTTCCATCATAATCTGTGTGGCATACCATCCGCCTCGCTCACCCACCAGAGACACTCTTATCAATCATCTCATCACCACCTCAGACCACCTCAGAGTTAGGTACCCATGTGCCAAGTTAGTATTATGTGGGGATTTTAATGAAATTGACACCACTGATATCCAGGACCAGCTATCACTATCACAAGTTGTGACCTTCCCCACACATGGTCAAAATACCCTTGACCTTATCTTAACTGACTTAGCGGACCAGTACCAACCACCTCAACCAATGCCTCCTATCGGGTGTAGCACACACTTATCAGTGCTCTGGTCCCCAGCTGCCACTCCCACTCAAGTACAGAGACCCTACATCAAGACCTACAGGCCGATTACTGACTCTGCAGTGCGCCTCTTCGGGCAGTGGATAGTTCACCATCCCTGGACTGAAGTACTTAGCGTGGATGACGTGGAAACCAAATGGATAAATTATACCAACACCACCACGGAAGCTCACCACCACTTCTTCCCCGAGAAGTCCGTCAGATCTCACCCAGCTGACTTGCCCTGGATCACACCTCGGATCAAAAGACTTATGCAACAGAGAGACAGAGCCTTTCATCTCAATGACCACATCCGCTATAGGTCCCTTCGCAACCGAGTCATCCGCGAAATACGCACTGCAAAGAAGTCCCACTACCCAACCAAATTACAACACCTGAAGCAGACCAACATCAGTCAATGGTATGGTAAGCTTAAAGAACTCTGTAGACTAAACAATAAGACGCATCCCCTCCCCTTCCTTAGCCATCTCACTAATGTTGACGCAGCTGAGCAAACAAATAACCATTTCGCTACTATATGCCAGACGCTCCCCCGGCTTGACACAACCACTCTCCCTGCTTACCTACCAGCCCCCCTTCCCACTGACTTAGTAGAAGAATTTGAAGTAGCAAAACGCCTGGACAAACTAAAATTAAAACGCTCTACCACCCCCATTGACTTACCAATGAAACTCTTCAAGGAGTTCTCCCCGGAGCTTGCTAAACCCCTATGCTCCATCATCAATGCTTCTCTCAGTCAAGCCAGATGCCCAGCTGACTGGAAGACCTCTTATGTATCACCAGTGCCCAAGTCAACCAGCCCACAATCCTTAAATCAGCTACGACCTATTGCAATCACCCCAATACCCAGCCTAATCTATGAAAGTTTTGTGTTCGACTGGGCTTATGCTGATATTGCAGGAGTCGTAGACCCTCAGCAATTTGGCAACATGAAAACTTCCTCCACCACTCACTGTCTTGTCAGCTTTCTCGATTACATATACCGCCATCTCGAGAAACGAAAAACGTCTGTAGCTGTCGCCCTCATTGATTTCACTAAAGCGTTCGACCTAGTCGACCACAATATAATCATCAACAAAGCTATTGACCTCGGGCTTCGGAGAAGTCTTATACCATGGCTTACAGACTTCCTCAGTGACCGACGCCAAGCTGTACGCTTCCGAGGGGCTGTCTCCACCTTTCAGTCACTCACCTGTGGCGTCCCCCAAGGCACCAAGATGGGACCACTCTGCTTCCTTATGCTCATCAATGATGCCCTAAGAGAAACCCCTGCTCGCTGGAAATATGTCGACGACTCCACCATTGGGATCAGCGTTAACAATTCTGCTCCCAACTATACCATGTCAACATCACCCATACCAAGACCATGGTTATGCACATCAACCTCTCCTCCGACATTGTCCCACCTCCTTCCATTACTCTAGGTCCGAACACACTCCAGGTTGTAGATTCCACGAAGCTCCTCGGCGTCACCATAGACAACAAACTAAATTGGAAACCACACGTCAGTGAAGTTGTCAAATCCTCCAGTTTCCGTCTCCACCTCCTCCGCCGACTCAAGTCCCTCGGAGTTCCTGCACACGAGCTCCTCAGTGTTTACACAACATTCATACTTCCCAAGCTCACCTATGCCTCCCCCACCTGGTCTTCCTCCCTAAATGCCACACAACGTAAACACCTAGAAAAAGTGCAAAAGAGGGCATGCAAGATTATTCTCTCCCCTTCCTACTCCACATATCAAGAAGCGCTCAACACACTGACCCTTTCGACTCTCACTGACCATCACCACGACCTCATCTGCAAATTTGGTAAGAAGCTTCTACACCATCCTCGACACCGGCTCCTACTACCACCTGAGATCCCTAGTCCGAGAATTGCTGTTCGACACCACAACCGCATCCAGCCCATACGTGCACGAACTGATCGCTATAAGAACAGCCCAGTCCCAACCATTGTAAAAATTATCAATAACTTGTAATAAACCAGTGTATTCACTCCCAGTAAACACTACTCCTTGCACTGTCACTATGTTGAAATGAACTGTAGTTTGAGCTTTTCCCCATCTAGTTATTATATGTCTTATTTGTGACACTTCTGTTACTTGTATATTATTTGTAATTTGAAACCCATTCCCCAAATATGTAACTGTATATTTTCAGCCTTCTGGCTGCCAAGCTCTTTCAATAAACCGTTAATTATTATTATTATTATTATTACACGGTAATTAACCTTGATATTAATAGTAATAATAAAAATTATAATTACAAAAAGTAATCCTTATAATATTATTATTATTGTTATTATTATTATTATTATTATTATTATTATTATTATTATTATTATTATTATTATTATTATTATTATTATAAACAATTTCATGTTATTCTTAGTAGTATTTGTATTATCATTAATATTATTTATGCTCGTTAATTTGAAGCAGTAGGATAAAATAATATAGTAGTTTGTGAATCTTATTAGTTATGAAAGTCTACGGTATCCCGGTCCCCCTTTTCACTACCACACCATACCAGTGAACGAACATATCTGTAACTAGTGTTCTGAGACCTGGTGACCTCCTGGTTGTGCATTTATAGTTCCCAAGAAGGTTTTTATTTCTATTCGTTAACTACGTCAGCTGAATAAAGACTAACATGATAGGGGGCTTTCGTCACGGTGTATTTAATTCAAACATTTTTATCATATACAAAATTTTGTTTTTTTATAATGATATTTTTCTCGTGTGGTTGATGGTGCTGAAGGAGATGAAGATACAAAAGAACTAGTATACCGAGTCTTGTTTAAGGTCTACCAATATTTCTGCCATATAAGAGCAATGTTTAGATGGTGAGGATGTGTTATGTCACTCTTATGGCAGGCTGTACTAAGTTGTGTCTGTTACGTCACTCTTGTTATGGCAGGGTGTACTATGATATGTCTGTTACGTCACTCTTGTTATAGTAGGATGTACTAAGATGTGTTTACGTCACTCTTGTTATGGCAGGATGTACTGTTATTCTTGCCTCACGTAATTAGTTACATAACATCTTCGTGGACAGCACAATTTCAAGTTAATTACCGCCAAGATTAAACAGGAAGCTGTCATTGGTCCCCTGTGAGATGTGATATTTATAATGCTGGTGATAATGCTGACAACTGCGATGGCGTGGGGGGGGGGGGAGGTGGTATTGGTATTATGTAAGCAGAATGTGTTGGCGAAGACAACAGATGTTTAACACGTGATAATTTTCAACAATCACAGGATAAAACAATCACAACATTTAATTTAATCTCGCTAAAGAGGCGCCGGGAAAAAAACGATGACCTCACCTGAAGAACTGCGAGAAGGGGAAACAATAATACCGACTAAGCTCGTGAAGTGAGTTATGTAAGAGGTGAGGGTGGCCTGAAGCACCTGACCTTCCATTGGTGGTGGTGAGGTGTGAGGGAGATCAGCTACTTGCCTGGTGGTGACGAGTGACATCTCTCCCTGTCTGGTGGTGAGGAGTGAGTAACACCCCTCCCAGGTCAGAGGCGGTACAGGAGAACACTTGGAGACTGGTTGCCTCCACTTTTGACAACAAAACAGTAAGAGCGACACTGAGAGACACCTCACGAATACCGTCCCTCATGAGATCCATATCCTTCGTTTAAAGGACTCTAGGGACCCTTTAACCCACCTCCCCCATCCTTCCTTCTTTCTCTATTGCTTCTCCTTTCCCTTCATTGTCATTTTTAAGTTTTCTTTCGTGTTATCCTCCTCACACTACACTACACTACACTACACTACACTACGCTACACTACACTGTTCAGAGAACAACAACAACATTTACTGTTGTCGTAGTACAATACTTAGGTCCTTACCATGATCTGTGGCAGGAAGGAGTCTGCTTGACCTCCACTCCTCCCCTACACAAAGAGAGGAGAGAGTCTGTTACACACCCCCTGCTACTCCCCTACACTGAGAGAGGAGGGGCAGAAGGTGGGCACTAGTGTGGTGCTCTTGTGAGGGGCTCGACCATCGATCTCGTAGCAGACTCCCCGCTGACCTTCGTTCACGGAACGCCTCGCCTCCCCCCTCCCTCTATATTTCAGAAATTTGGCCACATGTTAGTCAGGTGTGTGGGCCAGTTGGATGACATATAAAGAGCAGTTGTTTGACTTGTTACGAACTGTTTGCAGCGCATTACCACGTTAGTTAGACAGTTTCAAATCGTAAGTAAAACTTATAACAGGTGTTAGGTATTAGCAGACTGTAAGTAAATGAGTACTTAAAGTAGTTAAGCAGATGTTGCAAACTCTTGAGTGAAATTTGGCAGGTATTTGTGAGGTGATGATCGGGAGGTCCGAACATCAGTTCTATGGAGTAAGTGGGGCGTGACGATATTTAGCTTGTACAATGTACTGTATATATGGTGAGCTGTCACGCAACACTCGTGGATATCTCTCTCTCTCTCTCTCTCTCTCTCTCTCTCTCTCTCTCTCTCTCTCTCTCTCATTTCACTTCACGTTTGGTTCTCTCTTTCTCTCACTCCATAAAAATCGTTCTCCTTTCAGTTGTGTAGGTAAGAACAAGACTCGGTGAGAGGTAACGAGGTTGTCAGAACCCGAAGGGCCTACTTAATGAGCTTTGTCTTCTATTGACTCTATGCATTAATGGCACAGGCTAGAGAAATGGTATTTCGGAACTTAATAGTAGTGTGTGTGTGTGGGGGGGGGGGGACAACATGTGAGCCTGACCTTTTATCCAAGTGTCTGATTTTATAAATAGAAGCGATCGAATCTCCACAGTCGAAATGATCGCTGCGTAGAGGCGTGGGTGTTGAGATGTGACGTGGGTGTTGAGATGTGACGTGGGTGTTGAGATGTGGCGTTGGTGTTGAGATGTGACGTGGGTGTTGAGATGTGACGTGGGTGTTGAGATGTGACGTTGGTGTTGAGATGTGACGTTGGTGTTGAGATGTGACGTTGGTGTTGAGATGTGACGCTGGTGTTGAGATGTGACGTTGGTGTTGATATGTGACGAGGGCGTTGGAACACATCATCATCAGCAGTCGGTTACACCTCAGAAGTTACTACACAACACAAGGCATAAAACAAAACACGCTTATCAACTCAACTCTACAGCCAACCTAAGTATAATCTTTGTTCCTCCAAGCTCATTAATTATTTATTTTAACCCGGTTTGTTTACATACACGTACAATAAACATAAAAGGATAAGTAAAAACAAGGTCAGGTGAAGTGTGTGTGTTTACTTAAGCAGTACGCACTTCAATTAAAACTCGTAAAAAAAATGACATGAAAACACGAACCTGCATCTCGTGTTCAATGCGCTCGAGACAACAACAATGATTTAGGGTGAATACTTGTAGCTCTAAGCCTTTCCATATGCCGTAATGACCAGCTGATAAGGAGTACCTACCTCCCTTCCTACCTCCCCCATCTTGTTGACACGTCTCTCTCTCTCTCTCTCTCTCTCTCTCTCTCTCTCTCTCTCTCTCTCTCTCTCTCTCACAACCTTATACTCGACTTCCCTCTTACTTAACCTCTCTCTCCCTGAACTCCTTTCTTACTCTCCTCTTCCCCCTTACCACTCTGCGTCTCGCCCCATTTTATAGAACTTCCTCTCATTCTTCTTCCTCTCAAACTCCTCTCTTTTATTTAACCTCACTTAGTCCCTTTACTTCCTCCTCTCTCTTACCACCATCCCACTTTCCCTCCTTACCTGCTTTCTTTCTCTATACCCTCTCACTCATTTTTCCCTTTTAATTTTCCCCTCACTTACCTTCTCCTTCTATCTCTACCTTCCATTCTCGTCTCCCTCTTCCACTCCCCTTCACTTCTTTCTTATTCCCCTCTTCCCTCATCCCCTTTTCACTGAACCTCCCACTCCCTCCTCCCTTTCACTCTCCTCCTATTCCCTCATCCCCCTCTCACTGAACCTATCACTCCCTTGTCCCTCATCCCCTTTCACTTATCATCCCCCCCCCCCCCTCCAGGGCCTACCTCGGCGCTACCTATCAATTATTAACAGCGGTGAAACCCTCTGGACGGTTACACTTACAGCAGGGGAGAGAGCGAGGGACCTATTATATGAAACACCTATTGATCCTTTTGTGTGTGTGTGTGTGTGTGTGTGTGTGTGTGTGTGTGTGTGTGTGTGTGTGCGAGAGAGAGAGAGGGACTGTAGTGTTTTATGTTTTTCGCCAGAGTAAATAATGTCAATGTTACTATACATTGATGTGGGTCAACTCTATCTCTCTGTTGCTATGCATTGATGTGGGTCAACTCTATCTCTCTGTTGCTATACATTGATGTGGGTCAACTATATCTCTCTGTTGCTATGCATTGATGTGGGTCAACTCTGTGTCTCTGTTGCTATACATTGATGTGGGTCAACTCTATCTCTCTGTTGCTATACATTGATGTGGGTCAACTCTATCTCTCTGTTGTTATACATTGATGTGGGTCAACTCTGTGTCTCTGTTGCTATACATTGATGTGGGTCAACTCTGTGTCTCTGTTGCTATACATTGGTGTGGGCCAACTCTGTGTCTCTGTTGCTATACATTGATGTGGGTCAAATATATCTCTCTGTTGCTATGCATTGATGTGGGTCAACTCTGTGTCTCTGTTGCTGTACATTAATGTGGGTCAACTCTGTGTCTCTGTTGCTGTACATTGATGTGGGTCAACTCTGTGTCTCTGTTGCTATACATTGATGTGGGTCAACTCTGTCTCTCTGTTGCTGTACAATACGAAGAGCCTTAAAGGTGATTACCAGAGCAGGGCGTATCGGGGTGCTGTGGTCTTGTGTGCAGTGTGTATATCGAGTGTATGAGATATAGTCATCGTGTATGGTGTATTCTCGTCATGTTTAATGCGTGTATGTAGTGTATTCCTTGTTTTGTGGGTGTATTCATATTATATGGGGTGTGTATAAAATTATATTCAACGTGTATGAGTTGTCCCGGCCTTGTATGGGGTGAGTATTAAGTATATGTAATACACTCAGCTTTGATCTGTCAAGCTGAATTTGAAATGTAAGACAGATTGACAGAGATACGGAGAAAAACAGACAGACAGACAGTGTCTGCGTATTGAAGACACAAAAACTAGATTGAGATTTACTCTTTTGACTTCAGACGCTAACAAAGTGATGGCTTTTTCTTTCTTTCTTTCGTTCTTTCAGTATTGATTTTTAGATTTGACTTTTCAAAGCTTAGAAAAACTCAAACCATATTAAGAGAAAAATAAACCAGGTTAATGTAACTCAGGCTGCCCGACCTGCCTACCTACCTACCTACCTGCCTGCCTACCTGCCTGCCTGCCTGCCTGCCTGCCTCTTTTCTGTCCTTTCCCCTTCCTCCTCCCACTTTGTGTCACCCCTAGCTCCCCTTCTTCACCTCTCCCCACCCTCCCTTTCTTGGCACCGTCCCACTCTCCCCTTCTTTACCCCTGCCTTTCCCCCTGTTCACCCCCCGTCCTTCACCCCTCCCCACCCTCCACTTCTTCACCCCTCCCCACCGCTCCCATTCTTAACCCCTCTTCTCCCCACTCCCCCCCCCCCCTCCCCCGGCGTGGATAGTTTGTATAATCGTTCCGTAAAGAAGCTAATTTATTATCACTTAACCTTTGTTATTATTATGGTTGTGGTAGTGGTGGTTGTTGTTGTTTCTGTGGTGGTGAGTATTGTTGTTGATGTTGAAGCTGTGGTCGGTTTTATTAGTTATTGTTATTATTAATGGCGTAAGTTGCAACATTACTTATAGTAGCAATAGTAGTAGTAGTAATAATAATAGGATTAGTATAAGTAATTATAATAAAAGTTGCAGCAGTAGTAACGCTTTATAGGAATTCTTGATGGAGGTGTGTGTGTGTGTGTGTGTGTGTGTGTGTGTGTGTGTGTGTGTGTGAGGTTACTTACTGTATGCCGGCTATGTATGTACTTACATCGTGTTCAACTTGTGTGGTTGTTGGTTTGGCCATCCTCAGCACTCAGGTCGATCAAGCAGGCTCTTGTTGACCCTTGTTCTAAACATGTCTACTTACTGCTGCACCGTAATTATTCCTTCTTTACGCTCGGCGGTGTGTACGTTTTTGCAGATTCATTATGTGTGTATATATGTGAGTATATACGTTTATTTAGCTTCTTTATGTGTGTGTCTACTATTTTGTATATTAAGTGTGTGTGTGTGTGTGTACACTTGTTGAATGGGTCTTATGAACTAGTGAGATATTTATTACACGGTTACACGCGAACTTTTTTTAAGACCTTAAATACCTGTACCTCCTAGTAGTGTTATGGGATAATCCTCTTTTACATAATCCCTTTGAGTAATTAATACGATGATTCTGTTGTCTTATAAATGTTCTATCCTGCTGATCCACGAACCTCGCCATTCAGCTTCTGATCCTAAAGTAGTTGGTATTTGATGTATTATTCTGTCCGTAAATGATTCGGATTCATGAGCCTGAATCTCGGGGTTCGTGGAGCAACAGGAGAGAACATTTGACCATGACTGTACGCCTCCCTTTAAAGCCTTACTTACACTTCATTTAATTAGTCACACCTGTATTAACACCTGTTCATTCAGACTGCCACTGACGCCTTTGCAAACAAATGTGTATTTATCTTCTTTTACGCCTTAGTCTCTTTTAAATATCCACTTATTTTTCCACTCAGACCTACACTTAGGTCCGTATGCTCACCACATTAGCTCCAGCTACACTTACACATATAAACTTACACGTTATCTTGAGGAATTTCAACTGAGCTTGTACTTTTTAATTCACATTTGAACTAATTACTTACAGCTGTACTTAAACACAGAGACTTACACTTGTGGTCAATATTTACAGCAACACTTAAAAGATTTCTGAATTTATTCTTGTACTCATTGATTACAGCGGCACTTAAAAGCGTGGCTACACTTGTACTCATTGATTGCACCTTCACTTTACACATTTGCTCCTCTATTATATCAACACTAACACTTGTACATGTATTCATAAATTATAACATTACACTGGTACTTATAAATTAAAGCGGCACTTATGAGATATATTAGAGTTTACACTTGTATTCAGAGCGCGCGGGGGGGGGGGGGGGGGCAGACCCTTATGTACAAGGTGAATTCTGCGATTTCTTCCAGGCTGTTTCGTGAGCCCGCGACCTGTGGTGGGGTGATGTCGTGAACCCCACCTCCCGGAATGTTGAAGTCAAGGGCTGCCCCGTCATCATTTACCCAGGAGAATTTTTCAGGTTCATTGGGTCCTCTCTTTTTTTTTCCTTTGGTGGGGGTGGGGGTTGGGTGAGGGGGCGTAATACTAGACAGCTGGTGGGTGGTGGTAGTATTTTTGGTGAACAGCTGGTGATTTTGTGGACGACTGGTGATCTTCTGGATTACTGGTGATCTTGAACAGCTGGTGATTAAACCTAGCTGGTGATCTTGGACGATTAATGATATTTGAACGAAAGTCTTCATTGACAGCTGGTAATCGTAGACAGTTGGTATGTCTTAAAACCAGTTGGTGATCGTAGACAGATGGTAGCATTAAACAACGGCGGTTATAAACAGCTGGACATACTGCAAGGTGTTCCCAAGGGTCAGTCATATCATGGAGGCGGTGATCATGAACACTTTTGTAACACCGTGCCATCGCCATGTTCAAATCAAGGCGTTTCTTATTAATGTCATTGGAATATTTTAGGAAACGAGACGACCTTTACATTATACGACTGTCTGTGTGTTTGTTGTTTACTTGGTTAACTCTTACTTATGGGGTTTTATATGCAAAGAAAATTGATTATTATTTTCATGCTTTAAATTACTTCTACGTGACAGAGCATACGCTAAATATTACGTCAGTGGCGAGCTAAGTGACCTATCGTTTAAAATCATTTATATTCCCCGGCCAATATTTTCACCGATTTGAATAACACAAAGTTACTAAGTATTAACCCAAGGTGTGTACAGCATAAAGTAGTGGATGAAAAAAGTTGAGGGTAGTATCTGGTTTCCTTTAGCGTCAGGTGTATACAAGGCCAACCAGGTGTAAAGAGTAATAACATACCAGGTGTTGTTCAGTGTTGTTACGACAAGGTGAGGGCGTCAGGTATGTATACATGAGTGGGGTGAGGGGAGGACACAGTAACAGACGTCCTCTGGTGATGGAGTTGTCTCACTGGTGGTAGTTGTCGTAGATAATTTGTAGTTGTCGCGTGTGGTAGTCTACTGTTTTGACCTGTGTATTTGTTTTATATGCCTGACTATATGTATCTTAAGGTTTATTATACACACACACGCACGCACGCACGCACGCACACACACACACGTACGTAATTCTTATATGATCACATAACCGAATTATTCCGTAAATACAGTTATTGACCGAAGTACACCTGTTACCATTACTCAGAGATGAATTAAGATGTTTTATGTTTGAGTGTTGTTTGTGGTAAGTGTCCCATGACGTGACGTATTCCTGTACTGTATGACCTGATGTATGAAGTATTCCTGTACTGTATGACCTGATGTATGAAGTATTCCTGTACTGTATGACCTGATGTATGAAGTATTCCTGTACTGTATGACCTGATGTATGAAGTATTCCTGTACTGTATGACCTGATGTATGAAGTATTCCTGTACTGTATGACCTGATGTATGAAGTATTCCTGTACTGTATGACATCATTTATGGTGTATTCCTGCACTGTATGAACTAATGTATAAGGTATGGCCTGACGGTATACGCTGGAGTGTGTGGATTACTCTTATAAATTGAAGTTTATGGCCTTATGTAGTTCTTCATTAATTTGGGGAGGTGAAGAATGGACATTAATTGTGATTTTATTCGAATATTTCTTCAGAAGTAAAACAATAGAGAGTTAGGGCGGTAGTAAATGTATTTGGAAGGTAGTTTTAAGGTCAAAGGTAAGGATGGTGGGGAGTAACACGCTGTAGGTGTATGTACGAGTGTAGTGTGTATGGCGTAGTGTTGTGAAGTTCGCTATTTTATATGTTTTATACTTTAAAGTTTTTGTGTAGGTATTGGAACATAACACACAGCCGCAAGTGTGTGTTGTTGTTGTGTGATAGTGTTGAGAGGGAGTAGTGTGGTTTGTGCGGGGGGGGGGGGGGCGAGGGAGGTCTGCAAGTCCAGGGTTTTAAAGTCATTGGGCTGAACCAAGCCCTCAGATTTTTTTCTAAAATTCTCCCATTGCTCAACAAGAGGTCTACTTTAATAATTCCTTCAGAGCACTACAAGAATCTTAGATAAGTATTTGTAATCTTATATTGCCTCCTCGCCTCCACCTTGCTTCAAATTATTGTATGTTGTATAAATATGTATATACTGTCAATGTTTAGGTTAAGTATGGTAAAGGGTAAATTATAGAAAGCTGAATATTTTGTTAAGGAATTTATGGTACTTAATTATACACAACAAAAACTCGCATCCTTTGTCCACCCTTTTATAGTCCGATTGTCTTTGTTTTGTTTTTTTTTTGTTACCTGTTGGGATCTGGGTAGACGTATAACTATATTCTAAATCCCCAATTCGTAACAAATGGCGACCGTGACAGGACCCGACCTTAAGTGCCATATTTCTCCCCCCGTTGTTACTCCTTGTTAATTATTCCTCCCAAGCACTTCTGTTCACAATTGCTTTACGGTGGTTTAAAGTTTCCTTTATATGTGTGTGCATATATTGGTATTATCGTACAGTAAGAGTGACAGACGTAGGACATTAGGTTCCAAGTGTCATAAGGCTTACCTGTTATTACACGTGGCAGTCGTGTAGTAAGTCTTATCGAGTGTAGGGAAGAATCCGGATCTGTTTAATGCCGTACCCTCACTCCAGAGTCGGCTGTTCCATAGTCACTAGTTTAGGGTGAAGTGATATCTTGGGACGCCCCGCTCTACCAGGACCTCATAACGAACTGATAATATCACATACTTTAATAACAAAAACAGGGAAGTGTAGGTCATTATCACCATATTACCGATTCGAGGAAATACCCTAAAGTATGTACAAAGAGGAACAATTCAATAAAAACATCCAATAAAGGTGAAAAAAGGAAATTGTACGGCATTATGCTTATGGTGCTCACAGCTATTCCTTAAGAGGCAGAGAAAGAAAAAAGGTAAGAATGTTAGAGTGAACTCCCAGAATGGCCCTCAAGCTGGCCAGTGTTTAAAGCGCCTCACTCTCCTTATCAGCCAGCATCTTGTGATTCTCCAACATTACTGGCGGGGAGCTGGGCTGGGCCTTCACCGCCTCCGCCTCCACAAATTATCAGAGCGCCGGGGTGGAGACACTCCTAGTAGGAGGGTTACGGCGGCTACTGATCGCTTGCACGCTCATTTGCATATGCAACTCATTTGCATAAATTGCTTAAAGTATCTGCATTATGTTCTAGGTCTTGTCTCTCGCTCGCTCTCTTTCTCTCACAAATACAAAGGTTGGTTGTAGTAGGAGGCCGTGAACAGGGTAAAAAAGCCAAGGAATAAAAGGTAAAAGAGAGGATTTTATTGTAGATAATAGATAAAGTGAAAAGATAGATGGAGAGAGAATGTTGAAAAAGTGTTAAGTGTAACACGTGAGGAGGAGAGATGGAGCTGTCCTATGTGGGATGGGGAGGGAAGGAGGCAGGGAGGGGGGGAGGGGGAGTCAAAAGTGTAAAGTGTAAGAAGATCTGCGATGAGTAAAGACGACCTGAGAGTAAGTGTACAGTAAACAACCTAAGGCACAGGTGAGGCACAAGTGAGGAAGCGATAGAGCGGATGAGCAGACGTGAAGCTTGGACTCTGGGTGTTACAGGAAGGAACATATTAAACACGGGAGGAAATGATATGAACAATACGTGAGGTGAAGAGGATTTACATGGGGTTAAAAGAAACACAATAGTATAGAGAACGAAGAGACGTACTTAGAAAAAAGGAAATGAAAGATTACTAAAAAAAAAAAGAGTATCTATTTCTGAAGCGGATAGTGGTTAAGAGAAAGGGAATAACCACGAAGGAGATACAAGGATGAAAGTAAGGGAATTAGTGAATAGGAGAAGGATGATCAAACAGCGATGAGCGTGCATGAGTGGACAGCAAGGAGTCTAGTAGGATAGGATGTGATGCTGATGGTGACGGTGAGAAACATAAGTAAACCGAGTGGAATATTTTCAGGCATTATTTATCAGGAAACAACACCACCACAATACACCTTTTAAGAATGAATGATAGTGAATAATAAGATCAATTCCGGTCACCTTGCACCTCGTTGGAAAATATAAGCAAGAACGATAAACAAAAAAATATAATAATAAATAATACTGACAATGATAAATAATAATAACAATTATAAATAAAATCTCGTTTAGATGAATAAAATAAAAGAAAATATTGCATCATTAATAATACATAAGACTCAATTATACGTCATAATCAGGATCTACAAAACAAAACACAATCGTTATCGTCTTCAACTAACCATCAAACTAATTCATATCTGACAACTTACCACAACAAGATGAATCGTTCTCAGCTCCAGCAATGAAAAGACAAGTTTTTTTTCCTTCCATTGTCGGCGGAAACTGCAAATCAAAGTTAGTTGTGAGAAGTCCGTGCAAGATGTAAGGCAAATCATCCCTTACTGCTGCTCTACGCTACCAACCTTCAGCAAGTAAAGTATAACTAGTGTACGTGCAGTCCTTCCTCACTCTCGCTAATTAAACCGAACTCACGCAATTAGCGACGGTGTTAAATGTACAATCTGACGTCTGAGATTAGCTAAATCGGCCCGTTTCGACTAATCCATTAGCGCTAACATCTCTCTGAAGCCAAACTTAAAACACTATCTTTATTTACATTAATTTTTTTACTACCCTCGCAATTTCGTGATGATTGTTGATGGGTGTAAATTGCCACGCTGACTCAGCCTTTGTGATTTCAGAGATCCGCGTTGTGTTCGGACATTATTTCACTGATAAATTTCAACCCAATTTAGAAACGACTCCAGGTATAATAGACCAAATAGGGCCATTTCATATCAATTAAGTGACTTGCCTGTGGATCACCTGTGTAATAATCCACGTATATCATGGATTTTATTGTTTAAGCTGAGTTTCTACCTGTGGATTAATTCAGGGGAAGTTATTAGGTGTAGATATATTACGGCGGGGGAGCGGGTGTGTGGTTATTGTAAACTGATTATATGAGTGATTTCTTATACGTAATTGTTATTGTTATTGTTCGTTATTATTATTATTATTATCTAAATTTTCAATAATAATAATAATAATAATAATAATAATAATAATAATAATATAATAATAATATAAAGTTGTAAATATCTTTCTACACTAAACTCTCATTTGACTACAAGCGAATAAATTGCTTTTCCTGTTAATATTTTTCTGTTGTTCGGATCTTCTGCAGTTGACTTGGGCTCCGGGATAACAGCGGATCCTGGCTAATAAAGCGAGCCATTAATTCGATCACAATCATCGATAATGTTTGGAAGTAAACGAACAAAGCCGAGCTGATTGTTTACTCCCTAATACCTTGGAGGTTATCGCCGACCAAAACCTTTGAATATCGTTCGTTCTCTTATCTTAATGCTCTTTTTCATATCGTTGTGATTATTTCAATTCAATTATATTTCAATTGCTTATTCCTTGATAGAGGAAGCGGGATCCTAGTGCTGTCACTAGGTACCCCTGTACAATGACACCAGAATCATCTGGCAAGTGTGAAAAGTATATACAGTATAAATATTATAAAGGGGCTTACTAAAGCCTAAGGAAGGAAGGATATTCCTTTAACACATAATCAATGTTATTTACAAAATATCTGGCCAGTATTGGGAGGATCATCGAGTCTCCGTCAGGGGGTCGTGGAGTGGTGGTCCAGCAGGCGTCACGGAAGCGTTGTGTGTGGGGACATCTTAGGAGGTAGTGAATAAGGGTGCGGCTGTCGGGTCTTCTGCATAACGCACAAGAGCGTTGCTCAGGGGATGCGGGGATACCAATCTCCCAAGCAAAGTCATACCCAATGATGATACGGGCAGCAATCACGTCCCCCTTCCGCGACCCTTTCCCGTAGACGTACGAGAGGTCAGGAAGTTTACGGAGGACATCGTACCAGGTGGGCGGGGAGTCCAGGGGGATGGCTACTTTCCGAGCTTCTCTCTGTTTGCGGCGAATTTGGGTCCTAATCTGTAAGAGTGTTCGAGGAACAACGTAGTCAGGTGTGGCCTTGTTGCAGCCAGTCTTGGCAAGGTCATCTGCTGCCTCATTCCCCAAGATACCGACATGATTTGGTATCCATAGGAATGTCACAGGACGGCCTGCATCCTGAAGTGTGGATGTTAACCCTCGTATTCGGAGGATGAGGTCCTTATTTTCCCCTGATCCAAATGCGATCCCGTCGAGAGCAGACCTGGAATCGCAGCAGACAAGCAAGGGGCAGAAACCATCTGCTTCTTCCTCAGCGAGAAGGGCAGCAAGGAGGGCTATTAGTTCAGCCTGAGTGGAGGATGCCCCGTCAGAAGCTCTGAGAGACAGTTTGATAGGCTCAGGGGCATGAGGACGGGAGATGTAGACACCAGCCCCGGCCCTACCTGTAGCGGGGTCAACAGAACCATCAGCGTAGAGGACGACCCTACCTGGGGACCAGTGAGCGATCCTGGAGAGGTGGTATTTGCAGAGAATAACAGGGTTCACCTGGGATTTCGGGAGCGGTCCACCGAGGGCAACCACTTCAGGTTGAAAATCCAGCCAGGGAGAAGGAGACGAACCAACAGCAGGGGTGACAACAATATCAGGGCTCGGATGAGTGACCCTCTCCACTGTCTTCTAGATGGAGGTCGGTCTCGGACAGCAGTAGTCAAGTTGGTTTGGACATAGTTGCCCCGAGGATCCCGTAGAATGGAAACGGCAGTTTTTAGGTAAAACTCCTGGACCCGATCCTGTAAGAGGGAAAGACCAAGTTCGTTATATAGAGAAGTAGAGCGTGTCCACTGAGGAGCCCCAAGGATGATACGAGCAGCTTTCCTCTGGATAACTTCGAGACGGTTGACAGCAGTCCGACTAATGTTGACGAGGGCAGGGGCGGCGTAGTCGACACAGGAACGGACAAAGGACTTGTACATGGTGAGAAGTACAGGGATGGTGGCACCAAGGGAACCCCTGCACATGGTAGAGAGGGGAGCGATACGCCGAAAGCATATGTCTCGAAGATAGCGGACTTCAGGGATCTGACATCGTGTGCGAGTTACATACACACCCAGGTATTTTGTCTCATTAACCCAGCCCAATGGCATTCCTGATAAGAAAAGAGGTGGAGGTACAACACGACCGTGCCACATGGCTTTTGTTTTCGCAGTTGAAAGAAGGAAACCAAGTGAATCACACTCTCTGGAGACCAGATCAAGGGCTTCCTGCATGCTGAGGTAGTCAGGGGCTTGGAGGAGGACATCGTCGGCATATCCTGAGTGGACAACTTCTGTCGGCCACGGGAGTGATGCAATGGAGTGCATGATAGTGTTGAACAAGGTGGGACTCAGGACTCCACCTTGAGGGGTGCCGAGGTTCATTTCTTGAACAGGAGACATAGAGCCTTCAACGCGAACCCGGGCCTGACGTCCAGTGTGGTAAGAGGCGATCCATTGTAGAAGTCTCCCTTTAACCCCTAACCGTGCAAGTTCAGCTAAAATGAGGGCAGGCTGAGCCGTATCAAAGGCTCCCTTGATATCAAGGAAGACGGAGACGCGGGCAGTCTGATTGCAATAAAAGGAAGCAATGGAGTGTGCTGTGCTGCGATGTTGAATGAAACCATTGAGGGAGTTGTGGAAGCCGCCTATGGTGTGAAGAAGGCGACGATGGAGTATCCTCTCCATCATCTTGCAAACACAGGAGGTAAGACTAATGGGTCGATATTTCCCAGGATCTCCCGGCTTAGGGATGGGGATAATAGTGGCATTTTTCCAGTTGGACGGGAGAACCCCATGTTCATAAGACATATTGTAGAGAGCAAGCAAGGGGCCGTTAGGAATATTAGTACAGGCGTTGAGGACGGAGTAGGTTATCTAATCATCCCCAGGAGAGGTGTCTTTTCTAGAGCGACGAGCACTGTCAAGCTCGAACTGTGTGATGGGATGATCAGTGGGGGCAGGGGAGGTAAGAGCAGCACGAACAACAGGCTCAGACGCATCGATGCGAGCCTGCACTGCCTCCTGCATTGGATCTGGAAGTGCCTCAGGGGAGGAAGCTCGTGCCCAGTCCTCCATTAAAGAGCAGGCAAGGGAGGCGGGGTCAGGGTGGGGAGGAGGCCTCCGTCGAGTACCCCGTATAGCATTAATCCGATTCCATACATAAGAGGGTGACGACTGGAACGATAGAGACCCCGTGAAGGATAGCCAGTCCGCCTCACGTATCCGACGGCGCTCCTGAGTTGCAAAGGAGCACCAATTTTTGAAGTCTTCCCAGTCCTCTGGAGACCGAGACCTCCGTATGGCAGAGTGGAGATCACGGGTTACCTGCCGGAGATGTCTCATGGCAGGGATACGATACCAGTAGTTGGTGGCACTTCTGGGGTGACGGGGAGGGCGTGGAGGGGTAGCGCGATTGACAGAGTCATACACGGCATCAACAAAATCAGCGCTGTAAGAGTCAAGGGACTGGGGGACAACATAGGAATCCGCCCAGGTAGAAAGGTATTGGGTAAAGGAAGGAACAGCATCTTGTGTGAGACGAAGGCGAGGGGATCGATAAGGAGTTGATGTCGGGGCAGAGAAGGAGAGCCTGAGATGGGTAGTAACGGCAAGATGGTCACTATACAGAGCAGGCTCGGTGCAGACGGTAGGATGAAAGGAGGTATGACCGTTCAATAGTAAGCCAACATCAAGGAAACTATGGGGGAGGCGAGTAGGATCGTCAGGACAAAGAAAGCGAACATCATCATCCCCATTAAGAAACTGTGAGAGATGTGATCCGTTAAGGGTACATGGAGTGGGATGATCTGGAGTAAGAGTGGGATGGCGGGCATTAAAGTCGCCAAGAACAATAGTGGGAACTCCATCATGGAGGTCGTGAAGAACCTGGGGGTCCAGAGAATCACTCTTGAAATGAACATTGACTACACGAAGGGTCCGGTCACCAAGAGTAAGGGAGACAGAAAGTAATTCAGACGGGGGTCCATGTGAGTCAGGTGAAGGGAGACGAACAGATGGAATGGTGTTACGCACAAGGGTGAGGAGGCCACGAGCCTGCCCACGGTACCGAGGCAGGGTGTAAACAGTATAGCCAGAGAGGCGGAGTGGAGTAACATCGTCTGTGATGGTTTCCTGAAGTAGAGCAACATCTACTTGATGGGAGAGCACAAACTGGGCGAGGTCTGTCCGGCGAGGTCTAAGTCCCTGGATGTTCCATTGTAAGAAGAGGAGGGAACGGCCTCCGGTGTGAGATGAGTCGGAGGGGCTAGACAGGGCTCCAGAGGAGGTACCAAATTCTGTTGAGAGAAATGGAGAGGGAGGAGTGGGAGAGCGAGGGATGGATCCTCCATCTCGGGAGATGGAAGGAGGCGGGTCATCAGGGCTTGCAAAGTGCGCCCCTGTTGGGTCAGGGTGTCCAGAATGAGTTGTTGTTGCTTCTGCAATGTCGCAATTGTTTTCACAAACAAGTCGAGTTGGGCTGAGAGAAGGTTGATTTGCTTGGAGTGGCGATCCAGACGGAGAGTGATTGTTTCCATAGAACCAACTTGGTGTACCTGTGCAGGAGCTGGAGGTGGCAGCGAGGATTGCCGAGGGCCCGACTGGGCATGTGGTGGAGGTAGCGACGGAGAGGGACGGTGAGGGTTCAGTTGAGTAAGAGGTGGTGGTGCTGGTGAGAGACAGCGGGGGTCCGGGTGGGCAGGAGATGGTGGTGACTGTGTGGCAGGGCCGGCAACGACCTTGTTCCAAGAACGGTAGGGAGAGGGAGGGAGGGGAGAAAGGATGGGTGGTAGGGGTGATAGGGGGGGTGGTAGAGGAGAGGAGATCAATGGGAAATCCTTGGTGGATGGAAGAGGCGGTGGTGGATAGGATTGAGGTTTGGTTGACAGGGGCTTCGTCAGAGACGAGGGCGGTGGTACAAGGTAAGTTTTCCCCGGGCGAGTGCCAGGACGCTGTGGGCAATTGGCATTCCAGGCGTGGTGACTGCCATGGCAGTTGACGCACCGTGGAATAACTGGGATTTTGTTCTGAATTTTCGATTTGCATTCCACTGTTTCGTGAGGACCTGCACAGAAACCGCAGGCGACATCCTCGTGCACTCCCAGGTGCGGTGTTTCCACGATTGGCAACGACCACAGATTTTCGGGGTTCCGATAAATCGGTCGAGAGGACTGTTGTGAATTGGTCCTACATTCACCTTCGGGGAGAGGGGGCCCACCCACCAGCCGATGAGTTCGTTGGATGGACGTTTGGAGACCGGGTTGATGCGGCGTTCCATGTCCACTAGTTGTGGGAGAAGAGGGCGAAGATCGTCGATAGGGATCTCCCAGGGTACGTGGCGAACCATTTCCTTGGTACGACGAGTTTCTGGGGTGATGATGGTGAACTTCAGCATCACCTCCCCCTGGGGAGCAGGAAAGCCCACCTGAGTGACTATCACGGCTGTGGGACCTCGGCGGAGGCGAAGTGTTGAGTCCTGAAGTGGAGAGCAGTGACGGAAGAACCAGGCCGTCCGTGTGCTCAGAGGCAAGTCCCGAGGGAAGGCGAGACGACGAAGGCGCGACGGGGCAGGGAGACAAAGGGAATCCCCTATGTCCATCGTCAGCGGAGGGTCGGTCATTGAGCCACATGTAGGCTCACTTGGGGACCCCGATGACAGGAGTCCACCCTCTACAGCCCCAGAAGGGGTGCAAGGGGGAGCCGTGGCCCCTGCTGGAGACCCTGACTTCTGAGGTTTCTGCTTCTTCTTTGACGTGTCTTCAAGAAGAAAGTCGTCAGCATCACTGTCACCTACTGCCGCCGTTTCCAACGAACGGGAGCGTTTAACGGCGGGCATAAGGCACGTTGGCAACACTGCAGTCAGGTGGAGTGGTAATGACGTCACTGCCACGTCACACTATCACATTGGGCAAACTTGAAAAACTTTGCTCAGAGGGATCGGGTGGTAGGACCAGATGTTTTATCCCCAAAAAATGACAAAGTCCAAAAGTAACAAAAAAATATATACCACTGTGCTGATAACTGGGTCTTACTATAGTTGTTTGCACAGGCTGGGATTGGTAGACTCGCTGAATTCGTCAGAAATACGAATTTTAAGGAGCAGTCTCATACAGCCTTTGTTGACACTACGCACGCATGCGCGTTCCTGGTTGTGATTATTTTCTAAATTATATAATTTTCAGATGTTAATATTGGTGGTTATCAATATAGAAATTAAGAAAAATGTAGTTAATTTGTTTGTAGGTAAATTCTCATAATGGATTAAATGAAGAAGTGAAGATGTATTAGATAGGTTAATTGATTAATGTAAATATAAAATAACGAAGGATTAAGAATCGAGCCAAAGGGAAGGGCTGGCTTGTTAGCTGATCTCCGAGGTGGTAGCCAGCCAGTGTTGCCATATGTGGGTCAACATATAAATTTTTTTGCATATATTAGATTAATAAACCGGCAGCACATATTTATATTAATATATCACCATTACAGTTCCATCACATATTTTCCTGAATACATTAAGGAGAATTACATTTATCTACCATTCCATTTTACTAAGTGTTATTAAGTGTATATCTATGTTAATCAATTAATTTTTCGGTCAGATATGTGTAGTTAAGATGATAAACCCTCAAGTGTATATTTATGTAAATACCTGATCATTAATAACAGGTAACTTATCTCTACTAGTCAATTATAGTGATAAGCGTGAAGGAATTTTTGTAATTATAATATCTACGTAATTCTTATCTGCCAAAAACACTCATATAATAATCTTCAAATATACAGTAAGTTAATAGACTGTCATTAACTTCTTGAGTACGACAACTTAACTCCCCCGAGTACAATATTTTCGTACCCGAGGGAAATTCTCATTGTACTCAAGGGATTTAAGTCCCTAAACAAAAAGGGTTAAGATATATTAAACTTGGATGATTGATTGTACTCAAGGGGTAAGTGAACGTACTCAAGATATTAAGATATATTGCTCAGTGGGCTAATTCATCGTCCTCAAAGAATTATGTCATCGTACTTTGGGGTTATTTCATTGTGGTATTCAAGTGGGGTTAATCCATTGCACTCAAGAAGTTAATTCCTCGTACTCAAGAGATTGTGTCATCGAAGTATTTAAGTATTCAACGTACTCATTGGGATAATCTATCGTAATACTCAAGGGATTAATCTATCGTACTAATCAGTGAGTTAATCCGTCGTAATTAATGAGTTAATCCGTCGTAGTACTCAAGGGGTTAATGTTTCATATGTTAACATGATCATTTAACATTAACCAATACGTGTCCTTAAAGTCAAATAAATATACATCAATTTACTAATAATTTTTTAATAATTCTTACGTGTATTAATGTATATTCTCTCCATCCCCAGAAAGTTTATATAAAGATGGCAGAATACGAATACATAAATTGTTCGCCTATATACATTGTTAATATATACAAATTATCACAGTTTGTCAGTTGTTTTAGGTAGTTTAGAACCATTCTCATCTGACCTTGAGGGATGGTGTTTGGTCGTGAAGGCTGTCTTTTTGGAGTTGGTTTAAGGTTTATAACATAATCCTTCATCCACTAAGGGTTATTACAGTGTTTATATACGTGATTGACTCTTAATGGTAGTTTGTCATTGTTATGTTTTGATTAATGAAGGGAACATACGGCAATTACTGGGGTTTATATTACCTGCGTCTGTCTGTCTGTCTGTTAACGCTCATATTTCTGACAGTCGCTTATTTCTCCCTACACAATGACACACTTCCCTGAAATTTTCCCCCAAACACCAAAATTCCCTAAACTAAAATTTCAGAAAGATATTAAGAGACACTTCAAATTCCCAAATTTCCCCAGACATAACAAAGACCCTATTCCCCTCCCCCCACCCCATATAGATCCCCCAAACCGCTAATTAATCAACAGTATCCTCCATCCCCTAATATATAAAAAAAATTCTATTCCCCCCCGAAAAAAATACCCCCACATACAAAATCCCATATTCATCCACCCTCCCCCCCCTCCCCGAAAATACTCCAACAGAACACAAAGACCCGGAACTTACCATCACCACCATCACCACCACACCGCCACCACCACCAACAACCACCACCACCACCACCACCGCCAACAACAACAACAACCACCACCACCACCACCACCGCCAACAACAACCACCACCACCACCACCGCCAACAACAACAACCACCACCACCACCCACAAGTCCGCTAATCTGTCTTTCTACGTCATTTCCTGTTTATATGAAGCATTACCTGTCCACTCCCGTGCCTCCACCGCTCACCTGTCTCACTTGCCGTATATTTATCGATGATGTTAACGGCTTGCACAAACAGGAAACGGCAAAGATTGTTCTGCGTTTAAATCCTGTTGAGGAAGGAGAATGTGCTGTTTACAGGAGGGTAATTGTTAGTAGCTGTTGGTGGTTTTTGGTGGTGGTGGTTGTTGTTGTTGTTGATGGTTGTTGTTGGTGGTGGTGGTTGGTGGTTGTTGGCGGTGGTGGTGGTGGTGGTGTTGTTTGTTGTTGTTGTTGGCGGTGGTGGTGGTGGTGGTGGTTGGTGGTTGTTGGTGGTGGTGGTTGGTGGTGGTGGTTGTTGTTGTTGTTGATGGTTGTTGTTGGTGGTGGTGGTTGGTGGTTGTTGGCGGTGGTGGTGGTGGTGGTGTTGTTTGTTGTTGTTGTTGGCGGTGGTGGTGGTGGTGGTGGTTGGTGGTTGTTGGTGGTGGTGGTTGGTGGTGGTGGTTGTTGTTGTTGTTGTTAGTGGTGGTGGTGGTGGTTGGTGGTTGTTGGTGGTAGTGGTTGGTGGTGGTGGTTGTTGTTGTTGTTGGTGGTGGTGGTTGGTGGTGGTGGTGGTGGTTGTTGTTGTTGTTGGTGGTGGTGGTTGGTGGTTGTTGGTGGTGGTGGTTGGTGGTTGTTGTTGGTGGTGGTTGTTGTTGACGGTTGTTGTTGGTGGTGGTGGTTGGTGGTTGCTGGTGGTGGTGGTTGGTGGTTGTTGGTGGTGGTGGTTGGTGGTTGTTGTTGGTGGTGGTTGTTGTTGACGGTTGTTGTTGGTGGTGGTGGTTGGTGGTGGTGGTTGTTGTGGTTGGTGGTGGTTGGTGGTTGTTGGCGGTGGTGGTGGTGGTGGTGGTTGTTGTTGGTGGTTGGTGGTTGTTGGTGGTGGTGGTTGGTGCTTGTTGTTGGTGGTGGTGGTTGGTGGTTGTTGGTGGTGGTTGGTGGTTGTTGATGGTGGTGGTGGTTGTTGACGGTTGTTGTTGGTGGTGGTGGTTGGTGGTGGTGGTTGTTGGTGGTGGTGGTTGGTGGTTGTTGATGGTGGTGGTGGTTGTTGACGGTTGTTGTTGTTGGTGGTGGTGGTTGGTGGTTGTTGGTGGTGGTGGTGGTTGGTGGTTGTTGGTGGTGGTGGTTGGTGGTTGTTGGTGGTGGTGGTTGGTGGTTGTTGTTGGTGGTTGTTGTTGACGGTTGTTGTTGGTGGTGGTGGTTGTTGATGGTGGTGGTTGTTGTTGACGGTTGTTGTTGGTGGTGGTGGTTGGTGGTTGTTGATTTTGATTTTTGATTTTGCCGCTTGCAGCGGCTACTTTATTGTGCACCCCACACTCATCCTGTGAGCGGTAGCGCAAAAGGATTACAGAGTAGGGTTTACAAAGGGTCATAATAATTAACCCCGGTTGTCAGGATATTATGGCACTGAAAGTTACACAGTATTTCATTTACATTATTTGTTTAGTTCTATACATAAAGGGTAACTTATTCACAAATGCGTGAGAACAGGCGTGTGAGGCAGTATGTCCGGCCTCACACTGTTGGTGGTGGTGGTTGGTGGTTGTTGGTGGTGGTGGTTGGTGGTTGTTGATGGTGGTGGTTGTTGTTGACGGTTGTTGTTGGTGGTGGTGGTTGGTGGTGGAGGTTGTTGTGGTTGTTGTTATTGTTCTTTGTCGTTGCTGTTGTGGCTTGTGTGGTTGTTATTGTTAATGCCGCTGCTGTTGTTGGGTTGTTTATGCTTGTGGCTATTGCTGTTATTGCTCTCTTTTTGTAGTTGGTGTTATTGATTTTGTTATTGTTATAGAAGTTGTTGATTTAGAGATGATTGTTGTTGTAAAATTGAACCTTTTGAAGAGAGAACCATCAAGGCATCAATAGCTTAAATTACATGAACCCCTTGTGTGTGTGTGTGTGTGTGTGTGTGTGTGTGTGTGTGTGTGAGTGTAATAATAATAATAATAATAATTAACGGTTTATTGAAAGAGCTTGGCAGCCAGAAGGCTCAAAATATTCAGTTACATATTTGGGGAATGGGTTTCGAATTACAAATAATATACAAGTAACATAAGTGATACAAATAAGATATATAATAACTAGATGGGGAAAAGCTCAAACTACAGTTCATTTCCACAAAGTGACAGTGCAAGTAGTGTTTACTGGGAGTGAATACACTGGTTTATTATAAGTTATTGATAATATTTACAATGGTTGGGACTGGGCTGTTCTTATAGCGATCAGTAC
>CAUDMG010003255.1:0-2500 GCA_958450375.1 Homarus gammarus
TTGTGGTGTGCCCGCACATACCTGGGCAAAGAAAAAGAAATTCAATAACGAAAAGAAGAATGCAAAGAAATCAAGCTCCTCAAACAGGATTAAGGAAAAGAGAATAAGAAAAAAAGAAAACCAAAGAAAGGGAAAAAAAGAAAAGCAATGAAAAGAACCTAGGGAAAAAAAAATTTCAAACGGCTCATAAACAGCAGATAGAGTTCCAAAAAAGACTGTAACTGTTACCGTTGTAAACGTACCAAACACCAAACCAAACACCAAAGGATGAGTTATGTAGTTGCTCTTGCGGTTATAGTGGGGTTTGGAGGACACCGGGAGCCAGCTGCGAAGTAAAAACGTAGAGTAAAAACAGCGCAACTTGCTGGAGTACAAAGGACAAAACCAAGAGGCTAGGAAACAACAAGAGGGGTTGTGGGGGTTTTGGGGTGTACTCAAGAAGTGAAGTTCTTGTCAAACAGTTTTGGAAGAAATTTAACGTCAAACAAGTTGTAGACTCCTTGGTGGAGGCATGGGATCAGCTGTCTATAGCTACGATTCGTCACGCATGGAGGCATGTGTTGCATGGCATACCAGGTGAGAGGCGGAGTCAACCTGTGACTGGTGAGGTTCAGTCTGTGACAGTGGCATTGGACCTTGCAAGAGAAGCTGCGCACAGTATTACAGCTGAAGGCTTCTCCGAGACCACCAACGAAGACATCCTGGAGGTGATCAGAGATCCTGAAATGACTGCCGACGAGATGTTGGAAGATGATAACGTCAGTGAAGAGGAAGGTGGCGAGTCAATCCCAGAAGAACACAAATTAACGCATAGTAATATTAAGGGTGCCATCGAGTGTGCAGAAAAATTAAAGCTCTTCCTTTCCAATGACCCTGACGATGACTGCTATGAAGACTTCCATACCCTGCTGGTGCAGGCTATGGAGCCGTACGTCAAGGTGTATCAAGACAACATCAACACTAGCCGTCAAAAAAGCATTACCGAGTTCTTCGCCCGCAACCCACCGCAACCAGCCAGAGCCAGTGATAGCGACAGTGAAAGTGACTTTGAGGGATCTGTCAGGGAAGCCCTGACAACTAGAACTGATAGTGATGGTGATGCACCTAGTAATGGTGATTCACCTGAGGGCCAGTAATCTGCCCTCTGCCTCGGAACCAGCCTCCATCCCCGTATGCCGACCCATCTCTTCTACTAACGTAAGTGTTACACCCAACCTTTAGTTTTCGTAACTACAACATAGTTGTGTGTCATCAAAAAGTGGAGTTTGGGGGTCGGGCCAGTCTCTATTGGAATTAATCCCATATGTTCTGTTGTTTACTTTACACGGATTTCACTTTCCGCAGTACCCTGTGGGTTCAATTGACTGCGTAAATCTGGGTACTATTATATATATATATATATATATATATATATATATATTATATATATATATATATATATATATATATATATATATATATATATATATATATATATATATATATATATATATATATACAGTATTACCCCGCCTAACGCGGTTTCACTTAACGCATTTTATCATATACGCGGTGCCTCGCCAGAGCTGAACTTTCACTTAACACGGATTTTTTCCACATATACGCGGTGAGTGTCGGGCTCGAGACGCTATTTTTAGATTTGCCCCACCCGCCACCCTGCCTGACTGCCTGTTTTAGCTCATAAAATTCATATAAATTACCCGGCCAGAATATAATTTACATTGCTGGAATTCTTATAATTTGGTGATCATTTTGAATATAAACATCATATATTTTGCATTAAGACATACAAATTTTAGAAAAAATTTTTTCTCTGAGCAACTATGTTATCTTTTGTGCAAAATATATGACATTTATATTCAAAATATTCCTGGTCTTACAAGGAATCCAGCAATGTCAATTATATTATCCTAACTTTAGTTTGAGGTATTATTTATAACAAAAAAGTTAAGTATTCTGGTTTTCCCACACATCTCCTTGGGACGGTTGGTGGGGGGTGGGGGGGGGGGGGGTGGGAGGGACCGACCCACCATCTGTTACCCTGTGAAGAATATTTTTTTTTTTATTATCTGAAGATATTTGTTTTAGCTCATAAAATTCATACAAATTACCCGGTCAGAAGATAATTTACATTGCTTGAATTCTTATAATTTGATGATCATTTTGAATATAAACATCATATATTTTGCATTAGACATACAAATTTTAGATAAAATGTTTTCTGAGTAAATATGTTATCTTTTTTGCAAAATATATGACATTTATATTCAAAATATTCCTGGTCTTACAAGGAATCCAGCAATGTCAATTATATTATCCTAACTTTAATCTGAGGTATCATTTAATACAAAATGTTAAAATATATTTTTTTCACCCACTCTTCTCTTGAAGGGACGATTGGTGGGGGGTGGGGGGGGGGGGAGGGTTGGGACTGACCTCGCGGTTGGAAGAGGGGGGGGAGGCAAGGTGGGGTACTTTGATTGACAGATAGTGTCGTGAA
>CAUDMG010003255.1:5000-42500 GCA_958450375.1 Homarus gammarus
TTTTTTTTTTTTTTTTTTTTTTTAAACAGGGATTAGCCCACCCAGGCATAGATCACTGACCCACATCAGGGCCTGGGGGGCGAAATTGTAATAGTAATAGTAATTATAATAATAATAATTATTTATACAGGTAGTCGTCGGCTTACGACCTATGCGACTTACGTCTGTTCGACTTTACGACCGGCGGTACGACAGTTTTGGCCCCAGCCCCAGTGTAAATAATAAACCAATTGTACTGTAGTATGCAGTGATTTACTTAAACCTGACGACCTTAACAATAATGAACAAAGAAAATGTTGATAAAATATGACTTAAAGATGATTATATTATCATTACACATTACAGTATAATATACGTAAGGTAATTATAACATAGGCCGACTTACGACCAGATCAACTTACGACCGGTCGGCCGTAACCAATCTAGGTCGTAAGTCGACGACTACCTGTAGTTAATAAATATTTTTATAAAAATACACGAAAATAAAAAAATATGATAACATAAATAATAATAATAATAATATTAATAATAATAATAATAAAATATAATAATAAAATTAATAAACTAACAATAATACAGGAGTACTGTAATAGTAAAATACAGTGAACCTTCGCTTTACACGGTTTCACTTTACGCGTTTCTACATTTGCGCGGTACCCTGCCAGAACCGGAATTCCCACTTTACGTGGTGCATCTACTCATATACGCGCGGGTGAAGTATAATTTTTTTTTATTTGGCTCATAAAATTCATACAAATTATCCACTCAGAATATAATTTACATTGCTGGAATTCTTACAATTTGATGATCATTTTGAATATAAGCATCATAGATTTTGCATTAGACATACAAATTTTAGATCTAATGCAAGTATTTTGTTTACTCAGAGCAAATATGTTATCTTTTGTGCAAAATATATGAAGTGTATATTCAAAATATTCCTGGTCTTGCAAGGAATCCAGCAATGTCAATTATATTACAGTATCCTAACTTTAGTCTGAGGTATTATTTATTACTAAAAATGTAAATATACTGTTATAACCCAATCATTTCTCTGGTAGGGAGGGAAGGTGGGGGTGTGGGGTAGAGAGGGAGGGAGGGCCCCAGGGAGCAGGTGGGAAGAGGGGGGAGGTGGGGTATTTTGATTGACAGATAGTACTTCGGGCCAGAATATAATTTACATTGCTGGAATTCTTACAATTTGATGATCATTTTGAATATAAACATCATAGATTTTGCATTAGACATACAAATTTCAGATCTACATTAAAGTATTTTGTTTACTCTGAGTAAATATGTTATCTTTTGTTCAAAATATATGACATTTATACCGGTATTCAAAATATTCCTGGTCTTACAAGGAATCCAGCAATGTCAATTATATTATCCTAACTTTAGTCCCAGGTATTATTTATTACTATACCTTAAAATCTAGTGGTTTTTCCCCAAACAGTTCTCAGAGAGGGAAGAGCCAGGAGTGTGAGAAGAGGGGGATGGAGTCGAGTCCATTATTTGAATGGACATTAACTTGGCGACTGTATTTCTCTATTTCTCTTAAGTATTAAATGTGTGCATGTACCATCATAAAATTAAGATGTTATTTTTACTAGAACATAGGTATTGTCGGAAAAAGTGGAGTTTGGGGGTCAGCCGGTCTTTATTTCATTTAATCCCATATGTTATGTTGTTCACTTTACGCGGGCCTCCGTGGGTTCAATTGACCGTGTAAAGTGAGGGTTCACTGTAATAATAATAAAGAAATACAAGAATGAAAAAAAGATCAAAAGTGAGCAACACGACGAGACCTATGAATTATTATTATTATAATTTTTTTTTATATTTTCGCCCCCCAGGCCCTGATGTGGGTCAGTGATCTATGCCCTGGTAGGCTAATACACATTAAAAAAAAAAAAAAAAAAAAAAAAAAAAAAAAAAAAAAAAACCCTAGCCATTCTGAAAATCGAAAAATTCCGAAATCCGAAATGCCTCTGGCCCCAAGGATTTCGGATAAGGGAATGTCAATATATATATATATATATATATATATATATATATATTATATATATATATATATATATATATATATATATATATATATATATATTGATAAAATCACACAGGAAAATGGAAACAACACAGCGCCTTAGCTTTCGTCTTGAATAAAGACGAAAGCTAAGGTGCTCCGTTGTTTCCATTTTCCCGTGTGATTTTATCAAGATTTATCTTATCCACGTTTTCATTGTGGATTTACATGAAATATATATATATATATATATATATATATATATATATATATATATATATATATATATATATATATATATATATATATATATATAGCCAAATTTAATGTATATACATATAACTGCTTGAAAACATTATCTTTCAAGATACAAGTAGAAAAAATTTGGAAATGTAGAATATTTACCATTGAAGTTACAAACAAGACCATGATTTTGGAGAACACATTTATCGTAAATTCACTACTTCTATTCTTCTCACTAATTTTTAAGTATATCAAGACAAATGACACCAAACATATAAAGCAATGGAAAATATTGACTATTTTATAAAGAGTAGAATTAAGCGTGAACATCATATATTCACATAAAGTGCAGGAAGAGCCACTCAGCTGAGCCTGACATTTCTATAGTGATAAGACGATGAACTAATGATGGAAGTTTAGCTCTGTGTGTGTGTATGTCCATGTGTACATATTTTGATTGACCTGAAAGAAATTATAATTTAGATGTACAAATATCCCTTAAACTATGTGGCTCTCGCACCTCTGCGGATTCCACTACAGTGTGCAATAAAAATTAATGTCTCCGTAAACATTTAAGTCAAGAGAATTTTTTGCCGTTTTATATTTTCCCATCTAAATATATGAGAGAGAGAGAGAGAGAGAGAGAGAGAGAGAGAGAGAGAGAGAGAGAGAGAGAGAGAGAGAGCTTTCATTGAACTGATTCATATGATAGATTTCCAAACTTCAAATAAAGTTTCTCTCTCAATTGAAGACACTGAGAACACTTATGAAGGAATCTTGGGTGGTATCGATGACTCATGTCCCTGTATAATTGCAAATGGCTGAAGGATCATATAATGAAGGAATTACCTTATTTACAGTCTGTCGGACAACCTCAGATAACCAAGCCAGCTCTTATCTACTCACCCCAGGCTTGCCAACAAGATATGGTTAACCTTATGATGCATTCAGATATTGATCAGTTAAGTGACATACAATAAATTTACAAGTCTGCCGGTATAGTCAGAAATCAAATTAAAGCGTTCCTGTCTGAAAGCTATGGAACACCAGGTATTCAGGTAACCATTGATGAAAATGATGTTCCTGCAATGCTTTATACACTTCTGAGATGGATAATTGCTGGCCCTGTCAAGGGCATAAACTCCTCGCCATTGCATTATGCGTGGGGTCATGACGGACAAAAACAACAAGATGAAATATTAATAAAAAATTAATCTGAGAAGTTAACAAACTTCCGGTAGACTCAAGGCATCCCCTTTCTCTTGATACGCTCCTGCAGGTGTAAAGGAACTGACTCTGTCAAGCTGATGATTATTTGTGGGTCTAAATTATTCCACTCCTCACTAATGGCTGCCTCCAGCTTGGGGACGGTACTTGTGTCCTTGCCTTGTAGCTGCAGCTTGATAATGCTTCACTTATTTTCTATCGGGTTAAGGTTAGGCAAATTGCTTGGCCAATCACTTATGAAGTCTACCTGGCAGTCAACAAACCATTGTATTACAGATTTTGCTGTGTTGCATGGGGTCCCATCCTGCATAAACAAATCAGCCCGGTATTTTTCAAAAGACCTGGGCAAATAATCACAAAAGCAGTTCCAAGTAGTTAAATTGGTTCATCATCACATTCCTAGGTAGCACAACAAAATCTCCAGTTCCAAAGTACGAGGAACAACCCCACATCATTAGTGACAGAGGATGCTTAATTGTGCTAAAAACGAACTTGGGGTCAAGCAAATCACTCCCGGGGTGCCAGTACACATTAAAAACACGACTTCCAGTAAAAGAAAACGTTGCCTCGTCA
This sequence comes from Homarus gammarus, assembly GCA_958450375.1. NCBI lineage: Eukaryota > Metazoa > Arthropoda > Malacostraca > Decapoda > Nephropidae > Homarus > Homarus gammarus. Next base: position 9,067 of record CAUDMG010003255.1, read on the forward strand.
CTCCACAACACGTGCTGCCACTTGGTCGTATCCCACTGAGCATTAGCCTTGGCAAAAATGACCCTACGGTGCCTCTTGTGTGCGTGGTAGCTGCGAAACTGCAGGTCGTCATGGATGCAGCGGTGAATGGTCCTTACAGAAACATCACCTAGAAGTACAGGGGTTTTCTTTCAATTCCCGTGCAGACAGACGTGGATTAGCATCAAGTTGCCTCTTAAGAACAGTTAACGTGCGATGGGAAGTTTTTTAGCCTTCCCTGGCCGTCCGCTGTCCACTGGTATGGCCAACCCGCCGGCATCTCAAAATCGTTTAATCCAAATCTGAACTGATCGTTCACTCACACCAACAATTCTTGATATTTCCTTTACAGGTTTCTTGCCCTTATGCAGACTATTAATTGATGCTATCTGCTCTTTTGTTAAATTTTTCCTCTTGCCCATTGGGGTAAAAAAAGCAAAGAAACAACGGCCATTGTGGCAATAAATAGGGTCAATTTGGGGGGGGGGGGGGTTAAATCAAATAAATCTTCGTTCACAAAATTTACGCGGGCAACTGGTGAACATTTTGATTGCTGGCTGACTTGTCTCCGAGTCTCCCTTTGCTGCCAGACTTACAATGCCTGCCTCAGCCCTAGCTGGCTGGCGTGGAGGGGTGTGAGACATTTCAGCAAAGATCACTTCCCGTTGGCCACCTCGCGCATAATGCAATGTTGAGGAGCGTACATATACGTACTGTACATGTGAAAAAAAGAAAAGGGAACTGGATTGTGCTGTATTAACAATATGCCAAGACATAATGCACACACATACAAATCTGATCGGCAAATTGATTAAATCGACACAGATGATGATACTGTACCACCTTCAGGGTTCGGAAGCACAAAGAAAATCCAAATGTGCCTTCAGACACATCTAAAGCATTGTGATCAGCCACAACAGAAGTGGCCATATTAGTTTTTTTTTTTTTTTTTTTTTTTTTTTTTTTTTACAAAATGTTGCTATACAGGTATAAATGTCTATTACTGATGAACCAGAAAGTTTTGAATTAAATATAATTGCCAACGTGATCCTCAAGATGTTTAGCATTTTTAACGTAGGAGCAGGGTTAAGAAAATGCATATAAGATCAATATTTTTCAATACATAAAAATAAAATTTGTATATTTGTGAGACCATAAATAAAATAAAGAAAACTATACTGTATTATATTTATTAATAGCATGAGAAATATATTGTAAATAATCAGAAAAGATATGCCACAAATGTTTCCCAATTTGACATAATATGCTAATTTTCAGTGGCATCATAAATGTACTGTGCAGTCAGAAAAAAAATGGAAACCTACATTTTTGGAATGGTCATACTCTACACGTTCTAAAAATATATTTCCCCAAATTAACAAACACTTCCAACAAAACTTCAATATTTAACATTGTGAGCCTGACTATTACATATACAAATTGTTGATGAGGTTTCTTTGACCAAAAATTTTCTCCCCACCATTTGAAACAGCCTGATTAAAAACTTCAATTGTCACTTAGCTGAGCAGATTTTCCATCATGCGCACTACCTCTCCGTAGTGTTTGTCTTAAATGGCACCTTTATGTGAATATGTGGCCTTTACGCTTGATTCTACTCTTCATAAATGTTCATTATTATCTGTTTTGTTATATGTTTAGTGTCAATTGTCTTGATGCATAATAATTAATAAAAAGAGAAGAAGTACACGGTATTGGATTTACTTTGAATGTGTTCTCCAAAAGAATTAGTGACTTGGACAGTAAATATTTATTATTTCAAACTTTTTTCCAGTCATATTTTGAAAGTTAATGTTTTCAAGCAGTTTTATGTTTATATATATTAGATTCAGTATTAAAGTGAGCCAGAGCTGGTTATCCTTAACAGTTAAACTGAACTGCATATGGGGAAAGGGGCCTCTTTGTCTAGTACAGTCAGCTAAAAAACAAAACAAAAACAGACAGTACAAGTACAGTATAGGTTTAATTTTTTTCCCAGAAAGCTACAGTAGCACAGAAAGAAATTATATAGTATTTATTTGTTCACATCTAAAGTAGTGCATGTAATCATCTTAGGAACAACATACTGTACAGTCCAAGCTGAATGTACCGAACTGCAATATGCAGTTGTTACATTGAAACTAAAATATAGTACTGTACTGTATTGATGATTATATTCACACTCTTTATGACTTCCCTGTCACTACTGTACAGTACAGTAGTGAAAAAACAATCATGGGAAAATAGTATTTTTTTTAACACTAAGTAAGGGTGATCAATATTTAATTTCACACTGCTAGCATAAAATTTTTTTGGTGTTGTCATTTATTAGCATGCTAACATCAAAACTCATACCAAGTCTGATACAAAAATTCTAGATAACGTATTCTCTTCTTTAAACAAGAGTTTATTTATATATAAAACTTTATGACATAGATCACCATGTAGCTTCAGTAATAAGCTACAGATATGTTCTTATCAAAACTTCTTAAACTATGATTAGGTATTATTATAATGACTAAGACATTTGAAACTACATTTTAAACAATACACAATTCATTCAAAATTACATTACCTTTTGAGCACCAAATTATTATGAAATCCTTACATCTTTATTGTCCATAAACAGTGAAAAATTACATTACAAATATATCTATTTTTGAGGTGTCCAGTCAGAACACGACTCATCTGCAAGAAACTTCTCACAATTTCTTAGTACAGTATCATATTCACGTAGTGCCCACACTAGTCTAAACAGCTCCAGTGAATACAGAGCACATTGTATATTAGTGAGGCGTTCTTATCTAGTTACAGGATATTTCATTTCTCAAGCAGAGATAGTATTGTAACTTAAAAAAAAAATCACTTAGATTAGTATGAGACCTGGATAAAAACAAATTTTTTTCACACTTAACTGTACACAGATTTGTAAAATCCTGGATAGTAGATACAGTCAACCCTCGCTTTACGCGGTCCCACTTTACGCGTTTCCGCGTTACCCTGCCTAAACTGGAATGCTCACTTTCCGCGGTGTGTGTACCCTTTTACGCGGAGAGCGGCGTGAGCAGGGTGTGCACAAGGTTGCCCAGTCATCAAAACATTACCGAGTTCTTCACCCGCCACCCACCACAGCCGGCCCAAGTCAGTGATAGTGATAATGATAGTGAGGATATGGACTTATATGGACTTTGAGGGGTTTGACAAAGAGGCCCTGCAAGCCTATGTGGTGGATAGTGATACAGGTGAGGGCCAATAATCTGCCCTCTGCCTCGGAACCAACCCCCCATCCCCGTGTGCCCAGCCATCTTTTCTACTAATGTAAGTGTTAAAAAACCTAATATTATTGATATTTCTTTTAATTATTAATTGTGTGTGCATACCATCATAAAATTAAGAAGTTATTTTTACTACAACGTAGGTATTGTGTCTGAAAAAGTGGAGTTTGGGGGTCGGCCCGGTCTCTATTTCAATTAATCCCATATGTTATGTTGTTCACTTTACGCGGGCCGCCGTGGGTTAAATTGACCGCGTAAAGTGAGGGTTCACTGTACACAAAAAAAATACTGCTGTAATTTACATTAATGAGAATGTAATCCTTTGAATAATGAAATTGCACTGAAGTATTTTGGTTTTAGACTTTGGATCTACAGTATCTATAATATAAAGAGCAAATGATACATTTATCATGTAACGCATTACTTATCAATAAACACCATGCTGTGCTTCCAATTCCATGATAATCTTTGGATCTGCACTTGAGCAATACAAATTATAAGGTATGAGATGAGCAACAAACACTTGTTACTTTTTTCACTATTGAATTGATTATTAGTGTAGAACTAAAATGACAATGACCTTAAAAAGTAGTAATTTTCTACATGTCTATAACTTATGCTCATTACATAATGAAATAAGACTTGGCACAGATAATAGTCAGCTTAAGCAACAGCTTTGCTTGCCACAAAAGATTAAAATATAACAGAAAAAGCCTTGATTGAGCACCTAAAGCAATACAATTAACCTTAACAAGTAGATAAAAATTGTTTTGTTCAAAATAAGGGTGATTATACAGTATTGCCCTTATTTAACAATACATACTAAATCATCTGAATGCCAAACTATGAAACATTATTCTTAGTACATATTGTACATGTCAAAATATTTATAAATTCACTACAGTTCAGAAACAGTAAACAATTACTTCCATATTAATGTAATATTTTACTGCTAAGTTCAAACAACATAAATATGACGTTTGATGTGATTTGGTGTGATCTGCATGAGGTTAATGTTACATCTTAAAATCGAGCACAGAACTACACTATAATGATTCCTGTCTCACAGAAATATTGACTTCTCCATTTATGTGAATCAACTGCTACAATATAGTATCAGTGACTCATTTGTTGTGATGCAAAAAGCAATCAATCGACAACTTCCAAGTCATTAAGTTATATGATAATGAAACACAAGTAGAAGGCGTCGCCTATCATACTTATATCACATACTTATATCACAAATTTCTCCTATTAAACAATACAGCAGTGATCCCCAACCTGTAGTTCCCAGGTGCAATGGCATCTGAGGAGCCTGTAAGAGTTTATTAAAAAAGCTAAAATTATTTGAGAGAGAGAGAGAGAGAGAGAGAGAGAGAGAGAGAGAGAGAGAGAGAGAGAGAGAGAGAGACTGTGTTTTTTCACGAGTCTGTCATGTACCAGGCCCACTGGGGTATATACACATGTCCTGTCCAAGAGTAAATGTAAAAAATATGTACAGTAACTGGTAACTGTTCGACGTGGAAAACTGCAAATAACTGTACAGTATATGAGATTTTTGTTTCTTGAATGTAGATCCAAAGTTTGGCGCCTGCTACTGTATTTACAATGATAAATGTGGCCCAGAGCCTATAAAAGGTTGGGGACCACTGCAATACAGTATGCCAACTCATACTGAGCCTTCTCCACATGCCATGATCCTTGCACATTTCTACACACTCACTTGCAAATTTCTTGCACAAGTTTCATTATTTCAACTGACCTCAGATATTCAAAAGTATTCACTCACTCACCACCTGCTGAAACATCCTTTCTTATTCTTTTAAAGACCATCAATATCTTCTTGACTTTTAAATAGGTAAACTACTCGATTTTTTTTTTTACTGTGTACAGTAGACCAATCTGTTCCAACACCAAGATTAAATCACTTTACTCAATCATTAAACTGAACCATACCTCGGCTAAGAAAAGAAAATTTGCTTAGGTAAGCGTCTGTGGTCGCCAACCCTCAAATGCCCAAATTTCACCAACTTATATCAAGCTCAGAAAACGACTAATATCCCATGACTTACATTTTTTGCTTGTAGTACATCAGCCAGATTCATGAATACCATCCATGACTGATTGACTAAAGGACTAGATCTTTTAGCATAGCATGCACATCCAACCTGTTTCATTAATTTCCATTGAATACCCCTGTAATACTGTACATTACTGTATTGTATTTGGTTGTGAAAACTCCCTCTAACTTCTCAGTTTCATGCCACCAAGCTTTTTGAATACAGTATAATGTACTACACAAAACATTCAAACACTTGTCCCAGAATAATAATAAACTCAAGTTTCCTATTTATGGGAACCATTATCTTATCAAATTCCTTTATGCCACAGCATTTATAACCAACCATCTAGTCAAAAATAAAATATAACTGCAAATAACAAGTACTGTACATGCTCTGTAGACTAGATTTTTCTGTAATCCTCAATAAACCAGGATACATCTTAAGACTGAAATTAACATTTCTAGCATATGTTTTGTAGAAGTAGCCTAAGAAAAACCTAAGTATCAGTCCCTGTTTCAAGGGACATGATAATATTTTCCTAATTATATAATTATAATCTGATATGAACTTACAGCCACAATTTTATAAATAGACCATACATCAACAAAGGCAAACCATCACACATTAATTATATGAAGTGTACACGTTGCCAATTTCCATACAGTATACGTATAAGACCTAATGGTAATTTTGATCAGCGTCCTCAGATTTTGGTCAAGATACGAAAAAGGAACAACAGGCCTACTTAAAGTATTTGGTCAGTACTTATACCATTCCCTCAGACATACACTTGATTATTGGCATATATGTAATGTGACACAATTTAGATGTCCACATGTGAATGTGTTTATGTTTGTTAGTATGGCAATGGCTTATCATCAGCACAAAAGAATTATACAGTATCATACTCTTTGATTTGAGTACCGAGTAAGACAAAAACCGTGGTACACTGAGACCAATTTTTTAAATCTGTAAAAAATAAAGATGCAAAAAGTGCTTCTCACTCATCTATTTTTGTCTGAGAAATTACCTCAGAGATAAGAGCCTGATGAGATTGGCTGCAAAACCTAACTTGTGCAAATGGTGGAAAATGGCCTTAGCACTCTTGGGAGTGCCTGAAATTTATTTAATGAGCCTGTCACAGGACCCCTTTTCAGCCAGTAAAATGACCAGAAATTGGTAGAAGATATTTTTTTCCCGAGCGCTATTTGTGGCCGAAGTATTGTTAAATATTTATTCAAATGATACTTTCCTACGTAAAACGGGCTGGGAAATACTGTATTTGCCGGCATATCAGAAGCGTAAAAAAAAAATAATAATGTATCAAAAATTACCCTACATCTAATGCACCCGAATTACAGATGGGAGGCCGAATGCAGTAGGAAGAGGTGCCTAGCTAGGGAGTCTGGGACGAGCAGTAGTCCACTAAGCAAAAAAATTGTGTTACTAATTTGGCTGAAAAACAGCCAAATTATCACACGCTTACAGCAAATTTGCCGAAGACGTAAATACTGTAATGGCTTACATTGGCTTAACAGCAGAGGAAAGCTCACATCTCACTGTACCTCCTTCCCCAGCATACGTAACCTACACCAGATACATGTCTTACATTATTTGACGACTGTGTTACCTTTAAGAAACATTTGTTTATTATCGAAATGAAAAATGACCCTAGAAAGATTAAAAAAAAATTTAACAGAAAGTTCAGCCGCCAGTCAGCCATTTGCAGCGAGCTGATGACGCCAAAACAATAGAAATGGTGCTACACCCTGGTGGCAGATACCGGTAACACAAAACATCACAGCCAAAAATACAACTTCACATCCTGTCAGTAATTCTCTTGACCAAAATACAAACAAGCCCCACAGCTGCTCTGATCAGAGGTAGAGACGGGTTATTCCCCTAAATCAATTTCAATAAAAGTATGTTGAAACATACTAAAATTGTTTTTTCCACAAACTATCCTTGTTAAATAGGGGTGCATCTTAGGTGATGGTGCGTTTTATATGCCAGTAAATACGGTAATTGCATCAGTCAGTATAAAATGCACACAGTAAGAAAGAGTAAATAATGAGGAAGACGATGGTATAAACATAAAAAAATGCAAAAAGTAATGGAATTACGTATAGAATAAAAAGTATAAATAAATGGTGGTTATGAGTGCAGTCGCCAAAACGTTTAAACACATTTTTTCCCTGCTTGTTTTTGTTGAAATCTTTCAAAAGTATTTTTTTGTGGTGATTACTGTACACATACAAAGGAAAAGAAACAGACAACTTAGAAGTTTCTGTGACAAAAATTGAAATTTTGGCATTAATAATTCCACTTACCATTCAGACAAGGTAGGCCTTGACATAAGCATGACAATGGCAATGCCATTACAAATACTATGTACGTATCAAATAAGCACAATGTATTCATTATAATTTGCCATACCTCTACTGCACTACATTTCACTATTGCTTATTATTTTTAAGACATGCTTTTGTGTGGTATATGCAATTGTATTGTGAGTAGCCATTTCAGCAACGTCTTATAAATTTAAAAAATATTTCACTACTGTATTTCATTATAAAAATGTCAATGCACATCACTTTATCACTTCTTCAGAATAAATATTGAGGTTGTAACTGATAAATGTTTGGAGATAACGTCTACTTGGCCATTGCACCGTCTCACAAATTCAAAAATATTTCACTACTGTACAGTACAGTATACAGTCAACCCTCGCTTTACGCGGTCCCACTTTACGCGTTTCACGTTTATGCAGTACCCTGCCGAACACGGAATGCTTACTTTCCACGGTGAGTGTACCCCTTTACGCGGAGAGCGGCTGGCGGTCCTCTCGCACCGCGCCATTTTTGGATCTAAACCTCCTGCCATCCGCCATGTTCTGTAAGCGGCGCAAGTAGGTTGCGCAGTGTATGTCTTTGTTGCGTTATCAGTGACGTCATATGACGTAGCGGACTGTGATTGGGCAAAGCATCCTTACCTCCCTCCCTGCTAGCTGTGATTGGCTTAATGTAGTACTATGATGTGCCCCGCCGCGGGAGCGTTCAAGCCCCTTGACCTACCTGCGTCAGTTACACCCATAACGGCTACACCGTGTATATCGGTATCCATTGTTCCATAAGAATGGCTTCCACCGGACCACCACCACAAAGAAACCTTGCATTACCTGGACCCAGCAGCCCTAAGCCAAAGAAGACACGACATTCCTTAAGCTATGAAATCAAATATAAGATCATACAAGAGTTGGAGAAAGGAACAAGACAGGTTGATCTAGCGCGCCAGCATGGTGTTCACGAATCAACTATCAGGACAATTAAGAAAGATGCAGCCAAGATAAAGGAGCACATGAACATCACAAAGTCTACAGGTGCTTCTATGATCAAGTATTTCCACAACCAGGTGCTTCTCAAGACGGAAAAATTACTTGTGAGCTACTAGGTGTGTCAGGCGCGACGGAACATGGCGGTGGACACGCGCTCAGTTAAGGAGTACGCACGTGAACTGTATGCTGCAGTGTCACGAAAGATGGGAATTACAGAGCCCAAACCCTTAATGCTTCCTCTGGGGGGTTACAGAGGTTTAAGAAGAGGAACAAGATCACCAATATCAACATTGGTGGTGAAGAAGCTAGAGCTGACCGTGTTGCGGCATGGGAATTTCTTCCGTTTTTACGTGAGATTATGGAGGAAGGACAGTACACCGACGACCAGGTGTTTAACATGGACGAATCTGGTCTTTTTTGGAAAAAGCTACCTTCCAAGACCTTCGTTGTGAAGAATGCCAGCAAGTGTCGGGGCCGGAAGTTGCAGAAGGAGCGCATCACTGTCCTGTTTACCACCAATGCCTCCGGTACCTGTAAGCTCAAGTTATCGGTGATCCACACAGCACGCAAGCCGCACGCCTACAAGAGCATGGACATGACCAAGCTGAATGTCCACTGGCTGACCGCAAGTAAGGCGTGGATGTTCTCTACACTGTCCCTCTCCTGGTTTGATGACTGTTTCGTTCCCGATGTGAAGAAATTCTGTGAGCAACAGAATGTGCCATTCAAGATTTTGTTGCACTAGGACACTCGCCCCTACTGTTAGATCGTCACCCCAACGTAAAGGTGGTCTTCCTTCCTCCCAACACTATGTCTATAATACAGCCCATGGACCAAGAATTGATCTGTATTGTAAAAGCTGCATTCTCTGCTAAAAAATTCAAGCTCCTGAATGACTACACCAACACCAAGGAAGAGTTGCGTAACCTGAGTGACACCAACACCGATAGCAAGAGCGAAGACGATGAGGATCAACAGTTGGCAGAGCAAGAAGTACTTTTGAAAAAATTCTGGAGAACATTCAATGCCAAGAAAGCTGTGGACTTCTTGGTGGAGGCATGGAATCAGCTGTCTGTAGCAACTGTTCGTCACGCATGGAAACATGTGTTGCAAGGCATTCCGGGTGAGAGGAGGAGTCAATCTGTGACTGGTGAGGTTCAGATTGTTGCAGTAGCAGTGGACCTTGCCAGAGAAGCTGCGCAGTGTGTTACAGCTGCAGGTAATAAGGGATCCTGATGTGACTACCGACGAGATGGTAGATGATGATGACGTCAGTGAAGAGGCAGGCGGTGCGTCATCCCAAGAAGAACGCCGCTTATCCCATAGTAATGTAAGGGGTGCCATCGAGTGTATTGAGAAAGTCAAGCTCCTCCTTTCCGACGACCCTGACGCTAACAGGTATGAAATCTTCACTACCCAGCTGTTGCAGACTATGGAGCCCTACATCAAAGTTTATCACGACAACATAAACACCAGCCGTCAGCAAAGCATAACAGAGTTCTTCGCCCGCAACCCACCACAGCCAGCCCAAGCCAGTGATAGTGGCAGAGACAGTGATGATGACTTTGAGGGATTTGTCAGGGAGGCACTAGAAAGTGTGGATGACACCGAAGAAGTCTCACCTGAGGGCCAGTAGCCTGCCCTTTGCCTCGGAACCAGCCTCTATTCCCCTACGCCGACCCATCTCTTTTACTAACATAAGTGTTAACCCCAACCTTGTTTTTTTCTAGCCTAACCTTCAGTTTATTATTCTCTTATTGATTGTTCCCTTCTATATTATGTGTGTGTGAATACCATCATAAAGTTAAGATGTTATTTTTTGTAAAACGTACGTATTGTGTCGGGAAAATGTGGAGTTTGGGAGTCAGCCCGGTCTCTTATTTCAATTAATCCCATATGTTATGTTGTTCACTTTATGTGGGCCGCCGTGGGTTCAATTAACCGCGTAAAGTGAGGGTTCACTGTAGTCTTGATTTATGCGGATTTGGTTTACGCGTTTGGTCATAAACGCGGTGCCACACAACGTAAACACCTAGAAAAAGTGCAAGAGGGCATGCAAGATTATTCTCTCCCTTTCCTACTCCACATATCAAGAAGCGCTCAACACACTGACCTTTCGACTCTCACTGACCATCACCACGACCTCATCTGCAAATTTGGTAAGAAGCTTCTACACCATCCTCGACACCGGCTCCTACTACCACCTGAGATCCCTAGCCCGAGAATTGCTGTTCGACACCACAACCGCATCCAGCCCATACGTGCACGAACTGATCGCTATAAGAACAGCCCAGTCCCAACCATTGTAAAAATTATCAATAACTTGTAATAAACCAGTGTATTCACTCCCAGAAAACACTACTCCTTGCATTGTCACTATGTTGAAATGAACTGTAGTTTGAGCTTTTCCCCATCTAGTTATTATATATCTTATTTGTATCACTTATGTTACTTGTATATTATTTGTAATTCGAAACCCATTCCCCAAATATGTAACTGTATATTTTCAGCCTTCTGGCTGCCAAGCTCTTTCAATAAACCATTAATTATTATTATTATTATTATTAAAAGTATTAATTAGCGGCGAAAGGTCCAGACGTGCTGCGCCAATTATTATTCACGCGGTCCATTCTTGACCATACGCGGGGAGGGTGCGCAGTATGTCGCTGTTGCGTTATCACTGACGTCATATGACGTATCGGACTGTGATTGGGTCACGCATCCTTACCCCCTCCGCCACTAGCTGTGATTGGTCTAGTGTAATATGACGTGCCCAGCCACGAGAGGGAAGAAGCCACTGACCTAGCCGGGCCAATTTCATTGTTCTCAGTCTCCGAGTATACTGTTCTCTCTTGTGCCCGCTAATCTGTTCAACAATGGCTTCTGCTGGACTCCCACCACCGCAGAAAAACCTTGAATTACCTGGACCAAGCCGCCCCAAGCTCAAGAAGATACGACGCGCCCTAAGTTACGAAGTAAAATACAAAATCGTCCAGGACTTAGAAAAGGGAACCCGACAAGTTGATCTCGCGCGCCAGCATGGAGTTAACGAATATACGATTCGTACAATCAGGAAGGATGCCGCCAAGATAAAAGAACACATGAGCATCACAAAGTCTGCAGGTGCTTCAATGGTGAAGTATTGTCAGAATAAGGTGCTGCTCAAGACTGAGAATTTACTGGTGAGCTACTTGATTCGTCAGGCAAGATGTAACATGGCGGTCGACACGCGGGCAGTGCAGGACTACGCCCATGAATTCTACGAATCAGTGGCGCGCAAAATGGGAATTGCATAGCCCAAACCCCTACACTGCTTCCTCTGGGTGGCTGCAAAGGTTGAAGAAACGCAACAAGTTAACCAACATTAACACTGTTGGTGAAGGAGCCAGTGCTGACCGTGCTGCCGCCATGGATTTTCCTCCATTCTTACGAGACATTATGGAGGAAGGACAGTACACCGACGACCAGGTGTTCAACATGGATGAATCCGGGCTGTTTTGGAAGAAATTGCCTTCCAAGACCTTTGTTGTCCAGTCTGCCAGCAAGTGTCGGGGCCGGAAGTTGCAGAAGGAGCGCATCACCGTCCTGTTTACCACCAATGCCTCCGGCACCTGTAAGTTCAAGTTGTCGGTGATTCACACAGCCCGCAAGCTGCACGCCTACAAGAACATGGACATGATCAAGCTAAATGTCCACTGGCTAACCGCACATAAGGCGTGGATGTTCACCGGTCTGTCCCTCTCCTGGTTTGACAACTGTTTCGTTCCCAACGTTAAGAAATTCTGCGAGCAACATAATGTTCCATTTAACATTTTGTTGCTCCTTGACAATGCACCAGGATACTCGCCCCTACTGTTGGATCGTCACCCCAGTGTAAAAGTGGTCTTCCATCCTCCCAACACTACGTCGTTAATCCAGCCCATGGACCAGGAGTTGATATGTAACGTTAAGGCTGCATTCTCCGCAAAGAAGTTTAAGCTCCTGAACGACTACACCAACACCAAGAATGAGTTGCGGAACCTTCTGAGTGGCACAGATAGTGAGAGCGAGAATCCAGAAGAAGAGTTGGCGGAGCATGAAGTGCGAGGTAAACAGTTTTGGAAAATGTTTCAGGTCAAGAAAGCTGTTGATTTCTTGGTGGAGGCATGGGGGCAGCTGTCTAGCTGTCTGTGGCAACGATTTGCCACACGTGGTGGCATGTGTTGCAGGGTATCCCAGGTGGGATGCAGAGTCAACCTGTGGCTGGAGAGGCTCAGTCTGTTGCAGTGGTAATGGACCTTGCAAGAGAAGCTGCACAGAGTGTTACAGCTGCAGGCTTCTCCGAGACCACCAACGACGACATCATGGAGGTAATCAGGGATCCTGAGGTGACTGCCGACGATATGTTGGAAGATGATGACGTCAGTGAGGAGGCAGGTGATGCGGCAGCACGAGAACAGAAGTTAACACATGGTGATGTAAAGGATGCCATCGAGTTTGCTGAGAAACTCAAGCTCATCCTTTCCAAAGACCCTCTCAATCACCGATATGAAGTCTCCAATAACCATCTAGACCAAAGTATGGAGCCGTATATCAAGATGTATCACGACCACATCAACGCTAGCCGTCAGCGTAACATCACCGACTTCTTCGCCCGCAACCCACCACAGCCGGCCCAAGTCAGTGATAGTGACAATGATGGTGACTTTGAGGGGTTTGTCAGGGAGGCCCTGACATCTGTGGTGGATAGTGATAGTGATTCACCTGGGGGCCACTAATCTGCCCTCTGCCTCGGAACCAGCCCCCATCCCCGTATGCCCACCCATCTCTTCTACTAACGTAAGTGTTAAACCTTGGTTTTTCTTTTACCTGATACAGTATATTATTCTCTTATTGATATTTCTCTTCTATATTATGTGTGTGTGCATACCATCATAAAATTAAGATACTATTTTTACTATAACGTAGGAGTTGTCGGAAAAAGTGGAGTTTGGGGATTGGCCCAGTCTCTATTTAAATTAATCACATCTGTTCTGTTATTTCGTTTACGCATTTCTTGTTTTACGCGGACCTCCACGGGTTCAATTGACCGCGTAAATGCAGAATATATATATATATATATTTCATTAGCTCAATAAAGCACGCGGACTTCTACATATAATCAACACCTCACCCCGCCAAGATTCGAACCCACGGCCCACGACTGTGACTGGGTAACGCTACCTCTAGACCACCAGGATACTAAAAGCAGTCCTAAACTCTGACCACCTAAGTGTTACGGGAAGTCCCCATTAGAGGTTCACAGCACCATAAGCTCGTTGAACAGGCTGTGTGTGAAATATAACAGAGTCTAGGACTGCTTTTAGTATCCTGGTGGTCTAGAGGTAGTGTTCCCCGGTCACAGTCGTGGGCCGTGGGTTCGAATCTTGGCAGGGTGAGGTGTTGATTATATATATATATATATATATATATATATATATATATATTATATATATATATATATATATTATATATATATATATATATATATATATATATATATATATATGAGAGACAAATGAAAGGAACTGTTCATCACAAAAATAGCCTGCACCCCTTCAATGGTGAGTTTCTCTTGAGAACCAAACTCCAATGAGCGTGTTAAAAAATGAGAGTTGTTAGTGTATTGTACAGGTATCATCAAATGCAAATATTTCAGGAAAATAATTCTCACGACAGTCTATTTCAAATCACTGAATAGGATGCCTAAGCTTCTTCCACCCATACTATGAGCTATTTAGTGGCTGGTTGTTGTAAAATTTTTGGAATTGTTATTTCAAATTAATAACTATTAAAAGAATCTCCTTCAATGCCTGATATCTTACCTTCATTAAGAGATAAACAGAACAGTATAGGGTAAAGTAGCATCATTTCCATTGGAGTGATATTGATATTTTTCATGGATTTCCTAGTCAGAGATGGTAGCAGTTTCTAGCCATGAAACTCTTGATAAAGCATGCCATCAGGCATGGTGTAAACTAAAGGAGGGAGTCAGTGGGTCGCCAGTTAAGTTGTCACACCTATTTATGCTGCTACCACTGTATTTACAATCATTTGGCATGTTACCCTAAATTTTCATCACAAAAGTTTCAGTTACCTTCTTCATAACTACAGCACCTGTACTGCAAGTTAATTCTGTAACTCTGTGGTACCAAGCCATTAATTTAGTTGAGACGAACTATAGATTAAGATAAGTAAGCAGTAAAATAGGTTAGGTATTATGCTTGGGACAGTATACCATATTAAGTTATTTATTTCAAAGTCTGAAACAATCTGGGTTATCTTTGTTTCATTATGTGTAGAGTGCAGTAATCTCATCATTAGCCAAAATATTTGGAGCAGACTGGTTTCAGGTTTGAGAGATTTCCAGAATTTTTTCGGGTACTAGTGATTGTTTTCCGAGACTACAATATAATCTACCCATCTTGCATGAAGAAACTTAACTGCAGTCAGAAGGACGCAGAGGTGTATTTATTTATGCAAAAACACTGTACACATACAATATATTGTAAATAAACAAAATATAGTACTGTATACACTATACTGTACTCACCAGCAGATGCTATCATCTTGAGCTTGTGCTGCAGGCAGGCCAAATGGTGATATGATAATACAAGATGGCCTGCCTTTGTCCTGTACCATCTTTTGTAGCAAGTGTTGCTGTCACTCTTCTCCCTCCAGGGAGGGAGGGATTGTACACACACTGTATACTGTACATACACCCACTATATACTAGTCTACAGCAGGCATACACTGTCCACTATGCTATGTACAGTACAGTACTGTACATATGGTACTTTCACACTTACTGAATGTACAGTATAGTACAGTAGAGTCTTGCCATTCGCAGGTTTGCGATTCGTGATTTCGACGATTCGTGGTAAGCAAATGGTAGCTTGCGAGCCTTATCCTGCAGTGCAATGAGTCACCCCATGCACCAGCAGTGTTTCCTCTCCCTCAGTTCACGCTCAACCATTGCCTATGACGCAGCATCTCGTATTGTACTGTCAAAATTTTTGTGTTTCTGTGTGAAATGGCCTGTAAAAGACTGCCTAGTGTCAGTGCTAGTGATGCTAGTGGAGTAAAATGTAAAAGGCAGAAATCAGTGATGACCCTGACGGAGAAAGTTGAATTATTAGATTAGTAAAAAGAGGGGATGTGCTGCTGCGGCTGGTCGGTTGTGTGGTATAGTTATACAGTAGTGCACTAAGGTAGTATAAGTTGGTATTTGCGATTTTTCCTCTGCGCCATTCCTTGGAACCTAACCCCCGCGAATAACAAGGGTTTACTGTATACGTAACTGTTATCACTTTTTCATACTAACATTGCTTTAACAGTGTTCTTGGCTGATTATATGCTGGTACAATAACATACAGTACTGTACAACACAGATCATTTGCTAAAACAGCAGAGAGCAAGCAAACAAGCTTGTACATTGGCAGCAGACAATAAACTAAGAGTATCATGATGCAAGAGTTTGTGGAGATAGGCTGCGAGATACATCAGCCAATCATAGGCATCCCATACAGTTGCATGACAGTAATAGCCAATTGTAGCTCATGAGCACACCCACCTATGCACCTGGCATGTGTTTCTGCATCAGAAACATGATGCAATTTCTCGGAAATTCGTTTGAATATCCGGAAGTGAGATTTTCTTGTAATTTTCTGGAAATGTGCTGATAAAATCTCTTTGGAAATTTGTTCGGATACCTGGAATTTCTTGCAATGCTCAACAAAAAATTTCCCAGCTATTGAAAATTCTGGGGATCCAAGATTCTGGCTAATAGAGCGGTTAATGTATATCTATAATCTGTGCAAATAATGAGACATCCACAGTAACCATAGCATGGGTAAGTAGCATATTATCCTAGTCTAGCATTGATTTGAAGTGTGCACGCACAAGCATGCATGCATGCACACACACACACACTAAAAATAAATGAAGTGAATGTCTGGGAGTATGATATGCTTCGGACTACCTGTCTACTATCTACAGAAACTACAAAAATACATCCAAAGATATAGCTTAATCATATTGATTACTATGACTAAAAAATTTGTCTGCATATATAGAAGACCCATCATCATCATCATCATTACTATAAAATTTCTATCCTATTACTGTACTGTATTACTATAAAGAATTACCATGTTATGGTTTGTATTATCAAATAATATCTATAAGTTCAGCTGCTTTCACACTCCCAAGTAAAATATTGCACTGAACAACTAGAGTACGGTGCACCTCATATATATATATATATATATATATATATATATATATATATATATATATATATATATATATATATATATATATATATATATATATATTATATATATATATATATATATATATATATATATATATATATATATATATATATATATATATACAGTCAGTTCTGCTATAACGCGATAGTTGTGTTCTTGTAAAATATCGTGTTATAGAAAATCGCGTAATAGAAATAACAGGGCTTATGGAGAAAATAGGGTTAGGTGCAGATTACTACTCGAAATCGAAAAAAAAATAGTAGTTAGCCTAAGACAAAGGATAGCACAGTCTAAATAAATGTTACATTCATATCTAATAATGAAATCATACAGTAAATGTAACACTTTACCTAGAAAAAATATGAATATAACTTGATGGGGGAGAAGGTTGATTTTGAGGTTGATAACATCGAGCTTCTCTTCAACTGTTATATCCTTTCTTTTACAATCATCACCGGGAATTCGATCACCAGAACGCTTCTTGGAGATATTCTTCTTTACCATATTCACAGTTAATACCACAAAATTGGAGAAATAGTAAGCAAAAATCGCGTTACAGCAAACAAGCGTTCGCGTTATACAAATATCGTTCCTCTATTCATAAATCGCGTTAGAGCAAATTCGCGCTATCAAAACACGCGTTATAGCAGAACTCACTGTGTGTATATATATATATATATATATATATATATATATATATATATATATATATATATATATATATATACATATATATATATATATACAGTGACCCCTTGTTTAACGAACGCCTCGGTTAACGAACTGCCTTCCATAAGGATCTTCAATTCGGTTAACGAACAAAAATTCGGTTAACGAATACCGACCTCAACAAGTTTTCGCTTGCACTGACCGGGCAACCAGCTTTAGTATCAGTCCGCCAATACATTAATCGGTTCTAGGGCTTAAATTCCTTACTATTTTAGTAAATATCAAGAAGTTTATACTGTACAATAATTTTAAAAGTTTAATATTCAATTTTTTAGTCATTTTAACAATTATTGAACATAATTGAAGGTAAAGTGACTAGTTTAATGTGCGGCATCCAGCCTCTTAACACAGCAAACAGGCATTAGTTTCTCTCTCTGTTTTCACTGGAGGTAACATCTTGCTTGAGACTCTCTTCAACTAAACGCTTTTTTCTGTGTTTCCAAGCAAATTATTGGTCATTTTGAAATATATTTTACATAATGACAATATATAATGCAGTGCAGTGTTGATTTAAAGAAAATAATCTTGAATTACACCAAGAGAGCTAAAATTTTATGGGTGAAATGGCGCCAAGGGGTGACTTCTCTTCCACCTCAATGCCTTCTCTTCTTCCTTCTCCTCCACCCCCATTCTAAATCCCATCATCATCATCATCATCATCTTCCAGGAGCCTTCTACATACACACCTCAAAGTAAGTGAACTTTTCTACCATTTTTGTTGAATTTAGGAAATTTTCGGTGAGCTGGAACCAATTACCCAAAAACCCATTGAAACAAGGGTTTCGGTTAACGAACGATCTTCTGGAACGGATTGAGTTCGTTAACCGAGGGGTCACTGTATATATATATATATATATATATATATATATATATATATATATATATATATATATATATATATATATATATATATATATATATATGCAAGTAAATCACTGTAGGTGCGCGTGATCTAGGTATATGCTGATAACCACCAGGAAAGAAGAAAACACGAAGTTCCCAAGCGCTTTCGTGTAATTCACATCTTCAGGGGTGAGTACAGACTAGATAGAGTAATGCAAAACAAGATGAATATATACAGAGGAGGGTGAGACCAGGTCCACAATGGTCAGGATAATGACCCTACTAATCTATAAATGGCACACAACGGTTGGTGGTTGGGTCAGATGGGACAGTGACCCGCCCTCTCACCTGATCACAAATCTTCTTAATTACAAAGTTGTCCAGCTTGTACATGCCGTTACTCAAATTCATGTTGAATGCTTCGGTATGTTTAATAAGACTAGATTCTATGATGTTCCTACTATCAATTGAATTACATGGTAATATTGAGGAGGCATTATCCCAGTCAATGCAATGCTTGTTATCCCTCAAATGAACAAACAGAGCATTGGATTCCTGGCCTGTCCTAACACTGTATTTGTGTTGTTTAATTCTAGTTACAAGATCTTTACCTGTCTGGCCTAAGTAAAACATATTACATTCCTTGCAAGGAACTTTATAAATGCAACCAATTGTGTTGTTGGGGGAGTTCTTGATTAACATTTGTTTAACAGTGCATGAGTTTTTAAATGCCACATTGACGTTCCAAGATTTTAGCTGTGCCGGAATGTGTGAGAAATTTTTGTGAAATGGTAATATTAAGATATTCTTATGGTCATGGGTGGGCTTGGGATCAGTTCTATAAAAAGTTTTCTTAGTAATGTTTAAGCATTTATCTATGAAAGATCTAGGGTATTTAAGGTTTGAGCCAATATTATATATATATTTGTATTCCTCATCGATGAATTCCGGACTGCAAATTCTCAAGGCACGTAAAAACATTGTTGTAAATACTGACTGTTTGACTTTATTATGGTGGGCAGAATAATAATGAATGTATGAACACACATTGGTTGGTTTTCTATAAATACTGAACTTAAAAGTGTTACCTATTCTGTGTATCAGACAGTCTAGGAATGGCAATTTACAGTCTTGCTCTAATTCCACAGTGAATTTGATCGAGGGGGCTAAGTTGTTAAGTTGTGGTAGGAAAACTTTTAGGTCCTCATTACATGGCCAGAGACACCATTTAAAGTGTGCCATTTAAAGATTAGTAGGGTCATTACCTGACCATTGTGGACCTGGTCTCACCCTCCTCTGTATATATTCATCTTGTTTTGCATTACTCTATCTAGTCTGTACTCACCCCTGAAGATGTGAATTACACGAAAGCGCTTGGGAACTTCGTGTTTTCTTCTTTCCTGGTGGTTATCAGCATAGTGGGGTATACTATAACGAATCTAATTGGCTCTAGAACCTTGTTCGTTATAGGATTAATCCGTTCCAGGCCCCCAAATACAACCACTTAACACTGAAAAATATAATATAAAATTGTAAAAAAGTGCATAAATATGCATCTTAACCCCTGAAATAAGGAATATCATTAATACTTGCAATAAAAAAACAATAAATTAAAAAAAAAAAAAAATAATAATGTTCGTTGTAGGAGTTTCGTTCGTTATAGCATTCTCAATTTTATAGGTAAAACCGTTCGTTATAAGAATATTCGTAGTAGGATCCGTTCGTTATAGCATACCCCAATATATATATATATATATATATAAAACTAACCATTCTGTAAACCGAAAAATTCTGGAATCCGAAATGCCTCTGGCCCCAAGGATTTCGGATAAGGGATTGTCAACCTGTAATTAAATTTCCTGTTATGTGTAAAAGAAAGAAAAAAATATTAAACGTAAATAAAGTAATAATACATACTGTAAAAACATCCAAGACGTTTGGAATGCATACCGGTACAGGTCTCTGATTCTGGCTACGCACTGTACGAAAGAACACCCAAACTAAGCAAACAGCTTCAGTAAATATTAATTTAATATATATTATATAAACAGTATCTGTATGTGTAAATCTCGTTACTGGACTCGGTTTAATGCATCCCTCCCATTAATGGACTAATTTTCAAACAACAATGGTGAAATCTGCATAGTGAGAGAGAGATCTTTTCATTTTCAAACCCTTCTAGTGATCTGGCATGCATCACAGTTTTAATTTGTTTTTGCTGTCCACTCATGGGAGCCACCTGGGGTAAAATTTGTAAAGTGAGATGTCTATTCCTGTTATATACAGGTACTGTACTAAGTGTCTCGCACATTTTTTGCTCGTGGGCGAGTGACCCTACTAACCAAGTGTGTTTTAACATGCAGTGCGAGTGATGATTAAATTCTGTGGGAAGGAGGCTTTATGTATGGTGTCCCCCACATAAATCCCTCTAATTGCACTATATTATCAAGTGTTTTATGAGATGAAAATCCTGACAAAGTTACAATCATTTCACTTGGGAATATTTAATCTAAAATTATTGTAAAACAAGTAATGTACAGTACAGAAATTGCAAAATAATGATGTGACTTACTAAAGAACAACACGTGCTGTGGAGTAGTTGTGCTAGCACGATAAAAGTACCTAAAACAATGTCACAAAAGAAAGAGGTGACTTGGAAGGTTCAAGAGTTAAGATGCTAATCCAGAAATAAAGATAGCTTTCCACACCTCCTGACAACCAAGACTCAAATAAGGTACCTTTCTGCACAACCACCCACGACAATATTACTACCCACTTTCAATGGAAAACCACCCATTAGCAACAACTCAAGGTACTGAAGTCCACTATCGAGAGGTGCTACTGTGTGTGTGTGTGTGTGTGTGTGTGTGTGGGGGGGGGGGGGGGGGGCTATATATTACTTATTGGATGGTCATAGGGAAAAATACAGTAATGAACTGTACATAGCTTCACAGTTTTGACAAGACATTATGTAAAAAATGTTCAGCCAGTATACAAAATCCAACACTAAAATTTGAGCACAACTGCTGTTGAATGTTAATAACCATAGCTAAGAGTGTCTGGTAATACTTCAATTAAAAACATACTCTACACTGTCTACTGAATAGCTCATAAAAAATAGAGATATCAGAACCAAATCAATTAAAATACCTTACTTAAAAACACCTGTCTCCTATTTCAGGAGGTTTATCAACTGAATGAAACAAGAAACTTCAATTCTGAAAAATTACATATTTCCTGAAGGCAAGATTGGTCACACCGCTGTTACATTCCCACAAGTAATTAAGAACTGCTTCCATCAACATTGCCACTCATAGTAATGACAAAGAGTTACATCTTCAGTAAAAACCACACACTCAACAATCAAAAGATACATAGTATATTTGACTACATTAATTTGCTCTTATTGAATAAATACATCTACATTCATAACAACAAATTTAGCATAAAAATAAAACAAACCAAAGGCTACAGAAATAAAAAAAAGTAAATGAAAGTAATTTAAAAACATTCTTTCAATAATTTACTTGAATTGAGACCGGTCTAGAGTACGGTTACTACAGATGGAATTGCTATTCACTTTGAATGCCAGTAATAATCTCTCAAATGTTGACTTAAATTATTACACATGAAACAAATGGATCATAATTATGAATGGTTACTTCACTCTCTGGAGTACTTGTCACATTTACTCATATGGTTCCTCTAGCTTTCTTTGTTAAACTGGTGAGTAGGGATTAAAAAAAAAAATCTTTGTCTGACAGTATATTCATAATAAACAAATAACAAATAACGGTTTATTGAGAGACCATGGCAGCCAAAAGGTTGAAAATATGTACTCAACAGGACGTGTTGTTTAATAAAGTAACCCTGTGGTCGGCAGGAATCCCCAAAACCAAAGTTTATATACAGGGTATTATTTTACCTACTGTAAATGCATTAGAAGAAAAAAAACAACAACAACAATTGTCACTAATTCCAACAATTATAATTATAATTAGAGAAGTAAAACTTACAGGTGATTTACAGAGTACTGCACCCCACATAACAAAAGTTGGAGTTAACCACACTGGCAAAACACTTATTGGGCAAGGTAGAGCAGTAAAGAAAGGTGGACAGGGCAAAAAATGGACAGTAAAGAGTGGTGAGTTAGGCAGGTGCAAAGGTGGGCAGGGAAAGATGTAGGAAGTGTAGGGTGAAAAGTGTGGAGATGTGGACAATGTTGTTTGTGAATATTTGACTTAGCCTGGCATGAAATAATGAAATGTTATCTGTCAAAAATTTATTTAAAAACAGCTTGATTGTGGGGTTATATCACATGGTTTGCGTGTTGCTTGATGGTCACCCCTCAGAAGGGTTTCCAGTTTTGTTTTGTTTTGTATTTTGAGCATATCATCCATGCCTTTTTGTTTTGTTTGAGGGATATAAACTGTTTGCATGGGTTTTAGAAATTTTGGATAACAAATCACAATGGGAACAGCCACAACTAAACAACAGATCTCCCAGAGCCTTTACAGAGCCTGTCCTTGGTGGGTACTTGTTGAATCTACTGTCTCACGTTGGCAAGTGTTCATAATAATGTTAAAAAAAATATATATATGTACAGTATAATCTTTGTGTACTGTATCCATCCATTTCTTTTTTTAATGCATTTTATATTTCCTCTTATGTATTACTTTTGGGTGGTCTTGTTACACAGATCTATTTCATAGTAAGTCCTGTGCTAATAACAAGATGTAACTTCACAAAAGGTATGGATATATTGTACTGTATTTCAGTTAAGAGAAAGCCCAAAAGTTAAAAATTACTTTTAGAATTCATGTGCACCACTGACCTATGCAGAGGCTGGGATGGAAATGCATACTCACAGGTTTTGTATGTACAATACTGTCCACAAGGCTATCATATCAAAGATTTTGGACTATCCGACCATATTCAAACAAAGTTCAAATTATCAAGAGGCACCTTGGAATTTCACACCTCATTAATATATTTGAAATCTGAGGTTTCACTGTACAAAGACCCCTACATTCCTCAATACAAAGAGGTGAAAAGAAATGAATACGTACTTATGTTCCTACGTACTACCAGTATTGTAAATAAACCTCACCGGAACTTAATTCTAGAAGTAATAATTTTACCAGAACTGTTAATGAATATGAGTATTTTTGGAAGTTCTTAATTCATTAATTCTATAAAAATATAATTATTTTAATGAAAATATGCAATAAATTTGGTTGCATCAAAACTAATGGACCTTGTTTTCAAATAGAGTTTTACAATGTTAAATAACAAAAACACAACGACAATTAGCAGTACAGGGCATTTGTTATCTGCTAGAATGTGTTAACATATCTGATTATCATAAATCAGAATTATTAATATCATACAAAGTTTTACCTCTTCAGGTCATACCAAAAATGGGTGCATTCAGTCTTCCTTAAATAGCTCAATGCATACACAAAATAAAACAGCAACACATGAAATATCTGCCCAAAAATTCTGCACAGCAGTTTGGCCAAAAAAAAAAAAAAAAAAAAAAAAAAAAAAAAAAAAAAAAAAAAAAAAAAAAGAGAGAGAGAGAGAAAAAAGGAGAAAAAAAAAGGAATTGTCACCTCAACTTAAAGAAATGTCAATCCTTTCAGTGATTGACTCAGCACATGGGCCAAAATTAATAACTTTTTCTTTATAATGTACTGTACTAACAGCAAAAGACATATATACACACAGTGATATCCCCAATAGCCAGAATATTTGGTGTAGAGCAGATCCAGGATTGAGAGATTTTCGGGTATGGAGATGGATTTTCTCATCCATGGAAAAAATCGCACATCCCCGGATTTTTTTCCGGGAACTGGAGAAAGTTTTCTGAGTCTAATCTACGCATCTTGCACGAACAGAAAGAGTCCTGTATTTACCTATACAAACACCACTGTAAATGTACAATTTGTTGTAAATAAACAAAATACAATACTGATGCAGTCCTCTTAAGCTTGTGATGCAGGCACGTCAAATGGAGATACAATGATACAGGATGGCCTGCCTTTGTCTTGTACCATCTCCTGTAGCAGGTGTTGCTGTCACTCTTCTCTCCCTCCATGAAGGAGGGAATATACATGCATTGTATACTGTACATACACCTACACACTAGTATACACTATCCACTCTGATACGTACTGTACAGTACTGTACACATGGTACTATCACACTTATTGAATGTACATGTACAGTACAGTATACCGTACAGCACAGATAGTATGCAAAAAAAAAAGAAGTGAGCGAGCGTACAAGCTTGTACAATGGCAGCAGACAATGAACTAAAAAAGTCATGATGCAAGAGTTTGAGGAGATGGGCTGCGAGATACATTAGCCAATCATAGGCATCACATGACAGTAATAGCCAATTGTAGCTCATGAGCACTCTAAGCCCATCCACCCATGTGCCCAGCATACTCCCCCGCATCGGAACAAGACGCAATTTCTCGAAAATTTGTTCCCATGCCCGGAACAGTGATATATTCTCAGAATTTTCCATAAATGCGCATGATGCAGTCCTCGAAAATTTGTTCTCATGTGCAGAATGGAGAGGTTTTTCCTGTAATTTCCCGGAATGCTCAATTATTTCCCTCAGCTACTGGAAAATTCCGCGGACTGAAGATTCCAGCTAATGGAGAGATTACCGCAAAAAAGAGAAAAAAAAAATCCAATATTACACTGAAGATTGTAATGTATGCTATTCATATTTATGGGCTAGTCAATAAATAGCACAACTGAACTTGCTGTTATTAGCAATGGTCTCTCTTGTTAATTCTTGAAAGTTATCTCTTCCAGAATTATAAAAGAACAAAAATGTATCATAAACCAGATATATTTTGAAATTAACTTTGATCACTTTAAACTATTTAGCTGCAGCCATCTTGTCATATTGTTTCTTACTAAGAGGCTGGATCTTAAGGCAGAATTCAGTCCCAGATGTTGGATAAGTTTCATAATACTTTGGGTGCAACAGCTAACTACAGTACATTGGACCAACTACCAGTGGGGGGCACAGCTAAACAAAATGTTGGCTTCGCTAACCGCTAATCTGATAACTAAAAAGTTAACTTCGCTAACGCTAAACAACTAAAAAAATTAGCGGAAGCTAACGCTAACTTTTATTATACGAATTTAGCTTCGGCTTGTTTGTTTTTGTTTGTTTTTTTGCTCTAAAACCCTTAAAAACAGACCTAGAGAGCTGAAATTTTCATATGTTGTCTTGTAGCTTAGACATAGAGCATTCCAAAAAGGCATAGCATGCCAAGATCAGATGATGATCAAGGTGTACACAAACAATTAAATGAACAAATGAAATTAAACATTAGTTTACATTCAAGTTTCAGCATACACTTTATAATCTTTATTTACTGTACGAAAACACAGAAAGTATTAAACGAATCCAAAAACTATAGTACTGTATAGCATAGGTAGCAAATAGCATCATGCCAAGATCAGATGATGATCAACTTATCAAGGTGTACACTGTACACAATTTCACAAATAATTAATTTGCATTCTCATACAACCTATCGGCCTTATTCATTATTCATGTAAATATGCAATACCAACCACATACACATTATACCAGTGCACTTTTATATAACTTATTGTTGGTCTTAGTTATTATACCAGTGCATTTTTATATAACTTATTGTTGGTCTTAGTCATGTAAATAAACAGAAAACTCTAAACTTTAATGAAAAGTAAGTTTTTAGAAAATTTTGTTTGGCGCACACCTTGGATGACATCCTGGTTATGAACTTATGCAGTACTTAGCATAACCAAATATATTGACACAAAAAAATCCTCATTAAATTAATAAATAAATGAGAAATGAAATTATATATTAGTTTACAATTACATTCTATGATTCTTCCAACATACACTGACAGTCTTTATTTACTGTAAAAAAAAAAATTATCAAACTTTAATAATAAAAAAATTCCATTCACGTAATAACAGCCAGTCAGCCAAGCGTGCCTGACTGGCTGTTGGAGACACGCGTCGCGACGTCACACTCTTACAACAGACAGGAACAAACATGTATAAATTTTGTTAGCGGATTTAAAGTTAGCGGAACTAAATTTAGCGGAAGCTAATTGGTTCGCTAATGGTTTCAAAAGTTAGCAAATACGCTAATCCGCTAACGAGAAAGTTAGCTTCGCTAGATAACGGTTAGCGGAACCGTGCCCACCACTGCCAACTACCTAATGGCTCATTAAAGTTTATTAAAAAATCCAATGATTGATGTGTTTTTCAACAGCAGTGATGATAAAAACATCACTATAACAGGATATGTTATTATTGAAAGTAAAAACTGAAGATATAAATAAAAAATTAAATTAAACTTTAAAACATAAAACTGTGTGCTTTTATGGTCTATAAAAATATAATCAAACTGCAGCTAATAAAACAATAGAATGTATCTTTGAATCTTAATTATAGAGAGATACAAGTACTGATATATATATATATATATATATATATATATATATATAATCAACGACCTCACCAGCAAGGAATCGAACCCTCGACCTACTGGGTGGCCCTAGGGAACGCTTACCGGCTAGCCGGTAAGCGTTCCCTAGGGCCACCCAGTAGGTCGAGGGTTCGATTCCTTGCTGGTGAGGTCGTTGATTACATGTTCAAAGTCCGCGTGTTAAATGGACTAAAAATGAAGTATATATATATATATATATATATGCTGATAACCACCAGGAAAGAAGAAAACACGAAGTTCCCAAGCGCTTTCATGTAATTCACATCTTCAGGGGTGAGTACAGACTAGATAGAGTAATGCAAAACAAGGACAGGCCAGGAATCCAATGCTCTGTTTGTTCATTTGAGGGAAAACAAGCATTGCATTGACTGGGATAATGCCTCCTCAATATTACCATGTAATTCAATTGATAGTAGGAACATCATAGAATCTAGTCTTATTAAACATACCGAAGCATTCAACATGAATTTGAGTAACGGCATGTACAAGCTGGACAACTTTGTAATTAAGAAGATTTGTGATCAGGTGAGAGGGCGGGTCACTGTCCCATCTGACCCAACCACCAACCGTTGTGTGCCATTTAAAGATTAGTAGGGTCATTACCTAATTACCTGACCATTGTGGACCTGGTCTCACCCTCCTCTGTATATATTCATCTTGTTTTGCATTACTCTATCTAGTCTGTACTCACCCCTGAAGATGTGAATTACACGAAAGCGCTTGGGAACTTCGTGTTTTCTTCTTTCCTGGTGGTTATCAGCATATACCTAGATCACGCGCACCTACAGTGATTTACTTGCATATATATATATATATATATATATATATATATATATATATATATATATATATATATATACACACACAGTGGAGTCTGGATTTATGCGGTTTTGGTTAATGCGTTTGGTCATTTACGCGGTGCCTTGCCAGAATCGAAATGCTTTAATTACGCAGTAAATTGGTCATTTACATGGCGAGTCGCTGGGGGGTCCAGACGCACCGCGCCATTTTGGATTCAAGCGGCCCGCCATCCTGTCAAGCGGCGCGAGTAAGGTTGCGCAGTATGTCGCTGTTGCGTTATCGGTGACGTCATATGACGTATTAGACTGTGATTGGGCCACGCATCCTTACCTCCCTCCCCCGCTAGCTGTGATTGGTTCAATATAATATGACGTGCCCTGCCACCACAGAGAAACCGTTACCAGTGTCAGTCGCCCTCTTCCCAGTCACCCCGTGTAAACTGTATTCTTTTGTGCCCGCTAAACTCGTAACAATGGCATCTGCTGGACCCCCACCACCACAGAAAAACCTTGCATTACTTGGACCCAGCCGCCCCAAGCCAAAGAAGATATAATGTGCCCTAAGTAACGAAATTAAGTACAAGATTGTACAAGAATTAGAAAAAGGAACGAGGCAAGTTGATTTGGCGCGCCAGCATGGCGAGAACAAATCTACGATCCGGACGATCAAGAAGGATGCCGCCAAGATAAAAGAACACTTGAGCATCACAAAGTCTGCAGGTGCTTCAATGGTGAAGTACTGCCAGAATAAGGTGCTGCTCAAGACTGAGAATTTGCTGGTGAGCTCCTTGATTCGTCAGGCAAGACGGAACATGGCGGTGGACACTCGCTCAGTTCAGGACTACGCATGTGAACTGTACGTAACAGTGGCACGTAAGATGGGAATTGCAGAGCCCAAACCCTTCACTGCTTCCTCTGGGTGGCTGCAAGGGTTTAAGAAGAGGAACAAGATCACCAACATTAACATTGCTGGTGAAGGAGCGAGTGCTGACCGTGTTGCGGCGAGTGATTTTCCTCCTTTCTTACGAGACATTACGGAGGAAGGACAGTACACCGATGACCAGGTGTTCAACATGGATGAATCCGGTCTGTTTTGGGAAAAGCTACCTACCGAGACCTTCGTTGTCCAGTCTGCCAGCAAGTGTCGGGGCCGTAAATTGCAGAAGGAGTGCATCACCAACCTGTTTACCACCAATGCCTCCGGTACCTGTAAGCTCAAGTTATCGGTGATCCACACAGCCCGCAAGCCGCATGCTTACAAGAACATGGACATGACCAAGCTAAATGTCCACTGGCTAACCGCACGTAAGGCGTGGATGTTCACTGCTCTGTCCCTCTCCAGGTTTGACGACTGTTTCGTTCCCGACATCAAGAAATTCTGCGAGCAACAGAATGCTCCATTCAACATTTTGTTGCTCCTTGACAATGCACCAGGACACTCGCCCCTACTGTTGGATGGTCACCACAACGTAAAAGTGGTCTTCCTTCCTCCCAACACTACGTTATTAATCTAGCCCATGGACTGGGAGTTGATATACAACCAAGGATGAGTTGCGTAACCTGGGTGACACCGATAGTGAGAGCGACGAGGACGAGGAAGAAGATTTGGCGGAGCAAGAAGTTCGCGTCAAACAGTTTTGGAAGAAATTCAACGTCAAGACAGCTGTTGATTTCTTGGTGGAGGCATGGGGGCAGCTGTCTGTGGCAAAGATTCGTCACGCATGGCGGTATGTGTTGCAAGGTATCCCAGGTGGGAGGCAGAGTCAACCTGTGACTGGTGAGGTTCAGTCTGTTGCAGTGGCAGTGGACCTTGCAAGAGAAGCTGCACAGAGTGTTACAGCTGCAGGCTTCTCCAAGACCACCAACGACGACATTACGGAGGTGATCAGGGATCCTGAGGTGACTGCCGATGAGATGTTGGAAGACGATGACGTCAGTGAAGATGCAGGTGGCGCGGCAGCCCGAGAACAACAGAATTTAACACATGGTAATGTAAAGGATGCCATTGAGTTTGCAGAGAAACTCAAGCTCGTCCTTTCCAACGACCCTGATGATAACCGCTATGAAGCCTTCAATAACCAGCTGTTGCAGACTATGGAGACGTACATCCATATGTATCACGAACACATCAACACTAGCCGTCAGCGTAACATCACGGACTTCTTCGCCCGCAACCCACCACAGCCAGCCAAAGCCAGTAATAGTGAGAGTGATGTTGACTTTGAGGGATTTGTCAGGGAGGCCCTGACAACTGTGGTGGATAGTGATTCACCTGAGGGCCAGTAATCTGCCCTCTGCCTCGGAATCAGCCCCCATCAACGTATGCCGACCAATCTCTTCTACTAACGTAAGTGTTAAACTTAACTTAACCTTGATTTTTTCTAACCTAACCCAATGTAAGTGTTAAACCTTGATTTTTCTTTTACCTGGTACAGTATATTATTCTCTTATTGATATTTCTCTACATTATGTGTGTGCATACCATCATAAAATTAAGATAATATTTTTACTGCAACGTACGTATTGTGTCGCAAAAAGTGGAGTTTGGGGGTGAGCCCAGTCTCTATTTCAATTAATCACATATGTTCTGTTAATTCATTTACGCGTTTCTCGTTTTACGCGGGCCCCCACAGGTTCAATTGACCGCGTAAATGCAAACCCCACTTTTATATATATATATATATATATATATATATATATATTATTGTATATATATATATATATATATATATATACAATCAACACCTCAACCCGCCAGGATTCGAACCCACGGCCCACAAGCCTATGACTATGACCGGGGAACGCTAACCGCTAGACCACCAGGATACTAAAAGCAGTCCTAGACTTTGTTATATTTCACACAAAGCCTGTTCAACGAGCTTATGGCGCCATGAACCTCTAATGGGGACCACCCGTACCACTTAGGTGGTCAGAGTAACGTTTTACCAAATCCGGCTTCGGGTGGTCCCCATTAGAGGTTCACGGCGCCATAAGCTCGTTGAACAGGCTTTGTGTGAAATATAACAAAGTCTAGGACTGCTTTTAGTATCCTGGTGGTCTAGCGGTTAGCGTTCCCCGGTCATAGTCATAGGCTTGTGGGCCGTGGGTTCGAATCCTGGCGGGTTGAGATGTTGATTGTATGTAGAAGTCCGCGTGCTTTATTGGGCTAATGAAATATATATGGATCCTCGTGTTTCGAAGCCGGATTTGGTAAAACGTTACTCTGACCACCTAAGTGGTACGGGTGGTCCCCATTAGAGGTTCACGGCGCCATAAGCTCGTTGAACAGGCTTTGTGTGAAATATAACAAAGTCTAGGACTGCTTTTAGTATCCTGGTGGTCTAGCGGTTAGCGTTCCCCGGTCATAGTCATAGGCTTGTGGGCCGTGGGTTCGAATCCTGGCGGGTTGAGGTGTTGATTGTATGTAGAAGTCCGCGTGCTTTATTGGGCTAATGAAATATATATATATATATATATATACACAGTAGTACCCCGATTTACGCGGTAAATTGAACCCACGGAGACCGCAGAAAGTGAAAACCACGTAAAGTGAACAACAGAACATATGGGATTAATTCCAATAGAGACTGGCCAGACCCCCAAACTCCACTTTTTCCGACATAATACCTATGTTGTAGTAAAACTAACATCTTAATTTTATGATGGTATGCTCACACAATTAATATTTAAGAGAAATACAGTCACCAGGTTAATGTCCATTCAAATAATGGACTCAAAATCCCCCCCCCGTCTTCCCAGCTCACTAGCTCCTACCTCTCTGAGAAATGTTTGGGTGAAAACACTAGATTTTAACGTTTAGTAATAAATAATACCTCAGACTAAAGTTAGGATAATATAATTGACATTTCTGGATTCCTTGCAGGTCAGGGAATATTTTGAATGTAAACTTCATATATTTTGCACAACAGATAAAATATTTGCTTTGTGTAAACCAAATTATTACATTAGATCTAAAATTTGTATGTCTAATGCAAAATCCATGATGTTTATATTCAAAATGATCATCATATTGTAAGAATTCCATATGGAAATTATATTCTGGCCGGGAAATTTGTATGAATTTTACGAGCTAAATAAAAAAAAAAAAAATTATACTTCACCGCGTATATGAGTAGATGGACTGCGGAAAGTGAAAGTCAGGTTGTGGCAAGGTACCGCATAAATGAGAAATCGCGGAAAGTGAAACCGTGTAAAGCAGGGTAATACTGTGTGTGTGTGTATGTATGTGTGTAAGTATGTATGTATATATATGTATATATATATATATATATATATATATATATATATATATATATATATATATATATATATATATATATATATATATATTTGAATGAGAGAAAGAGAGAGAGATCCTCTAAATAATGAAATACTGCACATTAATATACACATACCGTACAGTGTGTGTGTGTGTATGTATAATCCCCCTAAACTCATTGTCTTTATTACTTGATATTACAATCAATATATCAAGAGATTATATATATATATATATATATATATATATATATATATATATATATATATATATATATTATATATATATATATATATATATATTTGAATGAGAGAAAGAGAGAGAGATCCTCTAAATAATGAAATACTGCACATTAATATACACATACCGTACAGTGTGTGTGTGTGTATGTGTGTATGTATAATCCCCCTAAACTCATTGGCTTTATTACTTGATATTACAATCAATATATCAAGAGATTATTGCCCTTAAATTTCCTAAAAATTCATAGTGTACACTAATGACAATATATGTTATGCGTGTATACATAGATTCACTGTACAATATTATTTAGCTTAGCAGGGGGAGATTATGAAGCTCAAAATGAAGTAGAAACTCCAATTGAGCTGTTTTCATGCTGTACTTGCAGTTGATGATTATTATTGAAGGCAGGTGCAGGTGCTGTGCAGACATGCAGGGTCACTTGGCATAACTAGTGAGCTGTTCAACTACAGTCCTGGATCCATATTGTTAAAGGTTCGTACATTAAACTTCTATGAACATGATATGTGAAAATGCATCGAACTGGTTCACTTCTTATGCTACAACAAAATGACAGAGGCCAATATGGCACTGAAATTGCCCTGGGACTCGAGGGTTTTCTAGATGAGTTTTAATATCCCCAGTTACAAGGAAGAAATATACTGTATGAATCTTTGTTACTCCAGGTCCTGGCACAGAGGTAGATAAAGCTCCCAGTGCCAGTGTATACTCTAGATATGGCTTAAGGGGAAAAAGAGGCAAAAGAATATTCCAACAAGTAGTTCCCACAAAAATGAAAATAAACTTAATCTATACAACAGTAACATTTGCTATTCTCATAAATTTAATGCAAGAATAAATGTGTTGCAGATAACTACAGTATATACTAACGATCATTCAGCAAAACCATACATTCTGGTCCCTATATTTTTTTGGAGTGCAATGGCAGTGCTGTGTATTTAAAGGGAAAAGTGCAGGTGCAACAAGAAAGACAGCAGTCATACTTCATTCAAGCTCTCATCCATT
>CAUDMG010003255.1:47500-87500 GCA_958450375.1 Homarus gammarus
TATATATATATATATATATATATATTGACCCCTCGGTTAACGAACTCAATCCGTTCCAGAAGGTCGTTCGTTAACCGAAAAATTCGTTAACCGAAACCATTGTTTCAATGGGTTTTTGGGTAATTGGTTCCAGCTCACCGAAAATTTCCTAAATTCAACAAAAAAGGTAGAAAAGTTCACTTACTTTGAGGTGTGTATGTAGAAGGCTCCTGGATGATGATGATGGGAATTAGAATGGGGGTGGGGGAGAAGGAAGACGAAAAGGCATTGGGGTGGAAGAGAAGTCACCCCATTGCACCATTTCATCCATAAAATTTTAGTTCTCTTGGTGTATTTCAAGATTATTTTCTTTAAATCAACACTGCACTGCATTATATATTGTCAATATGTAAAATATATTTCAAAATGACCAATAATTTGCTTGGAAACACAGAAAATAAGCATTTAGGTGAAGAGAGTCTCAAGCAAGATGTTACCTCCACTGAAAACAGAGAGACTAACGCCTGTCTGGTGTGTTAACAGGCTGGATGGCACGCCAGAAACTAGTTTCTTTACCTTCAATTATGTTCAATAATTGTTAAAATGACTAAAAAAGTTAATATTAAACTTTTAAAATTATTGAATAGTATAAACTTCTTGATATTTACTAAAATAGTAAGGAACTTAAGCCCTAGAACCGATTAATGTGATGAAAAGGGTACCTCAATACTGTAGTCCACAAAACATGTAGCTATGCTTCTTTTATTTGGTCCCCCGTCATACGAGTCCGTTTTCTCTCACATCAGGAAGCCTGAGTCCTCCGTTTTCTCTCTTAATCTTAGAGTGCACCAGAGACTTCGCTATCCCTTAGTAATGACACAGAATTTGAAATTGCAATCCGAATTGCAACTGGGGTTGCAATTGTTGAGGCAACTAGATATGTCTGATTACAGCAAATGTGTTATTGTCAATTTGTAGGTGAAAGATTTTATCCTCAATAGATGTAGGTTAACATTACACCTAGAGGCAAATGCTTAAAAAAAGCCTAAGGAAGGAAGCATATTCTTTTAACACATAATTATCTGACCAGTATGGGGAGGATCATCGTGTCTCCGTCAGGGGGTCGTGGAGTGGTGGTCCATCAGGCGTCACGGAAGTTTTTTTTTTGGGGGGGGGGGGGGGGGGGGGCCACGGACGTATACACTCTTACTCTTAAATCACTACTGTAATGTGATACAGGTGATTAATTTTTCTCTTGTGCAAAATATATGACATTTACAGACAGACCCCGACTTACGACCGCCGCAGATTTTTTATTTAAAAAAAAAAAAAAAAAAAAAAAAAAAAAAAAAAAAAAAAAATGACACGCATTTTCTATACCGAAATGTTTCCAGTTAATGTAGTCTCCATGTATAATTAGAAAATTATAGGGGCCCCATGTGCATTCAGCTGACTACATTAAAGGTAAGTGCTGTCACACTGTAACCATTCCTTATTATTTATTACTTTCACTGTACTGTATACATTCCACATTATTCATTACTTTTACTGTACTGTATTTCACTGTAGATTATTTATTTAAAAAAAAAAAAAAAAAAAAAAAAAAAAAAATTTATCTATGTCGGACTTACGACCTGGATTTGGGTCCCTAACCCCGTCGTAAGTCGGGGTCTATCTGTATATTAAAATTATTCGCTGTCTTGCAAGGATTCCAGCAATGCAAATTATATTCAAATTTTAGTCCGAGATATCATATAAGATAAAAACTGTAAGCCTAAAACCCAGGGGAGGGAGGGAGGGAGGAGCAAGCAGGATGTGAGGAGATAATTATGTTTGACAGTTGGAGCCGAAGGTCTCATGTGTGTTTATTTAACAGTCCTTAAGTGACTAAGCTTCTATCATTTTAAAATGCCAGTGAAATGACCTGGGAGAATATAATTTACATTGTTGGGATTCTTGCAAGATAGTGATTAATTTGAATATAAACAAGCTATAATTTGCACAAGACATACAAATTTTAGTTCTAATTTAAGAATTTTATTACAGAGGAAAAACTTTTATCTCTTGTGCAAAACATATGACGGTTATATTCAAATTATTTGCTGTCTTGCAAGGATTCCAGCAATGCAAATTATATTCTCCTAACTTTAGTCCGAGATATTATATAGGATAAAAACTATAAGCCCAAAACCCTGGCTGGGAGGGAGGGAGGGAGCAGGAGGTGAGGTTGTAGTGGATTTCTCCCCTACAAACGCTGTTTGTCGCTGCGTAGCCGACCCCGCGAATTCCACAGTGTATGCCTCGTGGTCTGGGTCAACCAGCGCTGCCATACATCATGGAGGTCAACTACTAAGCCACGCCTACACCCCGCTATTTAAGATCCGACCTCGTGGTGATCTCTCTCATTCTACCTACACCAACCAGCCAGCAACACCTCCTACTCCTCCTCTGCCTGCCTGGCGGTCCTCGCTCCCGCCGGCGAGCATGGCGACCCACAAGCTGTCCTCCTCTGAGCATCCTCACCAACCAGCTCTCTCTACATCACGCTTGTAATCATGCTGCCTTCCCAGCACCAAGCTGCATTGTACATCCAATACAACATGTATACAGAAAGCACATTGTGAGTTTCCTTTCTCCATCCCATCCTGAGTGAACCAAAACACCACATACCCTACACATGGTGACCCCGGAGTGACTCGCACTCACACAGGATGGAGGAGAAACTGATCACTCTCCCAGTCTTCAAGCAGCATGGAAGACTGGCTTATCCACCCAGAAGCAGCTCTCATCGGCTCTACAGCTACTGTCTCTAAACCGCAGGTTAGACACCCTAGAGCAGTACTGCTTCTCTAAGCAGAAACCAGCTCCTCTTCCTGCCCCAAGCACCACGTCCTACCGACCCCAGAACACCCGTCCTGCCTCAGACGCCGCCCCCGGCCCAGCAGTATCCCCTGCCGCTTCTCCTGATGCAGCCCCTGCTCCCGACGCGGCCCATGCGTCTGAGTGCGGACCCACGCACCCCTCTTTTCTCCCTCAGGTACTCCCTGCTACTGTCCTGCACCCTGCTGCTGTCGTGGACCCAGCTGCTGTCACGAGCCCTCATCCACTTCTGCTGACGCAGCCCCTGCTCCTGACCCAGGCCCACACACCCCAGCAGGCGCATCTGACGACTCTGTACCTGCCGTGAGGGAAGCACAACACTCATTGCCTCCACAACCCTCTTTCTCCCTCTCTTCTCCCACAGATCTTGTGTGTCTAGACAGTTGCCTCCACTAGCGGCTGGCTCATCCACGCCATCGCCGTTATGTTTCACATGAGGCATGCACCGCCCGTTCTGCCTCACATGTGCCATGCAACCCTGCAGACAACAAGTCTCCTATACCACCTGGAGGGAAGGAGGGAGTATTGTAGTGGATTTCTCCCCTACAAATGCCGTTTGTCGCTGTGTAGCTGAACCCGCGAATTCCCCAGTGTATGCCTCGTGGTCTAGGTCAACCAGCGCCGCCATACATCACGGAGGTCAACTACTAAGCCACGCCTACCCCCCACTATTTAAGATCTGACCTCGTGGTGATCTCCCTCTTTCTACCTACACCAACCAGCCAGCAACACCTCCTCCTCCTCCGCCTGCCTGGCGGTCCTCGCCCCCGCCGGCGAGCATGGCGACCCACAAGCTGTCCTCCTCTGAGCACCCTCACCAACCAGGTCTCTCTACATCACGCTTGTAACCATGCTGCCTTCCCAGCACCAAGCTGCATTGTACATCCAATACAACATGTATACAGAGAGCACATTGTGAGTTTCCTTTCTCCATCCCATCCTGAGTGAGAACCAAACATCCCATACCCCACAAGGTGATACTGTACTTTGACAGTTAGCGCCGAACGTCTGGTGAATTATTTATTTGCTTATTTATGTTGTTTAGTGAGTTTTTGTTTTTTGCTTATAAAATATCATAGAAGTGACCGGGGAGAATATAATTTACATCGCTGGAATTCTTATGAGATAGTGATTAATTTGAATATAAACAAGCTATAATTTGCATTAGACATATAAATTTTAGTTCAAATTTAAGAATTTTATTAGAGAGCAAAAATTTTTATCTCGTGCAAAATATATAACGTTTATATTCAAATTATTTGCTGTCTTGCAAACATTCCAGCAATGCAAATTATATTCTATATATTCTCCAAACTTCAGTCTGTGATATTATATAAGATAAAAACTTAAAGCCTACTGTATAACCATGAAACCTTTGCTGGGGGGGGGGGGGGGGGGGATGGGTGATAGTGACATGTTTGACAGTTAGCACCGAAGGTCTAGTGAAGTATTTATTTGTTTATTTGTCCTTTAGATTGAGTTTTTGTTTTTTGCTTATAAAATTTCATAGAAGTGACAGGGGAGAATATAATTTACATTGCTGGAATTCTTATAAGATAGTGATTCATTTGAATGTAAACATGCCATAGTTTGAACGAGACAAAAATTTTAGTAAGCATTTTGTACATTATTTTGATTACATGTACAGTTCAGCTTTGCCCTTAGGACAGTGTGTGCATGTAAATGAGTTTCAATAAATGAATAAAGTTACATATATCGAGCCAAAAATAATAGTTGAAAAACTTTATGTAAACAGAGCTTGGATGGCTAAATTTTAGAATAACCAATAATTTTAATACTGTACAAAAAAAAATGCACAAATATTAAAGTGCACCATTTTCTTGATATTTACTCCATTGGAAACGAATGTAAACATAGAAGAGATAACTGAATTGGCTGAGTACCCCCTCAGCTTATCTGCTGATGCTCAAAACAAAACATGATTTTCGTAAGGATTTCACTGATCATTTTTTTTTCGTAATTTACGGAGTATGACATTTTTTTTTTGTCTGAAAAAATGGCAAAAATTATCAGCCCGAGTCCTATATGTGAAGTTGTGGTCTCTCGTAAGCTAATGAATCCTTCACTTGCTGTCTCTTGTAGGCTAAATTTTACCTAACACAATGACAGAATTAAAGATGTTATTGCTTATTTAAACATATTATTAAAATTTTTAATTAAGATTTTTTGTAAACATAAAAGCTGGATTTATAACGACTGTACTGATAACGATAACCCCAGAAAATTAACATTCATAAGGCAGACACCCAACTCTTCAGAGGTAGCTAAGCAGTGACCAAATATAACTCTTGCAAGATTACCATTTATTAAAGTCATACCTGCAACATTTATTTTTAAATCTACAAATACCTGATACAAATGAAGACTTACCGCTAACTTTCTTTTCACATTTGCATTTGTTAATATCGCTGGCAGCATTGTAGCCAAGTTAGACTTATCACTGTAACCACCAGGCTACAGGGCCAAGCTGTGAGGTATTATGGTTGTTTTTCTTCTCATATTTTTGGGTAGATATAGGTAACTTTCTTCATTTATATTAACTCAGTTACATGCACACACTGTGCTACATACATAAATAAAAAAATAAAAGAAATAATTGTCATAAGGGGAAACACATACAGGGATTATAAATTTCTTTGCACTTGAGTTAGCTGGTTCAGTGGGGAAATGGGAGGATGGTGCAGAATGTTGCGCGCGTGGGGGGGGGAGCGTTGAAAGGGAGTCGGCAGAGGTAGCGTCCCTGTTGGTCTGCGTTACCATGGTGAAGCAGGGAGTGTAAGCAAATGGCAATTGTGTCAAACTTTCATTTGGGTTTTATTTACTGGTTTGGCAATACTGGACAGTATTTTTTGTTGTAACTTATTCATTGGTATTATTTTTATATATTCCTTACACATATACTGGTACTATTGTATATACAGTCTGACCTTGAACTCGCAAGTTCGTGTGTGTGCTGCTAATTATTATCCCACCATACCTGAGTTTCCGAAATGCACGGAATTGTGGAGTAAGTATTAAAAACAGGAAAACTTGCTAATAATTTGCTAAAAAACTAAATCTAATTGAACAACATAAATCTTCATTGTTTCAAACTTACACACCAATGCCATATTTATTGGACAGTTCGTTAACACTTATTCCACTACAGTATTACCCCGCCTAACGCGGTTTCACTTAGCGCGTTTTACCATATACGCGGTGCCTTGCCAGAGCTGAACTTTCACTTAACGCGGGTTTTTTCCACATATACGCGGTGAGTGTCCGGCTCGAGAGCTATTTTTAGATTCGCCCTGCCTGACTGCCTGTTTTAGCTCATAAAATTCATACAAATTACCCAGCCAGAATATAATTTACATTGCTGGAAATCTTACAATTTGGTGATCATTTTGAATATAAACATCATAGATTTTGCATTAGACATACAAATTTTAGATATAAAGTTTATTCTGAGTAAATATGTTATTTTTTATGCAAAATATATGACATTTGTATTCAAAATATTCCTGGGCTTTCAAGGAATCCAGCAATGTCAATTATATTATCCTAACTTTAGTTTGAGGCATTATTTATTACTAAAAAAGTAAATATTCTGGTGTTCCCACACATATGGTGAGACGGTTGGTGGGGGGTGGGGGGGAGGGAGGGACCGACCGACCATCTGTTACCCTGTGAAGAATATTTTTTTTTTTTATTAACTGAAGATATTTGTTTTAGCTCATAAAATTCATACAAATTACCCGGCCAGAATATAATTTACATTGCTGGAATTCTTACAATTTGGTGATCATTTTGAATATAAACATCATAGATTTTGCATTAGACATACAAATTTTAGATGTAAAGTTTATTCTGAGTAAATATGTTATCTTTTGTGCAAAATATATGACATTTGTATTCAAAATATTCCTGGTCTTACAAGGAATCCAGCAATGTCAATTATATTATCCTAACTTTAGTTTGAGGAATTATTTATTACGCGATCACATTCCTAGAGGTCTCATGAAGTGAGATGACGTCAGGTTAGGTGGCATTGGCCATGACAGCGGACTTTCCCTTTCATTTTCTTGTGTCCATTAGCTATTAGCACCTTGACCAGCCACCTTACCTAGCCTACCCACTTATCCTCCCTCCATCGAAAAAGGGGCTTGGTCTTAACATTAGACATGAGCTCCTCTTTGTA
Source organism: Homarus gammarus (assembly GCA_958450375.1). Taxonomy (NCBI): domain Eukaryota; kingdom Metazoa; phylum Arthropoda; class Malacostraca; order Decapoda; family Nephropidae; genus Homarus; species Homarus gammarus. The sequence goes on from CAUDMG010003255.1 coordinate 54,561, forward strand.
TATACCTGTATCTAAAATGATTTCAAAGAGGCTGTGATTCTAAAAAGCTTTACATAATTCCATCTTGGATATAAAGCCTGAATCTGTACATATGTGTGAGACTGAGTGTATTTAAAATTCTGCTTAAATAACTAAGCACTGTACAGCATGCCCTTACAATTCATGGATTTTTAATTTGTGGATGACACCCTGGATGTACCCAGGAATGTCTGCGGGTAGTTGTAAAGTTGGCGGCATTTTTTGCGTCCGTGATGGGGAGCTTACGAGTTTTATGGCATTCCACAAGGTGTCTCTCTTGTCCCAGGCGGCTGGGCCATGTGTGCTCACTTTGGGTTAAACACTTGTCCATTTCAAGAGTGTGCTACTCTGCTCTCTTAACAACTGTGCTCCTTGTGCTTGTGATGGCTCTCAAATGCCCGTAACTACCTTCATACAGCCACAGGAAGTTGCCCAAACAAGTGAAGAGAGAAAAGAAGGTCAAGAATTTCTCCCATACGTACGCCTGGCTATGCCTGGCAACGGGAGCGGGTAAGGGGAGTGAGTGACTGCTAGTTAGCGCGTCGTCTGCAGTTGTAACTCTCCTCACTCCCTGCCATATTTCACTGAATTTACTGTTATTATTAGTGTTTACTTATAGAATAGTGTTTAATAGTGATTAATCATGGCATTGTAGCTAGGTTAGCTCATCATTGTAACCACCAGGCTACTGGACCAAGCTGTGAGGTGTTATGTTTTTTCCATTCGTATTTTCGGATAGATATACCTGTACAGTGGTCCCTCAGTTAACAAACGCCTCGGTTAAGGAAATACCTTCCATAAGAATCTTCATTTCGGTTAATGAACAAAAATTCGGTTAACGGAATTCTTACGAAAATGTTTCGACATCCTTTGGCTTGCTCACCAGCTGGAAGATTAGTCCGCCAAAACAGAAATCGGTTCTAGGGCTTACATTCGTTAAAATTGGAGTAAATATCAAGAAGGTTGTACTATTCAATAGTTTTCCAAGTATTATATTAAAATTTTTAGTCATTTTATCACTTATTTAACATAATTGCAGTACAAGGCACTAGTTTTTGGTGCGCCTATCAGCCACTTCACTCACCCACCAAGGCCTCAGCTCGTATCTCTGTTCAGTGGAGGAAACATCTTGCTTGTGGGTCTTTTGAACACAGAGTATTTTTAAGTTTTTACAGTACAATTATTGGTCATTCTGAAATTTATTTAACATATTGACAATATATAGTGCAGTGCAGTGTTGATTTAAAGAAAAAATCTTGAATTACACCTAGTGAACTTAAAAATTTATGGGTGAAATGACAGCATCAAGCATGGGGTGATTTCTCTTCTCCCTTCTCCTCCACCCCCACTTCTAATTCCCATCATCATCATCATCAACCAGGAGCCTTCTACATGCACACTTCAAAATAAGTGTACTTTACTGCATTTACTTATAGTTTGTATGTAATTTTCGGTGAGCTGGAACCAATTACCCAAAATCCCATTGAAACAATGGTTTCGGTTAACAAACGACCTTCTGGAACGAATTGTGTTCGTTAACCGAGGGACCACTGCACAGTATATACTTTAGAAACTTTTGTTCAAAATTTGATTAAATATTATTTTATGAAATTATTTAAATTTATTAACTTATTTAAGGTACAGTATTTAAAGTCATTTGAGGTTGGTGTGTTGATGCGGCGCAAGCTACCTAACCACTCACTCACACACTCATTTCAGTGGAAGTGGTTCATTGAGACATGCTCACCACTTTTCTTATGACATGTAACTTCTAATTTCACATCCATCTCATAGCCACTATGCTTCCTTTTAGTCACTACACCACTTTAGAGCTGATGGCTGCAACAATAGTCCACCAATGGCAACAAAGACACAACAAAGTTGATTATTATAGTCTTCAAGACAACGACTGAGGACACGGGTGACTGCATAGCGTGGGCGAGAAGGATGAAATTTAAGAGAATAGGAATTACAATCTCTCAAATGCTTGTGCTCCCAATGATCGACTGATTTCATCCTTAGAATCCTTTTAACTTCAGGGACTCTTTACATGTACGAGTAGTTCCACAATCATTTGACCACTTTAGTGTGAAACCACTTATAATGAAGACACTTACAATGAGGACCCCCTGTATGGTGCTTCAATCTTTGCCTGTAGTGCTGGTAAGAGTTACTTTTTTAAAATTAGTACTATTTACATGTACACACATATGGGCTGATAATGTTTTTTGTTGTATTATTATACGGGGGGGGGGGCTTGATAAGGAGGAATTTGGAATAATTTGGCTAAGCCGGAGCCCCATTGTGCCGAATTATCAAGGGTTTACTGTACGCACATCTACTATCCATCCAAAATGTTTGGGTCAAGAGTCAAAATTTTTCACAAAAAACTCTATGACGTGATTTCCCAAAGTGAGCATCCTAATGTTGGATGTGATGTATAAATGAATATACAAATGAATGGGCAGCATAGTCTAAACCCCAATGATTTTGTTGGGGGCATAAAAACAAAAGACTTCCTCCTACCATTGGTAAACTCTCGCCGGTGTGGTTCAGAGTAACCTGTGTGCTGCTCCCATCTCGCCGCATGTAGGACAAACTTCCTTTCCGAACCCGCTCACTGGGCTGGAAGAGAAGAATTATTATAAGCACAAAAGGCTGTATTAAAATTTTTTTCTTCCATAAAAATTATAACCTTTGCAGAGTCTTACAACATTAAATGCTGATTGCAACTTTAAAATATACTATAAAAATAACAATAATAATACAGAAGGGTCGGGATATATCACGAGATAGGGTCCAAGGATGTTTGCTATATACTAAATCGCGGTAAATAATTACATGTAATCAATGGGGAAAATAGGGTCAGGTTCTGGAAGCCAATATAAGTTAATAAAATAACTGTAGATATAAAATGGCACAGACTAAAGTTAGCAGAATATAAAATGCATTGCTAGAATCCTTGCAAGACAGCGAATAATTTGAATATAGGCATAATATATTTTGCACAACAGATAATTTTTTTAGTCTTTTAGAATACATTTAAGTACAGTACTGTTTTTCAACTTTTATTTTTGGGGCAAATTAGGGAATTTTTAGGAGTGTTTCTGACTTTTTAAGTTTTTTTGCTTTATGTGAGGTTCCAGGAACATAATCCCACGTAAGTTGTCAGTCTACTGTAAATAAATTTATCGCTATATATTAGAAAATGTTGATAACTTCGGTAGTCCCAATAAATTTGAAATATTTCCTGCCCGATTTCCCTCGCGTAAAAAAAAAAAAAAAAAAAAATCGCTATACAGTATATAGGATAATTTTGGTAGCAGCAATATAAATTTTTTTTATGTAAAGTCATATATATCCCAACCCTACTGTAAAAATAATAATAATAATAATAATAATAATAAAACCATGAAGAGAGAATTCAGCATAACTCCTACAACAATCTTTATACTTTGTCATAAAAATATTACACAACTATATACAAGTACAGTAATACCCCGATTTACGCGGTCAATTGAACCCGCGTAATAGCGCGTAAAACGAGAAAAGCGTAAATGGAATAACAGAACATATGGGATTAATTGAAATAGAGACTGGGCCTACTCCCAAACTCCACTTTTTCAGACACAATACCAACATAATACCTAGTTGTAGTAAAAATAACATCTTAATTTTATGATGGTATGCACACACAATTAATATTTAAGAGAAATACAGTCGCCAGATTAATGTCCATTCAAATAATGGACTCAACTCCCCCCCCCCCCCCCTCTTCCCACGCTCGCTGGCTCCTCCCTCCCTGAGAAATGTTTGGGTGAAAACACTAGATTTTAAGGTACAGTATTACCCCGCTTTACACGGTTTCACTTTCCGCGATTTCTCATTTACGCGGTACCTTGCCAGAACCGGACTTTCACTTTCCGCGGTGCATCTACTCATATACGCGGTGAAGATTAATTTTTTTTTTTTTTTTTTTTCAGCTCATAAAATTCATACAAATTACCCGACCAGAATATAATTTACATTGCTGGAATTCTTACAATATGATGATCATTTTGAATATAAACATCATGGATTTTGTATTAGACATACAAATTTTAGATCTAATGTAATAATTTGGTTTACACAAAGCAAATATTTTATCTTTTGTGCAAAATATATGAAGATTACATTCAAAATATTCCCTGACCTGCAAGGGATCCAGAAATGTCAATTATATTATCCTAACTTTAATCTGAGGTATTATTTATTACTAAAAATATAAATCTACTGTTTTCTCCCAAACATTTCTCTGGTAGGGAGGGAAGGTGGGGGGGAGGGTTGGTACTGACCGTCCCAGCTGGCGTGGTGTGGAGGGGGGGGGAGGCAAGGTGGGGTATTTTGATTGACAGATAGTGTCTTGAAGGATTTTTTTTTTATTAACTGAAGATATTTGTTTTAGCTCATAAAATTCATACAAATTACTAGGCCAGAATATAATTTACATTACTGGAATTCTTACAATATGATGATCATTTTGAATATAAACATCATGGATTTTGCATTAGACATACAAATTTTAGATCTAATGTACCGTATATCTCGGCTTATAAGACGAAATTTGAACAATAAAAAAATCTGCCCAAAGTTAGGGGGTCGTCTTAAGCAACAAATATAAAATTCTTACGTCTTAAATATTGTGTCAAGAGTGGTGATGGAAACATCGTAAGCCACTCACAAAGTCCTACCAGTAATTATTTTATACTGAAACTTACGTTTGGCAAGCTGGATTCAAATTAAGATTACCGGTATATTAAAATAATAAAAATGTATTATAAACCTGTCTAACATACCCTGTAATAAACACAGCTATCATCACACACCCCTCCCCATGCCCCCCCTCCCCCCCCCCCATTTGCCAGTGAGGAGCAAGAAAGGGAAAGTGACCGCGAGATTGAGCTATTTTTAGCCGTGGAGGTGGTCAGTAATGCATACCGGTATCGGTATATTTACTCATAATAATATTTATCTCCTATAAATAATTGATTTAAATTTTATTTTTTTACAAAGAATATTCAGTAAATGAGTGCATTAATTCTTGAAACTATCGACGGTTAATTACAGACGCTTAAGTGACGTCACTAGTGTTTACACTACACCAGCGGGTAACATTTGATGCCATTACTTGAAATGAATTGGCCTTATTTTAAGTAACTAACTATAAATAAATACAAAAATTAAAAAAAAAGATCAAAACTGATTAATAATATACTTTATGTATGTTGTGTTGTCAAAGTAAGAGGAACAATTGAAACTGCAATTGTGTGGAAATGAGGCAGAAAGTATGTATGTATGTATATATATATATATATATATATATATATATATATATATATATATATATATATATATATATATATATATATATATATATATATATATATGTTTGTGTAATAAATGTATGTAGTAAGTACGTAATATTTTTTCACTCAAATCCTAATGAAACACTACTGGAGAACATTCCTTTGTCGCAAAACAGTTTAAAAATTTAAGAAAATAATTACAGTGTGTTTAATATATTACAGTATATTATAAATAAATAATTAAACAAATAATTCGGTAAATTTATTTCAAGTAAATGGAAAATAAGCAAACAAATGTTATTTACCAAGGCACTTCCGTCTGGCTCAGGGTGAGATGGAGGGGAGATAACAAGTCTATTTATAGCCCGTCTGAAGTGGCCCAGTACCCTAATGCACCATAAATAAGTCATTGAACATTCATTTGTTGTACATAGTATATTCAGTATATATATATATATATATATATATATATATATATATATATATATATATATATATATATATATATAAATAAATATAAATATATATATATATAAATAAATATATATATAAATATAAATATATATATAACTATAAATATATACATAAATATATATATATATATATATATATACAGGTAGTCGTCGACTTACGACCTATGCGACTTACGTCTGTTCGACTTTACGACCGGCGGTACGACAGTTTTGGCCCCAGCCCCAGTGTAAATAATAAACCAATTGTACTGTAGTATGCAGTGATTTACTTAAACCTGACGACCGTAACAATAATGAACAAAGAAAATGTTGATAAAATATGACTTAAAGATGATTATATTATCATTACACATTACAGTATAATATACGTAAGGTAATTATAACATAGGCCGACTTACGACCAGATCAACTTACGACCGGTCGGCCGTAACCAATCTAGGTCGTAAGTCGACGACTACCTGTATGTACATATATATATATATATATATATATATATATAGAAATATATATATATATATATATATATATATATATATATATATATATATATATATATATATATATATATATGTTTGTGTAATAAACGTATGTAGTAAGAACATACCGGTAACCTTTTTCACTCAAATCCTAATGAAACACCACAATTAGAATAAGGTGGTTGCTGTTGAACCACCTGTTGTATAGTCAGAACACAGTCACACCACGGAGACGAGGGAACACTCCCACCACCGATCGTCTCTTGCGAAGCAAGCGTATAAATGAAAGAAAATACTTGCAGTGTGTTTAATATGTTACAGTATATTATAAATAAATAAATAAACAAATAAATCGGTAAATCCATTTCAAGTAAATGGAAAAATTTTACTCGATACCGACATTAGTTCCAGTTACCGGTAAATAGCAGACGCTTCAGTGACGTCACTTGTGTTTACACTACACCAGCGGGTACATTTGATGACATTACTTGAAGTGAATTGGCCTTATTTTAAGAAACCAAGGATGGTTGGTAAAGGACTACTGAGTCAGTGGGTAAGTGTCACATTTGGGGTACTGGTCTTATACAGCAAATAGAGCTCAAAAGCTACTTTTTAAATGGAAATTTGGGGGGGCCGTCTTATGCACCCCGACGCCTTATAGGCCGCGATATACGGTAATAATTTGTGTTTACACAAAGCAAATATTTTATCTTTTGTGCAAAATATATGAAGTTTACATTCAAAATATTCACTGACCTGCAAGGAATCCAGAAATGTCAATTATATTATCCTAACTTTAGTCTAAGGTATTATTTATTACTATACGTTAAAATCTAGTGTTTTCACCCAAACATTTCTCAGAGGTAGAAGCCAGTGAGCTGGGAAGAGGGGGGAGTTGAGTCCATTATTTGAATGGACATTAACCTGGCGACTGTATTTCTCTTAAATATTAATTGTGTGAGCATACCATCATAAAATTAAGATGTTATTTTTACTACAACATAGGTATTGTGTCAGAAAAAGTGGAGTCTGGGGGTCAGTCTCTATTGGAATTAATCCCATATGTTCTGCTGTTCACTTTCCGCGGTACCCTGTGGCGTAAATTACTACTGTACAGTAATAAATAATACCTCAGACTAAAGTTAGGATAATATAATTGACATTGCTGGCTTTCTTGCAAGGCCAGGAATATTTTGAATATAAACGTCATATATTTTGCACAAGAGATAAAATTTTGGCTTTGTAATCAAAATTCTTAAATTAGATCTAAAATTTGTAAGTCTAATGCAAATTCCATGATGTTTATATTTAAAATAATCAAAATTTTATAAGAATTCCAGCCATGTAAATTATATTCTGTCTGGGTAATTTGTATGAATTTTATGAGCTAAAACAAATATCTTCAGTAAACAAACAAATTATTATTCACCCAGACACTCTCTGTCAATCAAAATACCCCACCTCCGCTCCCACGCTCCCTGGGTCCCTCCCTCCCTACCAGAGAAATGTTTGGGAGAAAACAGTATATTTACATTTTTAGTAATAAATAATCCCTCAGACTAAAGTTAGGATAATATAATTAACATTTCTGGATTCCTTGCAGGTCAGGAAATATTTTGAATGTAAACTTCATATATTTTGCACAAAAGATAAAATATTAGCTTATTTTCATGATCTCCTTAAATTACATCTAAAATTTGCATGTCTATTGCAAATATTAAGATGTTTAAATTTAAAATGATCACCATCTTGTAAGGATTCCAGCAATGTAAATTACATATTTTATGAGCTAAAAACATATATATCTTCAGTATATAAACAAATTATACTTCACCCGCTGATCTATCTTTCTGCCTCATTTACACACAATTGCAGTTTCAATTGTTTCTCTTCCTTTGACAACACAACATACATACAATAAAATGTTTCTCACCTTTGACCTTGTGCGCACCCTGCCCGCCCCGCTTCATGCGTAAATGATGGAATGAACCGTGTAAATAAAAATTGTCGGTCTGGCAAGGTGCAACTTAAATGACCAAACGCGTAAACCAAATCCGCATAAATCGAGACTATACTGTACTGTAAAATGGAAAATTTGGCAACTTTGTATTGGGTAGTGGCCAGTCACAGGGACTGCAATTGGAGAAATTTTATTTGCTTTTAAGGGGATTAGGTTTTCATTTTTGGGCCGCGAATCGCCAAATCCATGAATAACATTTGCGGACTGGGTGGGGGTACATTTTTACTTGTGTACAAAGAAATGTATATTCCCTTTCTGTGTATGCCCTTAGGACAATTACTTCTTTTACCTGTAGTTTTGTATATGTGTGTGTGTGTGCGCGTGTGTGTACACACCACACACATATACACACACACACACACACACACAAAACTCATACAAATAAATAATAATTGGAGAACCCTCTCACAAACAATCAAAAACAAATTTATTAAAAATGTGAGTCTACCCTCAAGACCGTGCAATCTTACTAAAGTACTGTAAAAGAGTACGGACTTGAGGGTAGACTGTCGCATTTTTAATAAGTTTGTTTCTGATTATTTGTGAGAGGGTTTTCCAATTATTATTTATTTGTATGTGTTTTATGTGTGCGTCTACACACACACACACATATTTACAGTACAGGTAAAGGAAATTACTGTCTTGTTTCTGTTCTTGTTGCGATTGTAGCTGTTCTTGCAAAGTTGTTTGTTCCTACTTCTGTTCTTTTCATTGTGATTGTAGCATTGTTGCAAAGTTGTTTGGTGTTCCTTCTGGTCTTCTCATTGTGATTGTAGCATCAGATTAGCCATGGAATTCTCCTCTTGCCTGGCCTGGCTTCTGGTCTGGACACCTTCGATTTCCATCCTGACTAATATCTCACTGCTAGGCTATCCCACTCCTGACACCAGTGTTACGAACCCCTTTTGCCGCTTACCAGCTTCCACCGACGATTACCAGCAACCAGGTCGTATACTATACAGAAGCAATAGAAATATCAAGTGTCGTTGAATTACCACTAGCTGTACTGCCAGTCTCCAGTAATTTCCTGATGATCGGTATCAGTGTGCAGACAAAACACCAGGCAGGTAGATTTCCACTAGGTCACAGGTCACAAAAACTGTTCACAGGTTAAGTCTTCACAACTGTACCTTTGACTTCGAACATATACAGTGAGCACACTACTAGTTACAATTCCTTAGTCTTTTCACTTTATATCACTAACAACAATTCCACAATACTTGAACACAAATTATTTTTAGCTGTCACTAGGCTTGTACTTCACACTCTGAGCAGGAACGCACTAATCCTCCACCAGACACTTCGCCGGTGCTAATGTACCCATCTTCAGATGCCTAGACCATCCATGCATTACAGGTCAGAATGAGATATGCCTGGAAAGTTCTAGAACATTCTACTCTGATCTAGGCTTACAATACGTAAGTAAATCATAAAAAAAAATGATGCAGTACATTCTAGAAAATTCTTACATAGGTAATACCTCAATATATTGTATATTGCAGCCTACGTATAAGTTTACTTTTGAAGCTAAAATTTTTGTGTTTGATCTAGAGGTCGTCTTATACAACAAGTAAAAAATGTCAACCTCTAAGTATGCCCCACCACCAGCATCAGATTTTCACTTAATTTCCAGCACTCACAAACAAGTTTTATCTAACTGTAGCATTTTTCCAGAAGGGTAGCTGTTACTGAACTCAGCCTAAGGTCAGTGTTTACACTAGTCACACAGATACAGAGTATTTAATAATAAACTATCAGTACGAGTAAATTGTCATTACTCACCTAATGTATAGTGTATCTTAAATATATTTATGCCTGTAGGAACTGTATTGTTGTGATTTGTTTACACCACATTCATGTGCCCTAATAACGTTTGTTTGTAAGAAAACCGTAGTTAACACCGAAAGGAATTTGAATGTTTTGAAAATGCTACAATTTGGTAAAATTTGTTTGTGAGTGCTGTTAAAAAGTAAATGTTGGCAAGTTTAGCTGACACCAAGGACATAGTTTTCAAATTGCAATTTAGGGGGTCGCCTTACCTGCCAGGTATAGGCCTAGATCAACAATTTCGGTTAAAATAATTAAGGTCATCTTATACACAAGGTTGACTTATAGGCCGCAATATACGGCATACAAGAAAATCTCCCCAAACTTGCCAAAATCACTGCTGCTTGGAAAAAAAAATAATAAAAAACACCTAGTTCACAAAAATTATACCTGTACGACTAAATTATTCATCAGCATAACAATATTTATGGCACCTGATGCAGCTCCTGAATTTTGGTATGTTAAAACATACAAACATGAAAACAATATACGCTTGTATTTATTATAAATACCAAAATTCCAAGTGTATCAAGAGCCATCAATATTTGTAAGTAGGGTAATTGGACACACATGACCCAGCAACACAGCTATTGAATCTAGCCAGCCAAGACATTAACATCACCACTCCACACCCCTGGTACACAGATATTTATTAAATTATGTGCCTGAAGGGTTTTATAGTTAACCACTAAACCAGCAGAAATAGAATGATAATGTTGGTGATACACAACCTTCGCATGTACAGAGATATCTCTGTTAGCCGGAAAAATTGGGGCAGAACACTTCCAGGAATGAAAGATTTCCGGGTAACGAGACAATTCTCTGAAAGCCGGAAAAAATCCCTCATCCCCGGAATTTTCCGGGTACCGGGAAAATTTTCTTGGAAGTTCCGGAAATTACGCATTACATTATCTCTCGAACCCGGAATGAAATCCCCCTTCCGCGGAATTTTTCCAGGTACCGGTACCTGTACTGGAATTTTTCCAGGTACCGGTACCTGTACTGGAATTTTCTCTGAATTTTCCAAAATGATGGGTTATTTTATCTCTTAAAGCCAGAAAAAATCTCCCATCCCTTAAACTTTCTGAGTACCGGATATTTTTTCCTGGAATCTCCAAAAAATGCGCTTGATTTTCATCTCTCAAACCCAGAAAAATAACCCCCATCCCTGGAATTTTCTAAGTGCCGGCAAAATGTTTTCTGAATTTTCCAGAAAATGTGCCCCCTAAGAAAATCTTTCTCAAAACCACAATTCTCCAGCACATTCTGGCTTTGAGAACGATTTTCAGAGTAAATTTCAATTCTGGCTATCGGAGAGTTCCGGTTAAGAGGGATTCCAGCTAAAGGAGAAATTACTAGAATTGTGTTAGAAGCTCGCTATATAATTGTTTTTTCTCCTGGGGTGGGGGACCCCAACCGTGATTAGGGTTTAACCGTGTAAGTGAACCGCCCCTCAAGCATGGTAATAGTCACTTCAGATTATGTTGGTATATAACAGATCGAGTCTGTTATTATTCTGCATCCGGATATAACAGATTTCCGGCTTTAATGGACCGGCCATCCTCTCAATTAGTCTGCTATATCGGGGGTTTAAGGTACAGTAAAAAAGGTGTATTTTTTGGGGGATTTTCCTCGATATGAAATGCAGTTTTTTCTTCACAAACTTAACAGAATAAGTTACCAATACCAATAAATAAGTTACATAAAAATACTCTATTGCCAAACCAGTAAATAAAAGCCAAATGAAAGTTTAACACAGTTGCCATTTGCAAATGCAGTAATATCTCTGTTAGCTGGAATTCCTCAAACCTGGAACTCTCTGACAGCTGGAATTGAAAGTTTCTCGGAAAATCGTTCCCAAAGACGGAATTTTCTGGAAAATTCCGGCTTTGGGAATGATTTTCCGAGGGGCACATTTTCCGGAAAATTCTAAGACAAATTTCCCGATACCCGGAAAATTCCAGGGATGGGGGAGTATTTTTTCTGGGTTTGAGAGATGAAAATCAGGCACATTTTCTGGAAATTCTGAGAAAATTTTTTTCCGTTGCCCGGGAAATTCAGGGGATGAGGGATTTTTTTTGTCTTCGAGAGAGTTGTCTCGTTACCCAGAAATCTCTCATTTCCAGAAGTGCTCTGCACCAATTGTTCCGGCTAATGGGGATATCACTATACTGTACATCTGTACTCCGTTTACCATAGTAAAGACAACGCTACCTCCACCGATTCCCTAGCAACGCTCCCCCACCAACCGCCCAGCCATCCTCCCGCTTCCCCATTCAGCCAGCTAACTCGTATGCAGAAATGTATATTAATTTTATATGTTTGTCCTTAGGACAATTATTTCTTTAACCCTTTTCACAATATGTGTGCGTGTGCATGTATATCAGTAAAAATAAATGAATAAAGTTACGTATATCTACCTGAAAATACGAGTTGAAAAACAACAGCTTGGCCCAGTAGCCTGGTTACAGAGACGAATCTAACCTGGCCACAATGCCGCCATTGATGTTAACAGATATAAATAGTAAAAGAAAGTTATCAGTAAGTCTTCATTTGTATCAGGCATTTGTAGATTGAAAAATAAATGTTGCAGGTATGGCATTAATGGATTGTAATGCTTGTAAGAGTTCAAAAATGGTTAATGTTTAGCTACCTTTGAAGAGTTGGGTGTCTGCCATATGAACGTTAATCATCACAGGTTATGGTCATCGGTACAGTACAGAGTAGCTATAGATCGACCTTTTACATTTACAATACAGTAAAACCTTGATAAATCGGACTTCGATATATCGGAATTCACGTTTTTCGGACTCTGAGATGCTCTGGTCATCAGAAATACTAAAAAAAGTTTTAAGAAATAGGGAAGATTAATTAAAAAAAAATCTCATGAAATGAACAACACTTACTTAATATTGTACAGCGGTCTAATCAGATTTTCTACAGTCCTACCGAGAACTAAAACATTTGAGTATGTAACAAGGCTGGGGCTGATCAGGTATTGCTGCATTCATCAGGTTTATTTATTTATTGATTCAGTATTACATTCTCATATGATTGACCTCTTATGGTTTATGGTTCATCATGATTAATAGAACATCTTCAGTAATAGAGAAAAAATACAATAAGTAATATGACTTGAAAATAAAAGGATAAGTTGTATCAGAAGGTTATTTATTCAAGATGCCTTTGTGTAAGAGCTTTCTGCTCACTAGCTTACAACAGAGGTCACTATAACACACTATATAGTATTTAATATGATGATACCTTCCCCAAAATGTTATTTACTGCTTATGATGACTCAGTTTGGTTACTAGTACACTCAGACAAATGATTAATGAATAAACCAGGGTATGTGCAGATGCAAAATACTGTACACTACAATATGCTGCAGTAGTTTTTATTAAGTGGTAATAAATACACTGCAATAGTATTTATTAAGTAATGAATACACTGTAATAGTATTTATTAAGTGATGAATACACTGTAATAGTATTTAAGTGGTAATAAATACACTGCAATAGTATTTATTAAGTACTGCATACACTGTAATAGTATTTATTAAGTGGTAATAAATACACTGCAATAGTATTTATTAAGTAATGCATACACTGTAATAGTATTTATTAAGTGGTAATAAATACACTGCAGTACTATTTATAAAGTGATGATAAATATACGACTATACTGTACTAATTTACTAAGTGCTGAAGAAAGACATTGTGGTAACCCAATCAGCTGTTTGCTCTTTGTAAACAAATGACTCATGGTTTTCAGTATGGGATTCTTTTTTCAGAAAAGCTGATTCTTTTAGGATAATATCTACACAAAGCGGCATGAAATTATCCTAAATTATATGAGAATTGTGAAGAAATTGCATAAAGAAGTGTTAAAGGAATCTTGGGGGGAGAGGGAAGAATCCACCCATGATACCCCCCCCCTTTCTGCCAGCTGCTCCCATAAAAACACTGTTCTTCCACATACAATATATCCCTACACATATTTGTTCTTATTTTTATCATTATAGTACTGTACAGTATACAGTTTTCTCTTTATTCATCTTGGTACCAACAGTTGGTGACAACCAGATTTCGATTTCTGATTTTCATCCCAGAGAGTTGTCCCCGATAACATTGTTTCATTATAACGTTGCTATTCTTTAGATACCCACGATTCGGATAACGTCCCGCCGATTCAGTATAACATCGCCATGGACTACTTTGCACGGCGCATCACCCTCTCTCATCTTGGCATGCTACGTCTCACCCATGGAGCGTCACGGCATCCCCAAGTGTCGCCGGGCTTTGTTAAGTTACCACAGCGTTTGTGCATGTTTAAGTGTTTTTGCTCTTAATACTGTACTCTAACCATTCAAAATGGCTTCCAAGTGCCCATCAAGTGCTACTGATGCTAGTGTTGTAAAGAAGCAATGAAAGACCATTTGGCTTGCTACGAAAATAGAGGTTTTAAATCGGGAGGAGCCACCCGCCGGGTCTCAGTGACTCGCCACCCTCCTCTCCCGCCCTTATCCTCCGCCCCACTAACCACCACACACTCGCTCCACCACCTCCACCCATCAGTGAGTACAATACAAAATTATTTAGTTTATTTATATATATACTATTTTCTATAAAAATGCCAAATAATTTCTGTGTATGTAATATATTTTATGGGGCAAAGGGAGACTGTGGAACGTAACTCCTGTATCTTATCTATTTCTTCTTGGGAAAATTTATTCCATTAACGTTGTTTCCATTAATGTCGCAGTTTTCAGGAATGGAACCACGACGTTAAGCGAGGACTTACTGTAATGGCAAAATGAGTTATTAATCTCATAACAATTCTAAAATGTTACAAAAATATAAACTTACAGTCCGGACTTTATGGCCACGTTTGTGAGTGAGGAGTTCTTGCACCATTCCCTGTAGACACATGGACATGAGGACCGCTTGACAGCTTGTGACTGTCACCCAACGCATGTCCTCCCGACTCATCAGATATTCAAAAGATAGTTCCAAGTTGACATGACGACCTCCCTCTAGGCTGCTGCAGCTGCTTCTGCTGCTGCTGCTGTTACTGCTGCTAGTGCTGTTGGTATTGCTACTGTTGTTGCTGGTGGTGCTAATACTGTTACTGCTGCTAGATCCCTCAACTGGCTGTTGACAGAAAACCATTAGTCATGAGTCAAATAATGTATCTATGATCAACCAAAAACAATATATTTACAGGATACTGTAACAAAGTAAGGCAATTACTGTTAGTAACAATACCCTGCAAAAAGATTAAGTCAAACATGGGCCACAAATGTAGGAAAAATATACAAAAGACACCTATAATTCAGTTCTGTCTAGATATCAATGACAAATGCCTGTAAAAACAATTTCAAGTTTATCTGCACATCAAATGTTTAATTACTAACTGGAAATCATACCAGTATGTACAGCATGTGAACAAATAGACTGGGACAAAAAAATTTAAAAGTGAACAGGGAGAATCTGGAAAACAAATTACTATTAGTATTATTTTTTTAACATGAAATAATTTCATTACAGTAGGGTCGGGATATATCATGAGATACGGTCCAAGGATGTTCGCTACACAGTATACTAAATCGCGATATATAATTACATGTAATCAATAGGGAAAATAGGGTTAGGTTCTGGAGGCCAATAAAAGTGACTAAACTTCACATAAAATGGTACAGTTTAAAGTTAGTAGAATATAAATTACATTGCTGGAATCCTTGGAAGACAGCAAATAATTTGAATATATACATCATATATTTTTCACAAGAGATAAAATTTCAAGTATACAGTACAGTACAGTAAACCCATGTTTTTCGCATTTTTATCACGGTTTTGACCATTCCTGTTTTAAAAAAAAAAAAAAAAAAAAAAAAAAAAAAAAAAAAAAAAAAAATTATATATAATAAATATATATATACAGTGAACCCTCACTTTATGCGGTTAATTCAACCCACGGCGGCCCGCATAACGTGAGAAATGCGTAAAGTGAACAACATAACATATGGGATTAATTCAAATAGAGACCGGGCCGACCCCCAAACTCCACTTTTTCAGACACAATACCTACGTTGTAGTAAAAATAACTTCTTAATTTTATGATGGTATGCACACACAATTAACAATTAAGAGAAATATCAATAACATTAGGTTTTTTAACACTTACATTAGTAGAAAAGATGGCTGGGCACACGGGGATGGGGGGTTGGTTCCGAGGCAGAGGGCAGATTATTGGCCCTCACCTGTATCACTTGTATCAATTGTATCACTATCCACCACAGAGGCTTGCAGGGCCTCTTTGTCAAACCCCTCAAAGTCCATATCCTCACTATCATTATCACTGACTTGGGCCGGCTGTGGTGGGTGGCGGGTGAAGAACTCGGTAATGTTTTGATGACTGGGCGACCTTGTGCGCACCCTGCTCGCCCCGCTCTCCGCGTAAAAGGGTACACACACCGTGCAAAGTGAGCATTCCGGTTTCGGCAGGGTACCGCGTAAACGTGGAAACTCGTAAAGTGGGACCGCGTAAAGCGAGGGTTGACTGTATATATATATATATATATATATATATATATATATATATATATATATATATATATATATATATATATATATATATATATATATATATATATATATAAACACACACAGTAAACCTCGATTAACCGACTTTCGGATTAACCATCAATCCCGAACTCCTTTTATTTATTTATTTATTTTTTTTTTTTACGGGGATTAGCCCACCCGGGCACATGTCATTGACCCACATCGGGGCCTGGGGGGCGATAATATAATAATATTAATAATGATAATGATAATGATAATAATAATAATAATAATAAAGAACCATAAAGAAATGCAAAAATGGAAAAAAAAATCAAGAGTGAGAAACAATGTACAGTTGTACCCCACTTAACGAGGTCAATAGAAACCAGAGGGTCCCGTGTTAAGTGAAATCCGCGTTAAGTGAACAACAGAACATATGGGATTAATTCCAATAGAAACCGGCCCGACCCCCAAACTCCACTTTTTGAAGACACATAACTATGTTGTAGTAAAAATAACATCTTAATTTTATGATGGTACATGCACACAATTAATACTTAAGAGAAATAGAGAAATACAGTCGCCAAGTTAATGTCCATTCAAATAATGGACTCAACTCCCTCCCCCTCTTCTCACACTCCTGGCTCTTCCCTCTCTGAGAAATGTTTGGGGGAAAAACCACTAGATTTTAAGGTATAGTAATAAATAATACCTCAGACTAAAGTTAGGATAATATAATTGACATTGCTGGATTCCTTGTAAGACCAGGAATATTTTGAATATAAATGTCATATATTTTGCACAAAAGAAAACATATTTACTCAGAGTAAACAAAATACTTACATTAGATCTATAATTTGTATGTCTAATGCAAAATCTATGATGTCTATATTCAAAATTATCATCAAATTGTAAGAATTCCAGCAATGTAAAATATATTCTGGCCGGATAATTTGTATGAATTTTATGAGCTAAAACAAATATCTTCAGTAAATAAAAAAAAAAAAATATTCTTCACGACACTATCTGTCAATCAAAGTACCCCACCTTGCCTCGCCCCCTCTTCCAACCGCGCCAGATGGTCGGTCAGTCCCAACCCTCCCCCCCCACCCTCCACCTTCCCTCCCTACCAGAGAAATGTGTGGGAGAAACCAGATTATTTACCTTTTTAGTAATAAATAATACCTCAGACTACAGTTAGGATAATATAATTGACATTGCTGGATTCCTTACAAAGACCAGGAATATTTTGAATATACACTTCATATATTTTGCACAAAAGATAACGTATTGCTCTGAGTAAACAAAATACTTGCATTAGATCTAAAATTTGTATGTCTAATGCAAAATCTATGATGCTTATATTCAAAATGATCATCAAATTGTAAGAATTCCAGCAATGTAAATTATATTCTGGCCGGGTAGTTTGTATGAATTTTATGAGCTAAAAAAAAAAAGAAGAAAATTATACTTCACCGCGTATATGAGTAGATGCACCGCGGAAAGTGAAAGTCCGGTTCTGGCAAGGTATCGCGTAAATGAGAAATCGCGGAAAGTGAAACCGAGT
Organism: Homarus gammarus; assembly: GCA_958450375.1. NCBI lineage: Eukaryota > Metazoa > Arthropoda > Malacostraca > Decapoda > Nephropidae > Homarus > Homarus gammarus. Next base: position 72,853 of record CAUDMG010003255.1, read on the forward strand.
AAAGCGGGGTAATACTGTATATATATATATTTAACTCTTCCCAACAAATGCAAGGATGTTGCCCCGTGAGAGTTACCGTGGGCCTCCATGTGCCCAGGTGGGATGGTCAAAGTATTACACTCTAAGCGTGTCAAATGAGGAGTGACTGATCCACATGTAATTTAAGGTTTTTGAAATATGTAGTTAAATTAAACACGATTTTTCATATAGTTACGCGAATGATGGGAAAATAAAAGATATAGATGGGGTGTGGTGGAAGCATCGTGGACTGGCCACAAGCGCTGTAAACGATGTGTGGATTCACTGGGTGGTTTGGAAGTGTTTATTTCCATTCATACTTTCGTAACTACAACCTATGGTAATTTTTCTTTGTGCTCATATATAATGCAGAGTATAAAATGCCATATATAATATTTATACATAATATCATCTATACAGCCGTACTATGACTGTGTGTGTTCGTGCGTGTGTTGCCTCGTGATAGTTAGAGTGAGCCCCCATCCAGAAAGGACACTGTACTAACCTCCAGCACCGCCCCAGGTGTACATGTAATCAAAATAATGTACAAAATGGTTACTAAAATTTTTGTCTAGAGCAAACTATCGCATGTTTACATTCAAATTAATCACTATCTTATAAGAATTCCAGCAATGTAAATTATATTCTCCCCGGTCACTTCTATGACATTTTATAAGCAAAAAACAAAAAATCAATCTAAGGGACAAATAAACAAATAAATACTTCACAAGACCTTTGGCGCTAACTGTCAAACATGTCACCCTTCCCACCCAGGGTTTGGTGGTTGTACAGTACCGGGTAGGTTTTAAGTTTTTATCTTATATAATATCACAGACTAAAGTTAGGAGAATTTAATTTGCATTGCTGGAATCTATATAAGACAGTGAATAATTTGAATATAAACATCATATATGTTGCACAAGAGATAAAAATTTTACTACATTAGTTTAGTACATTTTAGTAATGTAAAGTTTTAAACTGCATTTTTGGGTAGATTTACATAAATTTCTTCATTTATTTTCATTCATTTACATGCACACACCATACTAAAAGAAACGTAAAAGAAATAAATGACCTAAGTGCAAACCTGTACTGTACATGTACTAAATGATTATGGTACGAATTTAAACATAGAACAGATTACTGTACTGAATTGGCTGAGTACTGTACCCCCTCAGCTGATTCTCACAACAACAAACTGGTATGTTAGTTCCTTCTACAGTACTGCATATATTATCAATATTTAATGTCAAAATGACTAATAGTTTTAAAATAAAACATTCAAAAATAATAAAAAGCTGACATTTATTGATATTTACTCCATTGGAAATGAATTTAAACTTAGAACAGATTACTGAATTGGCAGACTGGGCCATCAGCTGACCAGCTGATGCTCACAACAAAACGTGATTTTCGTAAGGATTTCGTTAATCGAATTTTTGTTCGTTAACCGAATTGAAGATTCTTATGGAAGGCAATTCGTTAACCGAAATATCGTTAACTGAGGCGTTCGTTAATCAAGGGACCACTGTACAGTGGTCCCTTGATTAACGAACGCCAGAATCCATCTTAACCGGCACTCTTTGATAGCCAGAATTGAAATTTTCTTGGAAAATCATTCCCAAAGCCGTAATTTTCCATGAAATTCTTCCTTTGGGAAAAAAACTTCAGAGGGGCACAATTTCTTGAAAATTCCGAGAAAATTTTCTCAGTTCCCCGAAAATTCTGGGGATGGGTATTTTTTTTCCGAGTTTGAGAGATGAAAATCATGTGCATTTTCCGTAAATTCTGAGAAAAATTTTCCAGTCATCGAAAAATTACGGATATGGGGGATATTTCTATGGAGTCGAGAGATGATGTAATGCACAATTTCTAGAACTTCCAAGAAAATTTTTACATTACCCGGAAAATTCAGGGGTTGATTAATTTTTTTTCCGGCTTTGAGAGAGTCATCTCATTACCCAGAAATCTCTCATTCCCGGAAGTGCTCTTCACCAGTTAGAAGTTTGAGACAAGAACTAAAACTTTGGCATTAATATTTGCACTTACCACTCAGACGAGGTAGGCCTTGGTATATGCATGACAATGGTGCTACCATCACAAATATGTATCAAATACGCACAATACAGTCATGCGCCGGTTAACGTCCGACCGCATATATTTCTGTGGCCCCCCCCCCCCCCCCCAAAAAAAACTTCCGTGACGCCTGCTGGACCACCACTCCACGACCCCCTGACGGCGACATGATGATCCTCCCCATACTGGTCAGATATTATGTGTTAAAGGAATATGCTTCCTTCCTTAGGCTTTTTTTAAGTATTTGCTTCCAGGTGTAATGTTAACCTACATCTATTGAGGATAAAATCTTTCACCTACAAATTGACAATAACACATTTGCTGTCATCAGACATATCTAATTGCCTCAACAATTGCAACCCCATTGCTGTCGGATTTTTACCATTACAGATTTTATTCTTTTAATACCCAAAATACAATCATATTCTACAATTTCTTTGCCACACTCTTGCTTAGCCAAATCATCAGCAACCTCGTTCATATAAATACCACAATGGGATGAAATCCACATAAAACTAACATCATATCCAAGTGATTTTATGTCCTGAATACACTTCTTACATTTTAAAATTAAATCATCATCAAGAGGCACTTTAGAATTTAGAGCAAATAGAGAGCTTTGACTGTCAACAAATCCAAAACCCGTCTTTTTCCTCACAAAGACATTCTTAAGTCCCACATATATAGCATAAAGTTCAGCAGTGGTGCTGGAACTTCTATCCCCAATTCTCTTGGATATTCTTTCTTCAACACTAATACCATATTAAAAAAATTCCCTAATAACAATGCCACATCCGGCCCAATTCCCATTAACTGAATCATCACAGTACATATGAATAACATTTTCCTTATGGTACAGTACTCAGATATTTTCTCAAGGTATATTTGCCGTAACTCAAAAGAATTACATTTTTTTTTTTTAAACTCAAGCTTATCCATTCTTACAGATACACTCTCCATGAACCAAAGTTTCAAATAAACTTTGTTTGGCAAAGGCACACACAAATCTACAATATTATATTCACACAACATCTGACAAAATTTTTTAGTATAAGTATTCATCTTAAAATTACTAGTAATTGCATTAGTAAATTTATCAACAGCAGACTTCAGATACCCATCACCATGCCTAATAAGCCTTAGAGTAGAAATGACAGTCAACTCCCTAATTCTGTGTATTATGCTCGGGACATTTAGCTCCATCCTCATAATCTCTCTTCTTGTTGTCCTTGGACAACCAAGCACAATCCTAATTGCTTCATTCTGAATAAGCTCTAATGGCCAAAGATCTTTTCCTGAGTAAGAAGCTTGAACTGGAGCTGGATAATCAATGATTCTCCTAACTGTACTTAAGTACATATACCTTAAAACTGGTATACCAACACCATTTCCTCTATTTGACAAAACTTTCAGAGGTTTTAGCCTAGCTGTACATATATTTTTGACATAAGTAATTTGATCCTTAGCAGTATTATTTATACCCACAAACATTCCCAGATACAGTGACCCCTCGTTTAACGAACACCTCGGTTAACGTAATTTCGATTAACGAACTGCCTTCCATAAGGATCTTCAATTCGGTTAACGAAAAAAAATTCGGTCAACGAAGTTCTTACGAACCGACCTCAACATGTTTTCGCTTGCACTGACCGGGCAACCAGCTTTAGTATCAGTCCGCCAATACATTAATCGGTTCTAGGGCTTAAATTCCTTACTATTTTAGTAAATATCAAGAAGTTTATGCTATTCAATAATTTTAAAAGTTTAATACAGTTGGTCCTCATATTACGCGGTTAATGTAACCCGGAGGGTACCACGGAAAGTGAGAAACGCATAAAGTGAATAACATAACATATGGGATTAATTGAAATGGACTCCGGGCCGATCCCCAAACTCCACTTTTTGACGACACACAACTATGTTGTAGTAAAAATATTATCTTAACTTTATGATGGCATGCACACACAATTAATAATTAAGAGAAATATCAATAATATTAGGTTTTTTAACACTTACATTAGTAGAAAAGATGGCTGGGCACACGGGGATGGGCGGTTGGTTCCGAGGCAGAGGGCAGATTATTGGCCCTCACCTGTATCACTTGTATCAATTGTATCACTATCCACCACAGAGGCTTGCAGGGCCTCTTTGTCAAACCCCCCAAAGTTCATATAAGTCCATATCCTCACTATAATTATCACTCTCACTGACTTGGGCCGGCTGTAGTGGGTGGCGGGTGAAGAACTCGGTAATGTTTTGATGACTGGGCGACCTTGTGCGCACCATTTTCGCGCCTCTTACACAACATGGAGGATGGCGGGAGGTTTGGATCCAAAAATGGCGCGGCTTGCCAGCCGCTCTCCGCGTAATGGGGTTCACGACCGCGGAATGTGAAAATGTTAGGTTCTGGCAAGGCACCACGTTAACGGTGAAACACGGATTGTGGGACCGCGTAATAGGAGGACCAACTGTATTCAATTTTTTAGTCATTTTAACAATTATTGAACATAATTGAAGGTAAAGTGACTAGTTTAATGCGCGGCATCCAGCCTCTTAACACAGCAAACAGGAGTTATTCTCTCTCTGTTTTCACTGGAGGTAACATCTTGCTTGAGACTCTCTTCAACTAAACGCTTTTTTTGTGTGTTTCCAAGCAAATTATTGGTCATTTTGAAATATATTTTACATATTGACAATATATAATGCAGTGCAGTGTTGATTTAAAGAAAATAATCTTGAATTACACCAGAGAGCTAAAATTTTATGGGTGAAATGGCGCCATGGGGTGACTTCTCTTCCACCCCAATGCCTTCTCTTCTTCCTTCTCCTCCACCCCCATTCTAAATCCCATCATCATCATCATCATCCAGGAGCCTTCTACATACACACCTCAAAGTAAGTGAACTTTTCTACCATTTTTGTTGAATTTAGGAAATTTTCGGTAAGCTGGAACCAATTACCCAAAAACCCATTAAAACAATGGTTTCGGTTCACGAACTTTTCGGTTAACGAACAACCTTCTGGAACGGATTGAGTTCGTTAACGGAGGGGTCACTGTATTTGTAACTGGATACTTTTTGCAATTTTATTCCATTTAGCTAAAATTCTTTTCCATTTAATGCCCTTGACTGAAATTTGGTTTTATTTTCATTAATGACCAGTCCCAAAGAGAGACAAAGATACTGCAGCTGATCAATGACCCTAGACATATCTTCCTCATTCTTACATTGGATCAGAATGTCATCAGCATAAATGATTAGTACTTGGGACTTGCCCTGGAATTTGGAACTAGCTATTCTGTCCATAAGAACATTAAAAAGCATAGGGCTAAGGGCCAATTGTAAGAAGCTCCGTGGTATACACCATGCTGTAGTAGCCCCATGGTTGTTGTGCAAGAAGCGTTCTGGGATAAAAAAAAAAATATGTACGATTCGTTATTGGAACATGGGAGAATTTTGTGGTACCATGTAAGTGGTTGTTAAACATGGCAACACAGCATTAGAAGCGTCAACATTGCAAGCATGGCAGCAGAGCACATGGAGAGCATGTGGTGCGGGTCCCAGTGTGTTTGCCGGTATCAAGGAAGCGTATGTGTACACTGTACAGTAACATCGGCATCACTTGAAAATGAGTCATTTGTTTTTACTTTCTTAATTTTGTTTTTGTTTTATACAGTATTATCTGTCGAGGAATGTGCTGTGCTGTACTGTACTGCATTAAGTTCATTTGTTTACGAAAGCGAGAGAACACAAGTGAGAGGGTGAGTGAGATAAAAGACGATTGTACTGTACGTATTGTTATTTCTGTACAGGTATTACAGTATACTGTATATTGTAGCCGTATATACATATATTTGCACCCTGTACTCTGACATATGATTATTACCTACCTCAAGTGATTATTTTATGCGCAGTTATGTATTTTTGGTGAAGTACTGTACCTCAATTATCAGATTTATCTGTTTTTCCGACCTACCCCTCCCCCCATACAGGTCGGTTAAATGAGGGTTTACTGTATTCAGATAGTGATCATTCAGACAGATAGGGATACCGGCACAGGTATATGCCTGACAGTGACTAAGTTCACAATTAGGTGTAAACTTCTAACCTTAATGTACTTCTAATGTACAGTAGTCCAAAATCTTTAAAACAACAGAATTTGCTGAAATTTAAGAATATCAAAATTACTCACAACATGTCTAGTTATAAATAAACTCAGACAAAACCTAAAGTATACAAAAGCAAATTATATTTGCACCACATGAATGTAACTAAATGATGGCTATTCTGTGTCATTTGCTTTACAGGTATCTAGAAGTAAAACTAGTTTCAGTAGCAGCTAAATTAACTGAACATTGAACATCAATATTATTGTAACATATGCTCTGAAAACTCCATCAAATAGACTGACAAACAGCTCTACTCCTATAAACCTAATGGTGATTCTTCGAACATCCATACTAACCACTAGCACAACCTGGGAAACTGAATATGCTTAAAGCTCACCAATTCCCCATTACTAAATTATCAATTTCAAATGGCTCTCTCTTGATCAAGTAAACACTTTTATTTCAAAAACATTCTCTGGATATGATAGAAATATAATATTTTTTTTTACCTGTTGCACAGTTATTCTCCAACATCTCATGCGTGTCACTTTGAAGTTTCCCTCCTTCACAGTCCCATCTTCACACTCGATCCTGAAAAAAAAAAAAAAAAAAAAATTAGGGCTGGGAAGAACTGAAGATCCAGTACAGTGGGATCTCATTTTACGTAGGTCTCACGTGCGTAGTTATCGCTTACGCTATTGGTTGAAATGTGACCATAGTTATAGCTTACACACAAAGCCATGGGTAGCGCAGGGAGCGGCATAGCATTAATTCAACAAAAAAGGGAGAGCAGGAACGATAAGCTGATACCGCTCTGTACTGTAAACAAGAGACTGCAATAGCTCATCTGGGATTGAGTGTTTAATTGTGGGGGTAAAATTAATTATTTTTCAATAATGTTTTATTAACCCAGCACCAAATGAACCTAAATATTGGAATTACGGTAAAATTGCCAGCTGTCAATATAAAGGGATCACTGGTTGCTGAGCGGGAGGTGGTGAGATGTCCTCCCTCCTTCCTCTGCCACCCGTCACCGACACACCCGAACATGGTTTTGTACATTGATATCCCCGTTAACCCAAACAATTGGCACAGAACATTTCCAGGGATGAGAGGTTCCGGGTAACCAAACGACTCTCTTAAACCAGGAAAAGTATCTTATTCCCGGAATTTTTTTCCAGTTACTGGGAAAAGTTTCCGAAAATCTAAACTACTCATCTTGCACAGACAGACACTAGTCCACATCCCTAGAATTTTTCTGGGTGCTTGAGAAACTTTTCCAAGAGTCTAAACTATTGGAGTCTGTGAAAGAAGTTCTAAGTAAATTAGAAACTGCATTTCTTTACTAGAATAATCCTGAATAGTTTATCTAAAAGTTTGGTTATATAAATATATTTAAAAGACTAAAACTCTACAATTATGATATAAGCGTGCAGGATGGCTAGTGAATGAAGCTGTTACAGCGAAGACTGATATTTTCACACTAGTATGGAGCTGTGAGGGATTAATGGGTTTCATGTTACTGACCTGCCATGGTGCAATGTCAGGTGGAGGTTAGGTGGGGGATTAGTGGTCTTATATTACTGACTTTTTGATGCAATGTCAGGTCACCCATTGTTGGGTGGAGGATTAGTGGCCCTCACGACCTGAAGATGTATTGAATAAAGATAACAGCTAAGGTATTTTTGAGGCATGAGGCTGTTAGCAAAAAAGTGTATAAACTTTTATTCACAACATCTGCTCTGTGTTAGAGAAATGAATTTCGTACCATTGCATATATGGAGATGAGTTCCTGATGACTTTTTTTTTACCTTTGAGACATATACAATACATGTATCTATCGTTTAGTGATCGGGATGCGTTCCTGAAAAACAGATCGCTAAACAAAGGATAACGGGGAATGATATCCATGGAGATGGCACGTAAATGTGTAGCCGAGTCGCTGAATCGCCACCCAGTAGCACTCAGAGCAGATGAGGCTGAGCTGTAAGCTAAGTTATTGTTCAACTCACAATTTCAGGTAGATACATGTTATTTTCTTTATTTGCTTTTACTCTTTTACAAGCACACACAACTGTTCGTAAAGAATATGCAAAACAAATAAAAAATATAATTATCATAAGGTCAAAAACATAAAGGGAATACACAGTTCCTACATAGTTGGCAGTTAGCCAACAGAGTGGGGGAGGGGGAGTGAGGAGAGATGTGCAGGATATCTTAGCTGTTCCCTATTGCTTGTCCTGTGAAATGATTGCCAAATGCCAAGGCAGTATTTTATTTTAATTTTATTTATTATCTTTATTTATTCTTCACATTTATTGGTATACTATGAATATATAAGCGACAGTATTCATACGGGCAGTCACCAAGCTGACTCAAGAGATGTGTGTGGCTGCTACCTGATTGATTAATTGATTGATCGATTGACTGTGGTAATCACATCCCTGTATGCCATGATGTCGCATAGGGGATATGAAGAGGGCAAGCTGGCCACAGTCACTACTTCAATACAGACCTTCACTTTCAACACATACACACCCATGCTCTTCATTTTGTAGTCCAGCATAATGTATACTTTAAACTATAAAATACAGTCAGTCCTTGATTTACGACGGGCTTAAGGATCGAATTGGTCGTAAGTCGAAAAGGCGAAAATAATACAGTACATTATAGTCTGCATTTACGCGGCTTTTGTTTACGCGTTTGGTCATTTACGCGGTGCCTACATATAAAGAAACAAACATTCCTACATTTGAGACCAGCAGACAACCTTTAGCAATTCCTCAATAGATGGCGCTGCTGCACCACTGCCATTAGTAAACAAACCGCACAGCAGCAAGGGTTTATTATTATTTTTTTTTGTTATTTCAACAATATTAGTTAAATCAATAGTTTTATAGTACTGTATAGAGAATACTTGTAATTGTTATGTACTGTAATGAGGTAACAGTTTTTGTAAGGGGCTGATTTCAAAAACCTCTGCTACAACTTATCGACTAGTGTCCTGGAAGACGCATGGTAATTTTCAAGGTATATTTTTGTCATAAAAAGTGCGTCTTTCAAGCCGAAAAATACGGTATATCCATAAAAACTTGATTTTCCTTTCACATTATACACGCCTTACTCACTCACATATTCCAGACATTTCTGAAAGGCAAAGAAAAACATGAAGTATCGGAAAACCCATCTCAATATGCCATGTTTGGCTCTCTGGTTATCTGCGTCGCTCTATTTCCTCTTACCTGGTATATTATGTTTCCTTCCTCCTCTATTCACTATGCATTACAGCTTTCTAATAGAACCGATAGAAGGCAGAGGGTCAGCGTAGATGGTGTTAAATCTGAGTGGGGCCGTGTAACCAGTGGGGTTCCCCAGGGGTCAGTACTAGGCCCACTCTTGTTCATAAACTACATAAACGATCTAGATACTGGGATCAGCAGTGACATAAGCAAGTTTGTGGATGACACCAAAATAGGGCAGCAGATTAATTCAGGGCAGGATGCAAATGCATTACAGGAGGATCTAGATAAACTGCAGGGGTGGTCTGAAAAATGGCAAATGAAATTCAACACCAGCAAGTGCAGCGTACTTAATATTGGAAGAACAAATACTGATAATGTATACAGCCTTAACAACATCAACCTAGAGAAGTCGACTTGTGAAAGAGACCTAGGGGTGCTTGTAAGCCCGGACCTACGGCCTAGAAAACATTGCGTTAATGTTCGAAATAAGGCAAACAGAGTATTGGGTTTTATATCTAGAAGTGGAACTAACAAGAGTGCAGAGGTCTTATTGCAACTATATCTTGCGCTAGTCAGGCCGCACCTTGATTATGCGGTTCAGTTCTGGTGCCTGTATTATAGAATGGATATAAATTCACCAGAGTCGGTGCAGCGAAGAATGACAAAACTGATTCCGGGACTTAGAAACCTTCCATATCAGGATAGGTTAAAGAAACTTAACTTGCAATCCCTAGAAAGATGAAGAGTGCATGGAGATATGATAGAAGTATTTAAGTGGGTGAAATGAATCAATAAAGGGGATATAGATAAAGTTCTTATAATATCCGAGCAGGATAGGACTCGGAGCAACAGATTCAAGTTGGATAAGTTTAGGTTTAGGAGGGCGATAGGAAAAAACTGGTTCACAAATAGGGTGGTGGACGAGTAGAACAAGCTTAGCAACTTTGTAGTAAGTGCGGAAACTCTGGAAAGCTTCAAAAGGAGGCTAGATATATTCATGGATGATAGAGAGTGGTAGTAACTCTCGATAGGAGCTGCCATGCACAGGCCAACCGGCCTATTGCAGACTCCTTATTTTCTTATGTTCTTATGTAATACATATTTCATATAGCACACTCTTAAACTTTTAAAATATCACCATATACCATTATTCTCCAAAAAGAAAACATGAATAAACAATGTCACATAATTTTCCATCATGGCATAAGCAAGAAATAATTTCACTTCCCAACTTACCTCATTCATTTCCCTTCTAATTTAATGATTATCACACTCCAATTGTTAGTATTGAATCTATAGAATAAATACTAACATTATACAGGTATATATAATATAAACAGTTATTAGTCATAAAAATGGGGAAACTGGGCAAAACACAGAGCAGCAATGTTGACTCCTCGTGTTTGATGATGGGAGCTTTAGCTTGCCCCAGTCGCTGCTAGGTGGCAGCATCTACTGGGCCTGCACATAATTCAAACCCTGGAGAACTGCAGTCGAGTTACGCGTTAACAGAAAGTTTTTTTTTACGAAAGTGGAATACAGTATAGTCGATTCAGGTGGCGAGACAAAAATAAAAATGTGAATAAAGTCGAGCCACGTGGTGAAAGGGTTAAAAAAAAAGTACGAATTAAGCCAAAATTCATATTAATGAGGGTACAGTGTACTATATATCGCTTTCATCTTTATTCAAGACATCTTCAGGTTATAAGGACTGCTAATTCCCCACCCCCAATCTGACAATGCATCAGGTCAGTAACATGACACAACTAATCCCTCACCTCACCTTCACCGTAAATGAAAGAAGCTTGTATACAATAGGTAATCTAATATTACATGAGAGAATGTGGAGAAATTTTCTTTCTCCAACAGACATAGTTTCTTTTTTACCTCAATTTTATATTTACCGTATCCTTTAATTACTCTATTCCTTTCTCTCTACTTTTCTTTTTATTTCTTTACGTGATTTCTCTTACCTTCTCTCATATTCTTGTTCTTATTTACTTAAACAATTATGGAGGGTATAGATAGGAGGTGGAGGAGAGAGAGGTAGAGGCAGGGTGTGGTGGGGGGAGAGAGGGTTGTTATGGTCACTTTTTCCCCTTGCAACTGAGTGTGTGTCTCTGGCCATTGCCTAATTCATTAGTTTTATATTTATTCATTATTATACTCTCATATTATCAGCCTATTACGATGTATGTTTCATCATATATAACATAACATACAGTATTAAATAAAAGAACAAACTAAGATACAGTCTCTCCTCGACTTACGACAACCCGGACATACGACGGCCATGGTCGTATAAAATATTTTTCACATTATGTATTTTCGAGTCCCGACGTTAGTGATCGCGCTATGCACTGACAAAATTTTCGTTTGTAATTCCTTTTAAAATGGCTGGCAAGCGTAAAAGTGAGAGTTCTCGTTGTGCTGAGAAGAAAAAGAGACACCCATTTTAGAATTTCTATGTATTATTTTCGCCTTTTCGACTTACGACCTGGTTGTCGGGACGGAACCCTCTTGTAAGTCGAGGAGAGACTGTATATAATTTTACTTCAAAATAAATTGAGAAGCTAAATCAGTGTTGGTGGAGTGGCGATAACGAGGGAGGCATGACTTAGCAACAGGCGACATGTTCTCAACAATGCTGAGAAACTTGAGGATGATTTAATGAGTGCTGAGCCCAGCCTGCAACACAGTAACAAACTCAGTGCACAGTTAGACAGTTTGGTAGAACGTTACCATGAGTTTAAACAACGTCGCCAAGCTCTCGTCTCCGCCTAATTTATGCCTTAACAATTCAAGGAGAATCCAGCGACAATGACCCTGCCACTCTGAAGATTGTTGATGAAGCTGAAGTTGCTTTATAAGAGGTGTGCAGTTGATTTTGAAGGTTTTAAACCTGCTGCCATAAACCTTTATCATCTCCCAGACATTCTCACACCCCCACTATTCAGTGGAGTATTGCATAATTAACTTCCTGGGCATTCTTAAAATAGTTATTTAATAATTTAGAAGCAGTTTATGTGACATTACAATCTCTCCTCGACTTACGACAACCCAGACATACAACCGACATGGTCGTATAAAATATTTTTCACATTACGTATCTTCGAGTCCTGACGTTTGGTCGTAATGTGACGCCGTACGACAGCTTAGGCTTGGACGCCTCGTGGTGTGCAGCATCCACACTGTAGCCTGCTCAGTTGGTGTTTGGCCGTCGTTGTTGTTAGTGATCGCGCTGTGTACTGACAAAATTTTAGTTTATAATTCCCTTTAAAATGGCTGGCAAACATAAAAGTGAGAGTTCTCGTGGAGCTGAGAAGAAAAAGAGACAGTCAATTACTTTTGAGATGAAAATGAAAATAATAATGTAATATGAAAATGGAAAAACGGTATCAACCATTTCACGCGAACTTGGCTTCTCTCACTCGACAATATAAAAAATTTTGAAGGACAAGGAACGAATTCGTGAGGTAGTGAAAGGATCAGCACCTATAAAGGGAACAATAATAACGAAAAAAAGACAAGGTCTTCTTCATGAGATGGAGAAATTACTTGTGCTGTGGATGGAAGATCAACTGCAAAAGCGTGACCCTTAAGTCTTCTAACCATACAGGCTAAGGCAAGAAGCATTTTCGAAAGCCTGAAAGAGCAGGCAGGAGATGAGTGTGACCAAAACTTCACAGCAAGTCATGGGTGGTTCCAAAGGTTTAAGAAACGTTACAATTTGCACAGTGTAAAGGTGAGTGGAGAGGCAGCAAGTGCTGATGTGGGTGCTGCTGAAGCTTTTAAGGAGGAGCTAGATCGTTTCATCGTGGAGGGAATATTTGCCTGAGCAAATATTTAATGAGGATGAAACTGGCTTATTCTGGAAGCGCATGCCAGAACGGACATACATCCTCAAAGAGGCGAAAACCATGCCAGGATTCAAGGCATTCAAGGACCGAATCACACTTCTGTTGGGGGGGAATGTAGCTGGTTTCAAGGTAAAACCCTTCATGATATATCATTCAGAGAACCCAAGGGCTTTTAAAAATGTCAGCAAGCACACACTGCCAGTGTTTTATCATAGTAATAAGAAAACATGGATGACCCTAGCACTGTTTGAGGATTGGTTCATGACTTGTTTCATTCCATGAGCCAAGGAGTATTGTCTGTAACAAGGGGTTGCGTTCAAGATTTTATTAATTTTAGATAATGCTCCGGGACACCCACCACACCTGGACGACCTGCAACCTGATGTTAAGGTAGTCTACCTTCCACCTAACACTACCTCTATCATCAAACCCATGGATCAAGGTGTTGTTGCTGCTTTTAAAGCATATTATTTACCTATGACCTTTGCTCAGGCTATTGCTGCTACTGAAGGTGAGAAAATGCTCAGAGTTTTGGAAGGACTACAACATTTTGCAATGTACAAAGAACATAGCTGCAGCATGGGATGAGGTTACAGGTCAGTGCATGAATGGAATATGGAAGAAGGTCCTGAAAAGATATGTGAACAGTTTCAAAGGATTTAATGAAGATGAAGCAATTTCTGAGATTAGTAACAAGATAGTGCAGATGGGTAAACAGCTGGAGTTAGAAATTGATAATGAAGATGTTGAGCAGTTGGTGGAAAGTGTAGCAGAAGAGCTAACTAACGAGGATCTTATTGAACTGGAGGCACAGAAATTTGCAGAGGAAGAAGAGAGTCAAAATGTAAAAGAAGAACCTGCACCCTCCAATAAGTTTTCAGTGAAACAAATGGCAGAGGCATTTGCTATTATTAATAAGGGGGATGCAAATGTTTGAAGAAATGGATCAAAATGTTGAGAGTTTTGCAAAAGTTGACAGACTGATCCAAGATGCACTTGCTTGCTACAGGGAGATTTACAATGAAAAGAAAAGGCAAACTGTGCAGTCTAAATTGGACATATTTTACAAGAAGTCCCCCACTGCTGTCTCCTTTCCCCACCAGTGCTGCTTCTTCACTCCCTATAAATGATCCAATACCTTCAACAAGCAAGTATATTAGACTGTCTGAAGAAAGCGAACTTGATGACCCACCCAGCCCCGTCTCCTCCTCTGCTTCATCTAATTAATGTAGTCTCCATGCTTAATTAAAAAATTATTGAGGCCCAGTGTGCATTCAGCTGACTACATTAAAGGTAAGTGCACAGTAACACTTTATTCATTTTTCATTACTGATTACTTTTATT
>CAUDMG010003255.1:90000-195000 GCA_958450375.1 Homarus gammarus
TCAGCAATTTGGCAACATGAAAACTTCCTCCACCACTCACTGTCTTGTCAGCTTTCTCGATTACATATACCGCCATCTCGAGAAACGAAAAACGTCTGTAGCTGTCGCCTTCATTGATTTCACTAAAGCGTTCGACCTAGTCGACCACAATATAATCATCAACAAAGCTATTGACCTCGGGCTTCGAAGAAGCCTCATACCATGGCTTACAGACTTCCTCAGTGACCGACGCCAAGCTGTACGCTTCCGAGGGGCTGTCTCCACCTTTCAGTCACTCACCTGTGGCGTCCCCCAAGGCACCAAGATGGGACCACTCTGCTTCCTTATGCTCATCAATGATGCCCTAAGAGAAACCCCTGCTCGCTGGAAATATGTCGACGACTCCACCATTGGGATCAGCGTCAACAATTCTGCTCCCAACTATACCGCCCTTCAGGATTTATTGAACAGTCTCCAAAACTGGGCTACCAACAACCATGTCACCATCAACCATACCAAGACCATGGTTATGCACATCAACCTCTCCTCCGACATTGTCCCACCTCCTTCCATTACTCTAGGTCCGAACACACTCCAGGTCGTAGATTCCACGAAGCTCCTCGGCGTCACCATAGACAACAAACTAAATTGGAAACCACACGTCAATGAAGTTGTCAAATCCTCCAGTTTCCGTCTCCACCTCCTCCGCCGACTCAAGTCCCTCGGAGTTCCTGCACACGAGCTCCTCAGTGTTTACACAACATTCATACTTCCCAAGCTCACCTATGCCTCCCCCACCTGGTCTTCCTCCCTAAATGCCACACAACGTAAACACCTAGAAAAAGTGCAAAAGAGGGCATGCAAGATTATTCTCTCCTCCTCCTACTCCACATATCAAGAAGCGCTCAACACACTGACCCTTTCGACTCTCACTGACCATCACCACGACCTCATCTGCAAATTTGGTAAGAAGCTTCTACACCATCCCCGACACCGGCTCCTACTACCACCCGAGGTCCCTTGTCCGAGAATTGCTGTTCGACACCACAACCGCATCCAGCCCATACGTGCACGAACTGATCGCTATAAGAACAGCCCAGTCCCAACCATTGTAAAAATTATCAATAACTTGTAATACTGTAACACTGTCACTACGTTGAATTGAACTGTAGTTTGAGCTTTTCCCCATCTAAGTTATTATATGTCTTATTTGTGTCACTTATGTTACTTGTATATTATTTGTAATTCGTAACCCATTCCCCAAATATGTAACTGTATATTTTCAGCCTTCTGGCTGCCAAGCTCTTTCAATAAACCGTTAATTATTATTATTATTATTATTATTATTACACACACACACACACACACACACATACATACTTTCTGCCTCATTTACACACAATTGCAGTTTCAATTGTTCCTCTTACTTTGACAACACAACATACATACAGTATATTATTTCTCAGTTTTGATCTTTTTTTTTAATTTTTGTATTTATTTATAGTTAGTTACTTAAAATAAGGCCAATTCACTTCAAGTAATGGCATCAAATGTTACCAGCTGGTGTAGTGTAAACACTAGTGACGTCACTTAAGCGTCTGTAATTAACTGTCGATAGTTTCAAGAATTAATGCACTCATTTACTGAATATTCTTTGTAAAAAAATAAAATTTAAATCAATTATTTATAGGAGATAAATATTATTATGAGTACATATACCGATACCGGTATGCATTACTGACCACCTCCACGGCTAAAAATAGCCCAATCTCCCGGTCACTTTCCCTTTCTTGTCTCCTCACTGGGGGGGGGGGGGGGGGGGGGGGGCGTGAGGAGGGGTGTGTGATGATAGCTGTGTTTATTACATGGTATGTTAGACAGGTTTATAATACATTTTTATTATTTTAATATACCGGTAATCTTAATTTGAATCCAGCTTGCCAAACGTAAGTTTCAGTATAAAATAATTACTGGTAGGACTTTGTGAGTGGCTTACGATGTTTCCATCACCACTCTTGACACAATATTTAAGATGTAAGAATTTTATATTTGTTGCTTAAGACGACCCCCTAACTTTGGGCAGATTTTTTTAATGTTCAAATTTCGTCTTATAAGCCGAGATATAAGGTGTAATTTGTTTATTTACTGAAGATATATATGTTTTTAGCTCATAAAATATATAATTTACATTGCTGGAATCCTTACAAGATAGTGATCATTTTAAATATAAACATCTTCAAATTTGCATTAGACATACAAATTTTAGATGTAATTTAAGGAGATGATGAAAATTAGCAAACATTTTATCTTTTGTGCAAAATATATGACTTTCACATTCAAAATATTCCCTGACCTGCAAGAAACCCAGCAATGTCAATTATATTATCCTAACATTAGTCTGAAGTATTATTTGTTACTATTCCTTAAAATCTAGTGGTTTCACCCAAACATTTCTCAGAGAGGGAGGAGCCAGCGAGCGTGAGAAGAGGTGGGGGGGGGGTTGAGTCCATTATTTGAATGGACATTAACCGGGTGACTGTTTTCTCTTAAATATTAATTGTGTGTGCATACCATCATAAAATTAAGATGTTATTTTTACTGCAACGTAGGTACGTATTGTGTCGGAAAAAGTGGAGTTTGGGGGTCGGCCCAGTCTCTATTTCAATTAATCCCATATGTTCTGTTATTTCATTTATGCATTTCTCATTTTACGCGGGCCTCCACAGGTTCAATTGACCGCGTAAATGCAGACATACACTGTATGCATAGCCATTTTAATACATGAAAAAGGGCCTCGCTTGAGCAGATTTCCATTGTGCGGACGTGTACCAGTACGAAATACCCACGCAAAATGAAACTCCACTGTATGTGAGACTAGCATTCACCCCCAAAAAGGCATATTTATAGTCATGTTATAAGAATGTGAATGTCTGTGTCACCTGTAGTGATGCAAATTGAATAGAATGTCATTCAAAATCCATTTTCACTAAAGTGCTGGTACACTAAATTGGCCTTCACAAAGAAAATTCTGCTCTGCACATCCACCTCATGGTTTAAATCCAGGGTCAAATCCAGCCGGGGGGTCCTGACCCCCCCCCCCCCCCCCGCCAACCCCACCTTTTCATCAGAAAATTCTAATAATTTTTCTTTAATACTAAGATATTTTTGCATAGCAATAAGTAATGACTATTGACCTCAGAATATCTCCTAATATTAAGTGCACATAGCCTCAAAATGGCCTCAAAATGTTCATGATAATGGTCAGATTTCTAACAAACTTAGGGGGAGGGGGGGGGGGGGGTGTGAGCACACACCCCTTAGTTGGGCGGGCTCACTGTGCTCGCCATGCTCCCTCACCCACAACTTCTTGGACCCCCTTTTTGATATTCCTGGATCTGCCCCTAAAATCTCAGTACATTACTGGTCACTCATGAAGCTCCATAGGCAATAAATATTCCTTGACTTCTCTCACAGTTATACAATATTTTTCCAAATAACAAGCATGGCTGTCAGGTGATCAGGCATCTTACACCTCAACAGCTATAAAATCCTCTCTGCTATGGTTACAAATGATACCTAGAAATACCTGATGACTGTCCCGACTGTCCCAAAAGTGTGATCCCCCACAACTTAAATCTAAACAGTACTTTGGTGTCTTTAACTAATCAAACTTAATTTATCCTACCTGAAATTGAGCTCACGGTTTCCAGCACTAATCAAAACTGGAGTGCCTGGTTTGGGAAAATCACAAGTGCACTGCTGGAATTGTAGATATCCATAGTACTTTAGTGTTCTTGCTAGTTCCAAATACTGAAATCAGAGAATTGATCTTCTGTAAAATAACGTAAATAATTTCATATGAAACATAATTAATGAATAAATACAAATTCAAATGTCAGAAGCCATCTGAAAAAGGATAGTGAAATGTACTGGTTGGAAAAACTGAAAAAGAAAATAAGGTAAGATTGATTAAAATGCAAGATTAAAGTATCATACAAGCATTCCATAGTATTTTACAGCCACAGGGAAGAGATAATAATAGGGAAAAATAATAATAATAATTGCTGTTCTTTTATTTCTCAAGCGCCAGTTCTTCTGAAGAATTCACCAGTGCTCGAAATATTACAAAACCAAGGACCTGAAAATAAAAACCAAAAAAATCACTAAGTACTACGCAAAATCATCTCAGAACTTGTGGTCAGAAAATTTAGTAAGTTGGCTAAATACTTGAGCGCACGGAGTGCCTTCAAAGTCAATAAGCAGAGCTGGAACTCTATTCTAGCTATAATTGAAAG
Organism: Homarus gammarus; assembly: GCA_958450375.1. Taxonomy (NCBI): domain Eukaryota; kingdom Metazoa; phylum Arthropoda; class Malacostraca; order Decapoda; family Nephropidae; genus Homarus; species Homarus gammarus. Next base: position 94,275 of record CAUDMG010003255.1, read on the forward strand.
CCAATGCAATTCGATAATGAAAAAGTAGTGGGAGTTCTCGGTGGGAGAGCAAAAATATGCCTGGCAAACCCTGTTCACCACAGTCTGAACTTTCTTCAGTAGATAATTAAGTACACAGACTCATAAAGAGTTAACAACAGTCAATCCAAGATAAGTGAATGTAATAGTGTCACAAGACACTGTCTATCCAAAAGCTGTTTCACAGCATGCAGATTTCAAATATGAAAGGTGCAACTCTTAACTAGTGAATTTATATGCTCTTTAAAATTACTTTTTGACTCAGAAATAACAGGACTGAGTTGCACTTCCTCAAAATTAAAGAACTAAACTCATCTGTGGTGTCACCCTCTTATGTCCTTGGATGACAATTATCTTGTTTTGTCAACAATCGGCTAAGTTTTCTCCGAGTCATCCAAATTTCAATATCAGATGTCAAGGACTTCATTACAGTAGAACCTTGTAAATTGGAGTAATTTGGGAAGACCCTAGTTAAAAAAATGTGAAGGTCCAAGACAAGCAAATCTATGGGGATGGGGGGGGGGGGAGGAGGGGGAGTTGGAGATAATATAGCTTATCTGGACTGTTTAAATACAAACAGTTTGTTATAATGTTATTACTGTGCTTCAACAACTAAGTTTTTAAGTGATTAACAAGGTTATTATAACTATTACATAAACAATAAAAAATATGAAACAGAACTCTCTGGGTTGAAAATCGGACATATGTTTGGTTGTGAACAACTGTTTTCACAGAGATGGTTGTTATGTACAGTACAGTATTGTAAAGTGTTATGTGTAAGTTACCATAGAATTTGTCTTAAAATAAAGATAAAAATGTATACTGTACAGTACTATAAAAAAAATTTGAAAAAATAAGTGTAGGGGGGTATATTGTGGTTGGGAGATGTGAGTGATCTGGGAGAAGCAGGTGGGGAAGGGGGGGTGGAGCACAGGTGGGTGAGCCACCCACCTGTGCTCCACCCCCCTTCACATCATTTAGGTTCATTTGGTGCCATTGATAACATATCGTAAAAGAATCAACTTTCCTGAAAAATGAATCCTGCTCAACACCATGAATCGTTTATTTACAAAGAGCAAGCAGGTCATCGGCTTAGCTCCTTCACCATTCATGCTTACCACAACATCTGTCTTCAACATTTAGTAAATTAGTACAGCACTAGTGTGTTTATCATCATTTAATAAATAATATTGTAGTGTATTTATCAGCACTTAGTGTACAGTACAGGTTGGACCCCACTAATCTGGGACCTGACACTCCAGCAGCTTCGATGGTTCGGGAAGGTATCAGTAGACCTATAATATACAATTTTCTCTTTGCTTTTTCTGTTAATCTTATGGGGAAAATTAGAATACGTTCAACAACTACCAAAAGTCCACAGTAATGCTATAAAATTTTTGAAAAAATCATTACAATACTCTAATGTAGATTACAAACAAGATAATACAGTGGTCCCTCAGTTAACGAACTCAATTCGTTCCAGAAGGTCGTTCGTTAACCGAAAATCTCGTTAGCCAAAACAATTGTTTCAATGGGATATTGGGTAATTGGTTCCAGCTCACAGAAAAGTATATACAAAGTAAAGCCAAAAATGCATAAAATCAGACACACTCCTAAAATTCCCCTAAATTGCCCTTAGTGGGGTCCAACCTGTACTGTACACTAAGTGCTGATAAATACACTACAATATTATTTATTAAGTGATGATAAACACACTAGTGCTGTACTAATTTACTAAATGTTGAAGACAGATGTTGTGGTAAGCATGAGTGGTGAAGGAGCTAAGCCGATGACCTGCTTGCTCTTTGTAAATAAACGATTCATGGTGTTGAGCAGGATTCATTTTTCAGGAAAGTTGATTCTTTTACGATATGTTATCAATGGCACCAAATGAACCTAAATGATGTGAAGGGGAGGTGGAGCACAAGTGGGTGGCTCACCCACCTGTGCTCCACCCCCCTTGCCCACCTGCTTCTCCCAGATCACTCATATCTCCCAACCACAATATACCCCCCTACACTTATTTTTTCTAATTTTTTTTATAGTACTGAATATCATGAACACTTGCTGTGGAAGATAATTTTGTTCATCCACCAGTTTCTTAAACTCCACTACAAACTTTGCTGCTCCTTCTTTATCTGCACTGGCAGCCTCACCATGCCTAATTACACTGAAAATGTCACTTCTTTTCTTAAATTTTTCAAACCAGCCCTTGCTTGCCCGAAAATCTTCGAACTCTGTGCCAGAAGAACCAGGTTGACCTTCTTTTTAATGTTCATAAATTCCCCAGGCTCTTTCACAAATAAATTCTGTAGAAACTGAATCGCCTTTCATTTGTTTTTCCCTAATCCAAATGAGAAGTAACCTCTCTATTTCTGCTATCAATGATCTACCTTTAAACAGTCTGGTAGATTTGTCTCTCACTTTCACTTCCTTGAACTTGTCTTTCTGTGCAAAAATTGTCGACACAGTTTATGCCGACATGCTATAGTCTTTACTAAGCACATTTGTTCTAATGCCCTGTTCATGTTTCTTTATTATTTCCTGTTTTACCTGGATTGAAATAACTTTTCTCGATTTCTTTGGAGCCATGCTGGATTCAATTTCAACACTGAAATTTTAAGTTTTATTGCTGTAAATTAAGAATATTTTCTTTAAATCAACACTGCACTGCGCTATATATTATCAATATATAAAATATATTTCAAAAATACCAATAATTTGACTAAAAATGGAAAAATAGTTAATGTTCAAGAGAGTATCAAACAAGACGTTCCCTCCACTGAACAGATAAACAAACTGACGCCAAGCTTGGTGTGTTGAGTGGCTGTTTGGCGTGCTAAAAACTAGTTTCCTGTACTTCAATTATGTTCAATAATTGTTAAAATGACTAAAAATTTAAATGAAACTTTTAAAATTATTGAATAGTACAACCTTCTTGATATTTACTCAAATGGTAATGAATTTAAGCACTAGAACCGATTACTGTATTGGCGGACTAATACTACAGCTGGTGAGCAGGCGAAAACATGTTGGGAAAAATTCGTAAGGAATTCGTAAACCGAATTTTTTCGTTAACCGAATTGAATATTATTATGGAAGGTAATTCGTTAACCGAAATTTCGTTAACCGAGGCGTTCGTTAACCGAGGGACCACTGTATGTACATGGGCTGAAAATTTTTTTATTTTTGTTATGGGAGAGGAGTGCCTTGATAAGTCGGAATTTGGGATAATTCGGCAAGTCCAAAGCTCCATATGTACCGATTTATCAAGGTTTTACTGAACATGGAAAAACATTTAATGATGGGGGATATATAAAGGAGGCTTTCTACAACAGCTCTGAACTTTTATTTAGTGATTTCCCAAACAAACACAAAATAACCTCAAGGATAAAGGACATGCCTGTTTCGGCTAGGAGTTTAGAGAGGCATATATCAGACATGGCTTCAAATATAAGTGAACAGCTAACTGTTGCATTAACAAATGCAACTGGGTTCAGTGTGGCTCTTGATAAGTGTGTTGATATTAATGACATTCCACATTTACCTATTGTTGCCAGGTACAGTGACACAGAAGTACATGAGGAGCTATGCTGCTTTTAAAACCTATGCATAGAACTACCCAGGGAAATGACATTGTTAAAATGTTTTCTCATCTTTTTGAGAAGAGAGGAGTTAACATTAAGAACATTTTTACAGTTGCAATGGATGACACTCCTGCAATGGTAGGAAAGCACAAGGGATTTGCCAAGCTAATTGAGGATGAAATTGGGCACCCCATCCTGAAGTTGCATTGTATTATTCATCAGGATAATCTTTGTGTCAGAATTTCAAAATCAAATCTTAATAAGGTGATGGCCACTGTGACAAATTTGTGAATTTTCTTGTTGGACAATCTGCTCTTAAACACAGACAATTTTGTTCTTTTCTTGATGAGATGGAGAGTGCTTATCGAGGCATACCTCTTCACTCCAGTGTTAGGTAGTTAAGTTTTTGGAAGGTTTTAGAATGGTTTGTGGAATGCTTTGGCGAAATTAGGACCTTTTTGACAGAAAAAGGTGAAAAATACCCAGAGCTGGAAAAAAACGAGTGGGTAGTGAAACTTATGTTTTCATCAGACATCACCAAACACCTCAATGATCTCAACCTTTGCCTGCAGGGTGCAGGACAAGCAGTAATGGATCTGTATGACACTTGCAAGGGTTTTGTTGCAAGGCTAGCAGTTTACTAGGTGACCTCACTGAGTGAGGATGTGTCCCCTGGCTCTCTGCAGTGTAATAAAGATTTTATGTCCCTAATTTAATGTAACATATTTTTATGTTCCAAATTACTTTTATATTTTCTTTTACTTATTCCTGTTATTCTTTCTCGTTATACTCGTGAGAGGTAGATGGAGTGAGGGAGGTACCGGGTAATTGTTTATGGTTGCTGATTGGCAGGTGATATAGGCTTCCAATTGGCCCTCCCACATACACCAGCCAGGGGAGACTCAGGGAAGCTGGTTAGGGGAACTACAATACAATACTTCACAGAGGGGAAATATAAGATGGTTATTGTATATAGGACTCACCATATTACTGCATAATACCAAGACATTTATAACACATCACTCTTTCTCAATAAGGGATGGATGAATTAGGACTCTTATTAACGGTTACTGTATTTATTGAATACTTTATATTAGGGTTTAACAGCTACACTTCAAAATAATAAATTAAGTTCCTAGCTAGTTAAATGGGGACCACGTATCTCACAACAAATGGGAACTTAAGGATTTACCAAATAGAATACACCAAAATACCTGCCATGTCGCCATTACAAATGTCCCACACTTCCCTGCACAAAATTCCAACACAGACTATGCTTTTTAAACTGCGTCAGCCCACAAGGGACGCCACAACTTTCATGATGTCACGCCTCATAGGCTTTCTCATTGGTCGAAAACAGGCCTAAGGCCTTCACACTATTGGCTTGAAACTGGCAGGAACTCCCAGGCGGCGGGAAACTCATGACATTGTTACAGCAGCAGCCAAGGTCATCACGTTGACCTATAGCTAATTTAAGGCAGTTCAGTACTTTTACGGAAAGACAGTGAGTATTTTCAATGTGTCAGTGACTGTGAGTACTAGATTTGTGAATATTGTATGTGCGTTCCAGTGTCACGATATCGTCGCACGGACCTGTTCCAGCTGAAGCCTGGTGCTGGCTATCCTCCATCCCACACCATCACTCTACTAAAGGCGCTAAGAATCTTTCACAACCGCGGCTGCAGACGGGGTCACCGCATTCCCAGACGAATCCCTATCATCACGCCGTGCAAGCAAAAGAAAGTCAAGCCAGTGCCATAGAGACAGTGTGCTTGCTATGAAGTGCCACGACTATGGTACAGCCTACCATCCCTATTGCTGTCCAATGTTACATCTTTATGCAACAAGGTGGAGGAGGTCAGTGTTACAGTGAAGTCAGTTGGTGCAGGTATTGTGACGATAACAGAGGCGTGGCAAATTGTTCCTGAGATCTGTGCCATAGAAAACTATGAGTTATTTCACCACCTGAGAAAGAACAGGCGAGGTGGTGGTGTGGTGCTTTACTGTCGCAGTGACCTTAAACCATCACACCTAGGTGTTAATGTACCTGAGGGTGTAGCAGCTTTGTGGGTTAAGGTCACTCCCACCTCACAACCCCACCAGCTTGCCTTCCTTATTGTTTGTGCGGCTTATCACCCCCCGCGCTCACCTACCGCCAATGTACTGGTTACTCATATGATAGACACTGCTGACTCCCTGAGATCCAGATTTCCATGTGCTAAGCTAGTGACATGCGGTGACTTTAATGAGTTAGACATCAGCAAAATCACCCAACACCTCCACCTTGCACAGATAGTTGACTTTCCTACACATGGGAATGCCACCCTGGACCTCATCATGACTGATCTCGGCAACCACTACCTTCCCCCCCCCCAGCCGCTGCTTCCCATGGGGCGGAACACCCACCTGTCTCTGCTTTTGGGTCTACTTTTCTATGAGAGCAGATATTCCTGCAAATGAAGCAACCACCTCATTAACGTATCACCCCTGGGGTTGTGTGCAACTCGAGGTGTCCAGATATACAGAGATCACACTAAAACTGTGAGAGCATCTGATATTTATCAATATACATATGGACAATAATTTACATACATACTGAAAGTTATGGTTGGCCAGCAAGGCAGTAAAAATTTTGGAATTAATTGTAAACTGGCACAGTGTATTGAAAAGGATTGAAAAGGTTGCCGACCCCTGGCTTACATGATTGGTTGAAATGTGACCATGGTTGTAGCTTACACAGAAAACCATGGGTAGTGTGGATAGCAGTCTATACAGGAATACTGTACCTCACTATTCGCAACCCCACTTATCCCCAAGTAATATTTTGACACCTCTATTTGATATTTGCAAATGAAAAATTATAATACCCTACAGTAAAATTGTATTTCAAACAGCTTTCCTATTCTGCCAGAAGGCCAGCTTCACCCCTACTGGGCCAACCTTCGAGCTGTGTTGTCATTATATATCAATTTGTAATTTTGCGTAGATATACGTATTTTCATTCACTTTATTTTACTTTGCTACATGCACACAATTGTTCATACAGAATGTGCAAAAAATAAATAACAATAAAATAATTAAATAAATAAATTATTATAAGGTCAAAAACTTAAATATAAACATATACAGTCATCCCTTGGTTATCACACCTAATTGGGACAGCGCTGAGTGCGTGATAACGAAAGTACAGAACCTATGGGATTTATTCTAATTGGTTCCAGGCACCCAAGACCCAACCCCAACTTTCCCATTTTTCGACCATTTAGACCCACTAAAGATATAGATAACGTTATGGTAAATGTGAGAAACACACATAGGCATGGCTAGGTTTATTACAAAGTGATGAAAAGGGTACGCTCAATACTGTAGTCCACAAAACATGTAGCTATGCTTTCCTTATTTGAGTCCCCCGTCTGAGTAGTCCGTTTTCTCTCGCTTCAGGACACCTGAGTCCTCCGTTTTCTCTTAATCTTAGAGTGCACCAGAGACTTCGTTATTCCTTAGTAATGATACAGAATTTGAAATTGCAACTGGGATTGCAATTGTTGAGGCAACTTAGATATGTTTGATTATAGTTGGAACATTCAAGATCCATTGTGAGTGATGTTGAAAGCTTCAACTGTCTTTATGGTTGGCAAAACTTGTCAAGTAAGTGAGTGTCAAGTCTGTCAGTATGAGTGTCATGTGTGAGTGCTTGTGTTTGTACAACCGCTTTCAAGCTTTGTTACCTCCATCCATTTTTATCCATCAAATGTGTTTTTGTCAATTTGTAGGTGAAAGATTTTATCCTCAATAGATGTAGGTGAAGCAAGGGGGTAACAATACACCTGGAGGCAACTGTGTCATAACTAAATTCTCGGCCTAAAGATATATATAATGTTACGTAAGTGTCAGAAACACACATAGGCATGGCTAGGTTTATTACAATGTGATGAAAAGGGTACAGTGAGTTCTGCTATAACGTGTGTTTTAATAACGCGAATTTGCTCTAACGCGAATTTGCTCTAACGCGAATTTGCTCTAACGCGATTTATGAATAGAGGAACGATATTTGTATAACGCGAACGCTTGTTTGCTATAACGCGATTTTTGCTTACTATTTATCCAATTTTGTGGTATTAACTGTGAATATGGTAAAGAAGAATATCTCCAAGAAGCGTTCTGGTGATAGTATTCCCGGTGATGATTGTAAAAGAAAGGCTATAACCCTTAAAGAGAAGCTCTTATCAACCTCAAAATCACCCTTCTCCCCCATCAAGTTACATTCATATTTTTTCAAGGTAAAGTGTTGCATTTACTGTATGATTTCATTATTATATATGAATGTAACATTTATTTAGACTGTGCTATCCTTTGTGTTAGGCTAACTACTAAATTCTTTCGATTTCGAGTAATCTGCACCTAACCCTATTTTCTCCATAAGCCGTTATTTCTATTACGCGATTTTCTATAACACGATATTTTACAAGAACACAATTATCGCGTTATAGCAGAACTACCTGTACGCTCAATACTGTAGTCCACAAAACATGTAGCTATGCTTCCTTTATTTGAGTCCCCCGTCTGAGGAGTCCGTTTTCTCTCGCTTCAGGACACCTGAGTCCTCTGTTTTCTCTCAATCTTAGAGTGCACCCGAGACTTTGTTATTCCTTAGTAATGACACAGAATTTGAAATTGCAACCCCAATAGCAACTGGGGGTTGCAATTGTTGAGGCAACTAGATATGTCTGATTACAGTAAATGTGTTATTGTCAATTTGTAGGTGAAAGATTTTATCCTCAATAGATGTAAGTGAAGCAAGGGGGTAACATTACACCTGGAGGAAAATGCGTGATTAACAAATTCTCTGCCTGAAAAATGCGCTATAACGGCAGGTGTGCATTTTTTTATGAAGGCGCGATAACCAAGGGATGACTGTATGTCCATGGCAGTTTGTGTGTAATCTTGGGAGGGGAAGGAGGGAGTGGAAGGAGGCGTGGGGGGTCGGACTGGGCGCAAGGAGTGTAAGGGGGTTGGCGGGTGTGGTTGGAGTAAGGTAATGCTCGTGTAAAGTAGGCCTATGTAAAGCTCGACACAATAAACAAACGTGTGTGTGTGGACTTGGCAGGTCACCAACCACTGTTGCTACTCACCTTACCTTTTCTCATACTGAGCCAAACTTTGAGTTGCATTGTTGTTACTTTTCAACTTGTAATTTCGAGTCGCGACACAGCCACCCGGTGGGCTACAGTCCCAAGCTTTGTTCCATGGTGCACGCACATGGCCGTGATCATGTAGCCCAACGATTATCGGTCAGTATCAATGTTGTTAATAATCATTTATGTTTTATTTTTACCTTACAGTGAGAGGACATCACTAATGTTTACAATGTACTCTGTTGGTGACTGAAGTAATTTTTGCTGTTTTTTGTGACTGTAAAGTATTTTGTCTCTGTTGTTGTGAACATGATATGAGCAGTATCAGCTGCTATCATTGTTTTTATGTTATCATTGTTCAATCTGTTTTTGTGCCAAGTGATTTTGTTCTGCTTTGTGACTGAAGTGAGCAGTGTAAATTTGAATAGGTCCAGGAAGGCAAAGGCACCCAGGAAAATCATGTCTCTGGAGGTGAAGCTTGACATTGTGAAGCAGCATGGGACACAACAGAGGCTGTATGGAAGTCAGAGTGGTGTCTGTACTCCATCTTCAAGAATCCCCTTAGCCTCGAAGGAGACATGTAATGACGGCCAGGTTTATTCTTTGAGATGTGGTGAGTGTTATTTAAATGTTTGTAGGTATAGTATTAGTGTAGGAATTTTATTTTTAGTGATACACGTGGGTGTCCAACAAGGTAGGAACGTATCCAATTGATCCCCATGCTATAATGATCCCGATTTATGATATTTCGACCTGCGATGGTTTTTCAGGAACGTGACCCCATCGTAAATAGGGGGATACCTGTACAACATTATACAATTTCACTATAATTCCCATATTATTTAAGATGATTTGTTACCAGGTTAAGAAAACATTATCGCAAAGTGCAGTAAGTCCTCGCTTAACGTCGTGATTACGTTCCTGAAAACGCAACGTTATAAGAAACAACTCAATTTTCCACATAAGAAATAGATAAAATACGGGAATTACGTTCCTGAGCCTCCCTTTGCCCATGAAATACATTACATACAGTATACTGTACAGAAATTCAATGGCATTTTTTATAGAAAATAGTAGATACAGTAGGATCTCATGTTTCGCGACTAATTGGTACCGGCTTCAGCGTCGCGAAAGTTAAAATCGTGAAACGAGTGACATTGAAATACATATAAATAAGCCTAATCAGTTCTGCGGTGTCACCCAAACCCCCCTATAATGACCTACAACCCACCAAGAAAATGACATTACAGTAATGTATTCATACCTATTATATTGTACATATTGTTGATAACAATATTTATGTACACTCATACTGTAGAATAACTTACCTTGATGGAATCAGTGAAATGTTTGACGGGGCTGGTTGATGGGTTCTGAAGCAGGGAGGGCTAGTTACTGCTTCCTCCTTGCTCCCTCCTCTAACCTCAGCATCAAATCCCTCAAAGTCTTGAGGCAGCTCTTCCACCAGTAAGTCACCCAACACTTCAATATCATCATCTCCTAAAGTGATGTTTGCCAAGGCATTAACAGGCTGGGCCTTACACAGGTACCGAGTAATAAGGGCCTGCTGACGAGCATTAACACGGGACATGTACAAGGCCTTATATTCCTCCATACCCGTATCAAGGACAGGGAAGAAAAGGTTCTGAGGAAGAGGCCTGGTATCGTATTCTTTTAGCTGTTCACTGAGACGTGAGATGTTTGTGAGCAACTCAGTCAGCTGGAGTGTTGTAAGTTCACCAAGATTAACGTCATCCTCTTGTGTTGGTTGCTGTTCTTCTTGTTCTTCATCCTCCTCCAATATTTCTTCAATTGTCGGTTGCTGCTGATGTTGACCAATGATTTCTTGCAAATCTTCAACCTGAACATCTGAAAATCCTGGTACTGGGACTGAGCGCGCTGGCTCCACTGTGTCCATTAGTGTTGCCGCCACAGACTGCCTCTCCCCACTTGCAACGATCTGTTCTGCCCCACTTATCTCGGATTTACCGAGCGAAGGCTTCCATGCGTGTAGCACTGTTGAAACATTAATCTTACGTCATGCCTCAACAATTCTGTCCACTGCATTTTTAATATTATATTTCTTCCCAAATTCACAAGCTGATAACACTTCACGGTTGTGGGGTGGTGAGGTGCTAGGAGTCAGGTCGTCTACCATCTCCTCCTCTTCCTCCTGGTTAGCTGGTAGAGACTGGTCACTGTCAGAGTTCTGCCTCAATTTGCTGAAACTCAACTAATGAGTCTGTCTGCTGACGAAAGTCTTTATAGAGTGACTGATGGTAGAATAGTATAGCATTACTGATGAATTCGTGGTCAAGCGGCTGCAGAAGCGAAGTGGTGATAGGAGGAAGGAAGATAACTTGTACAAAAGGGTGGTGTCCAATTAGAAACTTAGTGTGTCCAGGAGCATTACCATCACCAGGATCACTTTGAAGTCAATGTTCTTCCTCTGGCAGTACTGTTGGGCGTCAGGAACAAAGTGCTTGTCAAACCAATCGGTGCATAAATGTAACAGCACCATTTGCATTATAAAAATATTCACTCAAATGTATAATACTTAAATGTATAATACCAAATTATTCGCTAAGTTATTCAACAATGACTTGGTAGTTATTCACTAAGTTATTCAACAATGACTCAGTAGTTATTCAAGATGCACTTGCTTGCTACAGGGAGATTTACAATGAAAAGAAAAAGCAAACTGTGCAGTTTAAATTGGACATATTTTTTAAGAAGTCCCCCATTGCTATTTCCTCATGCCCCACCACTGCTGCCTCTTCACTCCCTAAAGATGATCCAATACCTTCAACAAGCAAGTATATTAGACTGTCTGAAGAAATCGAGCTTGATGACCCATCCAGCCCTGTCTCCTCCTCTGCTTCATCCAATTAATGTAGTCTCCATGCATAATTAAAAAATTATTGAGGTCCTGTGTGCATTCAGCTGACTACATTAAAGGTAAGTGCACAGTAACACTTTATTAATTTATCATTATTGAATACTTTTACTGTACTGTATTTCATTTTAGAATTTCTATGTATTACGTTCGCCTTTTCGACTTACGACCAAATCAACTTACGACCTGGTCGTCGAGACGGAACCCCGTCTTAAGTCAAGGAGAGAATGTATAGGTATACCTTAGTGCACTAAGTTGGTATAAGTAGCTATTCTTGGTTTTGACAATTAGCACCATTCCTTGAAACCTAACCCTCACAAATAGCAAGGGTTTACTGTGTTGAAATTTTTTGTGTTGGGTAAATAGTTTGGTCAAATATATTTAAACACTAATAGTCAAAAGTGCGTTGAACAAACCCACGTTGGGCAAGGGTTCACTGTAAAAGTGTACATAACAATCACCTCGGTAAAAACAGTTGTTGACAACCAGACTTAAGTCTAATTTTCAACCCAGGGAGTTCTGTTTCTTATTTATTCATTGTTGATGTAATAGTTTTAATAACCTTGTTAAACACTTAAATATTTAGTTGCTGAAGCACAATAATAACTGTTATCGTCCCCCCCTCCCCCCCCAATAGATTCACATTTTAGGACTGGGGTCTGCCCCAATTAGTATAATGTAAGGTTAGTTTCAGAAGTACATTCACACATTCTCCCTTCATTCCTCATCAGTTATATATCCTTACTGTCATAAGAAGATGCACTCCGCTCTTTAGCACTTCACATTCACAAGGTTACAAATACTTATTTGGTTTGCCTCTGGCAATTCACACTATTTATATTTAATCCAATTACAATGACATAATAATCAAGGTCATCTAAAACAAGTGGGACTGTGGGCAGATTCAATATGCAGTACAAGGGATTCTCCAGGAACATAACCCCTTAGAAATAAAGGGCTTCCTGTACATTGTCTGAATGTAAAGTAATGTATGCAGGAATAACATTGGAGGAATGGGGAAAAAAGTGAGGATGATTTAATATTTCTATCAATAATCATCTTCAATGTTTTATGGCCATCTTCCACACCTGCATGAGCAAGTTGTGATTACCTGATGGATGAAAACAAAACAGAAAATTACAACCCCCGCTCCAATCAATCACCAGATCGGTGATACGAGTGCCACTGGGAATACTGAAGCAAAATTTACAGCTGGATGACCTTCCTACCACTAACCTACAGGGTGGGAACGACTGGCAAGGCAGGGTCGCAACTCTTGGAGGTAATCCAAGACTACAGACAACCCTCGTTAAATCGGACCCCTTTACAGGTAATCCGGATTTCGGATAAATCGGAAGAAATCTGAACTAAGCAAGGGGCTGTCCGTATCAAATTTCTGGTTCTGGGATTGTCCCATGTGCAATTGGGGTTGTATTTTCAAATTCTGTGTCATTACTAAGGAACAACAAAGTATCTGGTGCACTGCACTCTAAGATTAAGAGAAAACGGAGGACTCAGGCGTCCTGGAGCGAGAGAAAACAGACTCCTATGACGGGGCACTCAAATAAACATACACATAGCTACATGTTTTGTGGACTGCCCACTGTATAGTAACCCTTTTCATCACTTTGTAATAAACCTAGTAATGCCTATGTGTGTTTCTGATAATTTCCATCACATTATATCTTTAGTGGGTCTGAATGAGAGCGGATGTACAAACACAAGCACTCACACTGACAGACTTGACAAGTTTTACCAACCATAAAGACAGCTGAAGCTTTAAACATCACTCACAATGGATCTTGCAAATTCCAACTGTAATCAGACATGTCTAAGTTGCCTTAACAATTGCAACCCCAGATGCAATATCAAATTCTGTGTCATTACTAAGGAATAACGAAGTCTCTGGTGCACTGCACTCCAAGATTAAGAGAAAACGGAGGACTCAGGCGTCCTGAAACAAGAGAAAACGGACTCCTATGATGGGGCACTCAAATAAACATACACATAGCTGCATGTTTTGTGGACTGCCCACTGTACAGTATCCTTTTCATCACTTTGTAATAAACCTAGTCATGCCTATGTGTGTTTCTGATAATTACCATAACATTATATCTTTAGTGGGTCTGAATGAAAGCGGTTGTACAAACACAAGCACGTATCTAGGACATTAACCGGCGCATGACTGTATAATGCAATATTATGCAACATTAACCCCTAAATCGGTTAATTCGGACAATCGGCTAAAACGGACACCCTTTCCCTCTATTAGTCCGTTTTAACGAGGGTCGACTGCACAATATTTTCTATAAATGAAATTATAGACTGATTGCCTCTAATTTGATAAAATTGTCTGGTACTAACTTCTCTTTTGGCTCCCTTTGCCTGGAGTGCTGCAAGTTGTCTCTGAATCTCACGGTTTGTTAAGATCCAACCTCGCTCCACATCCTGTACTGTCTGAGCATAGAGGAGATTCAATCCTACACGGTCACCCATGACATCAAGATCAATGCTTGGGTCCCAAAAACTGAAAGTAGAGTATTTTACAATTAAAACTATGAATATTAATTGGAAGAAAATGTGACACATTATATATAAAAAGAAGGGAGCTGGTTTAGACACAAAAATACTAAAAAGGTTATCAACCAATCAGAGTACCATCCTCATATCTGAAGGTTGGCAACCAGTCATCCACTCTTAAATGTTTTTGGGCTGTTTTTACCAAATCCTTTCAGGGTTTGTATATCTCTAGGAACCCAGTTTTTAATTTCATTCATCCATTCCAGTCTCTGCTTTTCCCTGGTCTTCCTACCCTCTACTTTGCCCATTAATATTTCTGTTGTTCTCCCTAATTATATGACCAAAGTATCTTATTTTTATTTTTCTGTACATTTCAAGTACAGGGTGCTCCTCTACCTGAGAACGTTCAACTTACTCTTACAAACTTTCAGATACAAACATCATCACTGAAGGGGGTTACCTGCCAGAACAGGTGTTTAATGTGGATGAGACTGGATTATTTTGAAGAAAATTCCAGATAGAACAAACATTACCTAAGAGGAGAAGAGTGAGCCCAGTTTTAAGGCTGTATTAATGGGTATAACTGTACTAAATATCCATAATCTTTTCATTTTTTACAATATGTTTTGCATCTACAAGAGTAAAGTTGGACTTACAAACAAGCCTCAGGAACATAACTCGTTCATAAGTAGAGGAGCATCTGTATTTCCCTTGAAGTTTTTGCTAATCTTAGTACAGTACTACTTCAATTGTTTTCCTGTCAGTGTAGCTTATTCTTAGCATCACATTTCAAAAGACTCCAACCTCTTTTTGGTGTCTGCCGAAAGTATCCACACTTCTGACCCATACATCACTCCTTGCCATTGACAGTAGACAATCATTTTACCATGCTTAAGTCCTAAGCATGGTTGCCCCCCCCCCCCCCTTCCCTCAGGAGAAAAAAAATTATATAACGAGCTCCTAACACAAAAATAAGAGTAAAAAGAAATTTAAAAAGAAAAGAAAAAGTTTCATCTACACCACGAAGATGCCGGAAAACCAGCTTTTTGAAGCGAGACATTGTATGAGTATGGAAACACAGTTTGGCTGTGTGAGGAAAGAAGGATGTACTATAACGGGTTATTCTAATGTGACCGACATCCACAGAAAAACGGTGGGCAGCGCGGGCAAGGTGAGTGTTACGAGACCATGGCCGTGCTGGCGGTACACAGGATGCCCAAATCCACCGAACATTGCCCGTTAAAGTACCTGTAAAAGAGTGAGAATGAAGCAACATTGCAGTGAAGAGAAAGAGAAGAAAGATTATCAACCAAAGAAGGAGAATTAATAAGACGAATTGCCTTTGATTCTACCCTATCTAAAAGTTGGACAGAAGAAAAGCCACCCCAGCTATGAGAGCATTACTCCAAGTTAGGACGAATGAATCCCTTATACTGTATACTTGAAGCAACTGCTCAGAAGTGAAGTAGCTACAGCATCTGTACAACATTCCCAGCTTTCAGGAGGCAGCTTTAGCAATGTTGAGGATGTGAGGCTTCTATGACCTATTAAAGGAAATGGTGAGGCCTAGCATATCTATTTTAGAATTTGGTAGAATGATTACATCCTGAAATGTGATTGGTGGGAGATCATTTAATTTGGAAAGTGTAATTGGTAAATACTGTGTGTTATTACTATTGAATTTAACCAAGTTTCTACCTCCCCATTCGGAGATGCTGCACAGATCCGCATTGATAGATGTAATAATATCAGCTCTAGAAACAGATCTAGCTTGAGAATTAGGGGGAAGGGGAAAATGTGAAGAAGGGTGAAGAGTAGGATCATCAGCGTAAGAATGGATAGAATTTATCGTGGTGTGAAGTAAACCATTGATAAAAAGAAGGAAGAGAGTAGGAGAAAGCAGAGAGCCCCGTGGAACACCACTATTGGTAGAGAAAGAACAAGAGATCGATCCCTCGACAGCAACTGCCATGCATCAGATCTCAAGGAAGTTAGAAATTAGAGAACAAAGTGGGGGAGAGAGACCACAAGAGGGAAGTTTAGAAAGTAAAGACTTGAGCCATACCCTGTCAAATGCTTTGGAGATGTCAAGGGCCACGACGAAAGTTTCCCAATAATCCCTAAGAGAGGATGACCAAAGATGGGTGCAGTAGGAGAGCAGATCACCAGTAGATCTCACCTGGCAAAAGTCATACTGGTGACCCAACAAAAGCGAATGGCATTCAAGGTGACGGAGAAAATGAGAGTTCAATATAGTTTCGAAAATCTTTGAGTGGGATGAAGTAAGGACAATGGGGCGATGGTTAGAGTGGTCACCCTTCTTCGGGATGGGCTGAACCAAGGCATGCTTCCAAGAAGAAGGAAAAGTTTAGGTTTTGAGGCAAAGGCAAAAGAGGCGGACAAGCACAGGGGCCAGAACTTCAGCACACTTCCTCGACAACACACCAGCAACCCTATGATTGGAGATTATAGGAAAATGCATAGGTTTGGTAGGAGGAGCAGCAGTAGGAGGGATAGAGTTGGAATCGTCTAAGGTGGAGCTAGAGGAGAATAAGGTGCCAAAGAGATTGGTATTATCAGGGGGAGAATTGGCTATAGAGTTATCAGGTCGAAGAGAGGAGGAAAAGAGGGAGAGGAGGAAAAGAGGGAGAGCAGAAGTTATTACAGATGTTTTTGGTTAAGGACCAGAAGGATTTACTAGAAGAAGAGTTAGTCAGGGCAGAGGTCTTTATTTTTATAAAATTCTGCTTGGCCCTATGAAGAATAGCCTTACAATGATGAATAGAAATAATGAAAGAGGAGTGGGTAATAGGAGGAGATAGTTTCACAGCTTGATATGCCCTATCTCCCTCCCTACATGCAAAAGAAAAGGAGAGATCAAACCATGATTGTAAAGTGAAAGTTTTGGTAGATGGGATAAATGCACTCATACCACCCTGTATAACCCCAGCAATGCTGTCAGCACATACCGAGGCGTCCCGAGTGGAAAAGCAACATTCATTCCAAGGAAAGTCAGAGAAGAATTCTCGCAAGGATTGTCAGTTAGCCCTCCGATAGTGCCATAGTTGGCGTTTAGAAGGGGGCGGGGTAAGTGGTCGTGCCCAGTTTGATTTAACCCTTTCAGCCTCGCATGATGACATTGTGGCGTCGAACATAAATGACGAAAAAACTTACGCTCAGCCTCGCAACGCCAATGTGGCGTCTAATGTGCTATAATCTCAAATAACTCAATTCAGTGAAATTGACTGAACTTTGGAAGCCATTTGACAGACGTCGTTTTCTTTGTGTGGGCCTTTATCACCTTCCCCAAGACAGTCTTGGTCATTGTGTGCATGGCAGCGCAGCATGAAGCCAGTGTCGCTGTGGCTATTAGAGTAAGAGGAGGGTGCACTACTTGGCCCTTTAATTATTCCATGATTTTTTGTTTTATATTACAGTATTTTTCCTTATACCACCATATTCTACATGCTTTGTTCTTTATTTTGGTATATATTACATACCAATGAACAGTATAATACAAGGAAAATGTGAATGGAAATCGAGATGTTACTTAACATTTTTCAACTTATACTAAAAAAAAGGAAGGGGGGGGGGGGGGGGGGGGCTTAAATTTAGAGAATTTTCAATTTTTTATGGTTTCATAAAAATTTTCAGACAATTTTACGCTACAAGAGACCCCCATTACAACTAATAAAACAATTCCAGGGCAGTGAAATGAGCCCTTAAAAAATTAATATTTTTTCAAAGATTTTTTGGCAAAAACCTCCAAGGACAAGCTTAAGTTTTCATGAACTTCTGTGTTTCAGGCTCCAAGGCTGAGAGGGTTAATAGAATAAGATTGTGATCAGAAGACCCTAAGGGGGCAGAAATTGAGTATGAATAGTGTGAGAGAGGTAAAACAAAGATCATAACTGTTAGTAAGTTGATCGTGTATATCAGGGACGCATGTAAGGAGTTTAATTATTTGTTCCAGATCATTAATTAAGGAAAGAGAGAGTGCCTCAGCTCCACCTGGGTCATCCCTTGCAGACCCAGGCCACTCTCTGTGATGTACATTGAAATCCCCTAGGTAAGGATCTCGGTGTTGGGGTGTGTGGATAGCAACGACTCATGGCAAGAAGTGATAGTAAAAGAGTTGATAGAGTAGGGAGAACAGTATAGGAAACAAAGAAAAATAGTCAGAGTTGGTAGAGATATTTTGAGCCAGATGACATCATAAAGAGAAGATTCAAGATCTGTGAGCCGAGCTATAGGTGTAAGTGCATTGCAGTAGGCACATACGCCTCCCTTAGAATGGAAAGAGGTATAAAGGTTTGGGTGAAGCTGCTTTGGTCAGTCAGAGATCAGATAGTAGTAAGAGGTTGGGGGAAGAGGTTAATAGATGGTGTTCCACAGAAAGAAAATTGGATCTCAGGCAGTGAATGTTGGAAAAATGAAGTGTGAAAAAAGTCGATCCTCCAGCAACCTCCAGTGCTACTCAGTAATGGCTACTTGTGAACAGGGCTGTGCCCTTCAGAGGGCCGAGTTAGAGAGGGCCAAGGAAGAAACCTTGAAAATAAAGGAAGTGATAGCGAGGATGGAGGAAGAAACGAGACAAGGAAAGCCCGTGTCTGACGAAAACTCAGGCGGATGGAAGGTTGTGAGGAGAGGGATGACCAAACTGGTGGTGAAAAAACACACGAAGGATACGACAACAACAGCTAAGTGAGTACCAACTTTTTCAGTCCTTTCATAGACGAATTGGACGTTAGCACAGACAGGGACAAGACAAGGAAGGTACAAAAACTTTAATTGTTGGCGATTCCCAGGTACGGTACCTGGAAAGAGCTTTTTGTGGTAAAAATAAAAATAGGATGAGGGTGTGTTTGCCAGGAGCTGGGGTGGGGGATATAGTTGACAGGATGGACAATATCTTGTCTGGTTATGGGAAAAAAAACATTATCTGCCTTAGTCCAAGAGGCAACGATATTGGCCGGTGTAGGAGTGAGGAGCTTCTTGATAAGTTCAAGACAGCTATAGAACGTATTAGGTCAAAGGGAGGGATCCCTATCATATGTGGTGTCCTGCCTAGAAGGAGAGTTGGCAATGAATGGTTGTCAAGGGCAGTTGGTGTCAACGGCCGTCTTGACAGATATTGCAAGTCAATATCAGTCCCATTCATTGACAACTGGGACAACTTCTATGGCAGAATGGACCTTTATGATAGG
Source organism: Homarus gammarus (assembly GCA_958450375.1). NCBI lineage: Eukaryota > Metazoa > Arthropoda > Malacostraca > Decapoda > Nephropidae > Homarus > Homarus gammarus. Next base: position 113,638 of record CAUDMG010003255.1, read on the forward strand.
GACGGGGTGGCAATCCTGGCTGGCTCTCTTGAGAGGGCATTTCAAAAGATGTCAAAGTCTTTAAACTGCTAGAATATATGAGCACGGGGTGGTGGAGACTGCAGTGGGAGCTGGTAAACAAAGTGAAAGGTTACAGGGAAATAGTGCCAAGAATTATAACAAAACTAAATTAGGCAGGGAGTTAAAACGTAAACGCGACAAAGAGAGGGCTCAGAACACGATTAACTTAAATGTCTACAACACAAACAGTAGGAGTATGAGAAACAAAATGAATGAAATCAGGGCGTTGGTATGTACCGAAAAAATCGATATAATAGCATTCACCGAAACATGGATAAACCTAGACTCACGTGAGTTACCTGTCGAATGCCAAATTGCAGGTTACAAATTATTCCATACCGATAGGTAGATTAGGAAAGGAGGCGGAGTAGCAATCTATGTTAGGGATAATCTGAAGTGTGAAATAAATAAGGAAATAAAAGCTGAACTGAATACAGAAACAAGTTGGATAGAAGTTATTGATGGTAGGGAAAAATTAATCACAGGAGTAATATATAAACCTCCTAATCTTGATAGAGTTAATGAGCGACTTATTTGGGATGAAATGCGCAGGGCTTCCATACACAGCAAAGTCTGTACAGTAGGCGACTTTAACTTTAGCCAAATAGATTGGATTGACCTTACGGGTAACTCAGAATCAGAGGATTTTCTTGATACAATCCAGGACTGTTTCCTAAGCCAACATATAACCGAACCCACCCAGGGTAATAATATACTCGATTTAGTTCTGTCAAACAGATAAAGCCTCATTAGTAATGTCGAGGTAGGGAACAAACTTGAGTTCAAAGATCACAAAGAAATTAGATTCCAGTTAGAATTTCAGGGCAGCTGCAAGGAAAATTCCACTAAAGTTCCAGATTTCAGAAGGGCAAACTTTGATAGAGTGAAGAGGTAGCTGAGAGAAGGGGTATCACACTCTTGGGGGTGAATTACATGACCTCACACAATGTACCCACAGAGGGCGACCTCACCTTACCTGGAGACCTGACGGTTGGGGATGACCTGATAACGAGATCTGAGGTTGACGAGTTCCACAACAATTTAAATAATGAGTTACTTCATGCACAAAGGCAGAACATACCATACAGAAAACTCAGATCAAACAACAATGACCCTAAATGGATAAATAATTATTTAAAGAATATTATTGGACAAAGGAAGGCTGTAGGTAGAATAAATCATGGTGAAGTTCACCTCCGAGATAATTATAAGGTATTGGCCGGTAGGGTTAAGACCGAGATAAGAAAAGCAAAGAGGTATAATGAACTGAAGGTAGCAAGGGAGGCAAAGTCAAACCCCAATGGATTTTATCAAATGTATCAAATTAAAACACGAGAAAAGATTGGACCAATACATTCAGATACCGGCGAGCTAACTGATAACGAAGGAGAAATAAGCAATAATCTGAATAAATAATTTTCAACAGTTTTCACTACCGAAAATTTAAACATGATACCCAAGGCACCGACTCTATACAGAGATAGTGAAGAAAATAAATTAAGCGAGATAGTAGTGACTAGTAACGAAGTTAGTAAGCAAATAGACAAACTAAAGCCTAATAAGTCACCAGGTCCCGATGAGATATTTGCCAGAGTATTAAAGGAATGTAAGGAAGAGCTTAGAATGCCCTTGGCATAGCTTATTAACATGTCCTTCAAAAACGGGTGTACTGTGGTACCAGAATGCTGGAGGAAAGCGAATGTAACACTGATTTTCAAGAAGGGAGATAGATCACTATCTTCTAACTACCGTCCAATGAGTCTAACATCAATTGTAGGCAAATTACTGGAAGCAATAATTTCAAAACCTAATCGAAATCACCTGGAGAAGCACAAGTTGATCAATGATTCCCAACATGGCTTCACAAGCGGACATTCATGTCTAACTAATCTATAAACATTCTTTTCATCTGTTTTCGAATCAGTGGATGAGGGGCACAATTATGATGTAGTATATCTCAACTTTAGCAAAGCCTTCGACAGAGTCCCCCACGAAAGACTAATAAGGAAAGTGGAGGCTCATGGCATTAAAGGAGATATTCTAAAATGGATTAGGGCATGGCTACAGGACAGGAAACAGCGAGTGAGCATTAACGGCACTAAATCCGATTGGAGCAACGTAACTAGTGGAGTTCCCCAAAGCTCAGTACTTGGACCATTATTATATATTATATACATAAACGACATAGATATTGGCGTAGACAGCAACATAAGTAAATTGGCTGATGACACTAAAATAAGGCGTGTAATTAAATCTGACGAGGACTCCGCAAAACTACAGGAAGATCTAAACAAATTTTTTGAATGGTCTGAAAAATGGCAGATGAAATTCAATGTGGACAAATGTAAAGTACTTAGTATAGGAGATGTAAACAGGGAAACCAGATACCAGATAAACAATGATGTTATTGAGAAATCTGACTGCGAGAAAGATTTAGGAGTAATGATAAGTAGGAATCTTAAGCCATGTAAACAATGTGTATTTGCTCGAAAAGAGGCTAATAAAGTACAGTACAGTCTCTCCTCGACTTACGACGGGGTTCCGTCCCGACGGCCAGGTCGTAAGTCCAAAAGGCGAAAAAATACATAGAAATTCTAAAATGGGTGTCTCTATTTCTTCTCAGCAACACGAGAACTCTCACTTTTACGCTTGCCAGCCATTTTAAAGGGAATTACAAAAAAAAAATGTTGTCAGTAAACAGCGCGATCACTAACGTCGGGACTCGAAAATACGTAATGTGAAAAATATTTTCTACGACCATGACCGTCATATGTCCGGGTTGACCCAAGTCGAATACATCGTAAGTCGTAGAGAGATTGTACTTGGGTTCATACAAAGGAGTGTCAGTTACAAGACTAGCGAGGTCATCTTAAAATTATATCTTGCACTTGTGAGACCTCAGTTGGCTTAAGCAGTTCAATTCTGGTCACCGTATTACAGAATGGATATAGAATCCTTGGAAAGAATTCAGTACAGAGACAGGTTAAAGAATCTTAATTTGCACTCCCTCGAGAGACGTAGAGTGAGGGGCGATATGAGAGAAGTGTATAAATGGAAGTCAGGGCTGAACAAAGGGGACATTACAAAGGTACTCAAACTATCCAACCAGGAGCAAACTCGTAACAATGGTTTTAAATTAGACAAATTTAGATTTAGGCGCGAAATAGGTAAACATTGGTTTGGAAATAGAGTAGTGGACGAGTGGAACAAGTTACCAAATACAGTGAGTTCTGCTATAACGCGTGTTTTGATAATGAGAATTTGCTCTAACGCGATTTATGAATAGAGGAACGATATTTGTATAACGCGAACGCTTGTTTGCTATAACGCGATTTTTGCTTACTATTTCTCCAATTTTGTGGTACAGTATTAACTGTGAATATAGTAAAGAAGAATATCAACAAGAAGTGTTCTGGTGATAGAATTCCCGGTGATGATCACAAAAGAAAGGATATAACACTTGAAGAGAAGCTCGATTTTATCAACCTCAAAATCACCCTTCTCCCCCATCAAGTAAAGTGTTACATTTACTGTATGATTTCATTATTAGATATGAATGTAACATTTATTTAGACTGTGCTATCCTTTGTGTTAGGCTAACTACTAAATTTTTTCGATTTTGAGTAATCTGCACCTAACCCTATTTTCTCCATAAGCTCTGTTATTTCTATTGCGCGATTTTCTATAACACGATATTTTACAAGAACACAATTATCGCGTTATAGCAGAACTACCTGTATCATCATTAACTCGAATACGCTGGATAGCTTCAAACATAGGTTGGATAGATATATGAGCAATAGAGGTTGGGTGAAAATGGGACTGCCCAGTATGGGCCAATAGACCCCCGCTGCAGTTTCCTCCATTCTTATGTTCTTAACCTTCCCGACCATGTGGGACCCATCTGAGAAGGCCCCATTTCAATATTGTCAACTGACATCATAGGGGAATAAAAGAATACAGTGACCCCTCGTTTAACGAACGCCTCGGTTAACGAAATTTCGGTTAACGAACTGCCTTCCATAAGGATCTTCAATTCGGTTAACGAACAAAAATTCGGTTAACGAATTTCTTACGAACCGACCTCAACATGTTTTCGCTTGCACTGACCGGGCAACCAGCTTTAGTATCAGTCCGCCAATACATTAATCGGTTCTAGGGCTTAAATTCCTTACTATTTTAGTAAATATCAAGAAGTTTATACTATTCAATAATTTTAAAAGTTTAATATTCAATTTTTTAGTCATTTTAACAATTATTGAACATAATTGAAGGTAAAGTGACTAGTTTAATGCGCGGCATCCAGCCTCTTAACACAGCAAACAGGCGTTAGTCTCTCTCTGTTTTCACTGGAGGTAACATCTTGCTTGAGACTCTCTTCAACTAAACGCTTTTTTTCTGTGTTTCCAAGCAAATTATTGGTCATTTTGAAATATATTTTACATATTGACAATATATAATGCAGTGCAGTGTTGATTTAAAGAAAATACTCTTGAAATACACCAAGAGAACTAAAATTTTATGGGTGAAATGGTGCCATGGGGTGACTTCTCTTCCACCCTAATGCCTTCTCTTCTTCCTTCTCCTCCACCCCCAATCTAATTCCCATCATCATCATCCAGGAGCCTTCTACATACACACCTCAAAGTAAGTGAACTTTTCTACCATTTTTGTTGAATTTAGGCAATTTTCGGTGAGCTGGAACCAATTACCCAAAAACCCATTGAAACAATGGTTTCGGTTAATGAACTTTTGGTTAACGAACGATCTTCTGGAAAGGATTGAGTTCGTTAACCGAGGGGTCACTGTATACAGAATAGAACAGATAAAGAGTGAGTATGGTTATATATGCTGTGTTGTCAATAGTAAGAGAGACAATTGAGACCCTGCAATTGTGTGTAAATGAGACAAAGACAGATTAGCAACCTGGGACTTGGTCACAATTTTCGTGATGCCATATGGTAGCAGGCTCTACCATTAGACAATACATTATGCTTCCAATATCTTCCCAGGCAGTAGTACCTCTCTGCTTGTCTAGTGGTTAACTATAACAAATTTCAGGCATACTCAATAAATGCCTGTCTGTCAGGGGTGTGGAGTGGTGGTGTTAACATTTTGGCTGGCTAGGTTCAAGTGAGCTGTGTGGTTGGGTCGTTTGTGTTCAATTACCCTTCTTACAAATATTTATGGCACTTGATACAGCTTATAACTTTTTGTGCGGCTGTCCACCCGTTGCAAAGTTGCCATATTCTTTATTTTACTTATAACTACTAAATAATTCGGTAAAATGGCGTGATTAAAATTTAAAACTTAATAGATGATAAGAATGAAATGTGCGTGATGAATGTAATTTGCCAAGGTAATTTATATAAAGCCACCCTCCGTGTGGGTGACAGCAGTGCACATAATATAAAGTGGTCAAACTCACAAATTCAAGGTCAAATCTTGGAATTACTGTAAAGTACACTGTACATAAAGTACTTTTAATTCTGAAAACATACATATTTTATAAACAGCTGGAGTTAGAAATTGATAATAAAGATGTTGAACAGTTGGTTGAAAGTGTAGCAGAAGAGCTCAGTAACAAGGATCTTATTGAACTAGATGCACAGAAAATTGCAGAGGAAGAAGAGAGACAAAATGCAGAAGAACTTGCACCCCCCAAAAAGTTTTCAGTGAAACAAATGGCAGAGGCATTTGCTACAATCAATAAAGGAATGCAAATGTTTGATGGCATGGATCAAAATTATGAGCGTTATGCCAAAGTTGACAGAATGATCCAAGATGCACTTGCTTGCTACAGAGAAATTTATAATGAAAAGAAAAAACAAACTGTGCAGTCTAAATTAGACATCTATTTTAAGAAGTCCCCCAGTGCTGTCTCCTCACGCCCCACCAGTGCTGCCTCTTCACTCCCTCAAGATGATCCAATACCTTCAAAAAGCAAGTATATTAGACTGTCTGAAGAAAGCGAGCTTGATGACCCACCCAGCCCTGTCTCCTCCTCTGCTTCATCCAATTAATATAGTCTCCATGTACCCTGTAAATAGAAAATTATGGGGGCCCCATGTGCATTCAGCTGACTACATTAAAGGTAAGTGCTCAGTCACACTGTATCCATTCCTCATTATTTATAACTTTTACTGTACTGTATTTCATTGTAGATTTATTTATTTATTTATTTTTTTTTAAATTTGAATTTTTTTTTTTATCTGTCGGACTTATGACCAGTCGGACTTACGACCTGGATTTGGGTCCCTAACCCCGTTGTAAGTCGGGGAGCACCTGTACGTAGCGTTTTACACCCGCGCTCTCTGTTTACATCACACACGATTAGTTTGAAAAGCGTGGGAAGTTTTGAAGCGTCCTCAGTGATTTTTGCTTACCGTATATCTCGGCCTATAAGACAGAATTTGAACCATAAAAAAAAATCAACCCAAAGTTAGGGGGTCGTCTTAAGCACCAGATATAAAATTCTTACCTCTTAAATATTGCGGTTTAGCGTGTCAAGAGTGGTGATGGAAACATCGTAAACCACTCACAAGGTCCTACCACTAATTATTTTATACTGAAACTTACGTTTGAGAAGCTGGATAAAAATGAAAATTACCGGTATATTAAAATAATAAAAATGTATTATAAACCTGTCTAACATACCGTAAAAAGAACAATATACCCCGGTAATAACACAGCTGCTATCATCACCCCCCCCCCCCTATTTGCCAGTGACAAGAAAGGGAAAGTGACCTTGACTGTGACCGCCTGTGGCTATTTTTAGCCGTCCTTGTGTTCGGAGGTGGTCGGTAATGCATATCTGTATATTTACTGATCATAATACTTTTCTCCTATAAAATAATTCATTTAAAATTTATTTTTTTACAAAGAATATTCAGTAAATGACTGCGTTAATTCTTGAAACTACCGACAGTGGTAAATTTAGGATATAAATGATGAACAGAAGTCACGTCATGGATTCGGAGTTTGGTCCTTAATGATCACCATAAATGTCTGGTCAACTTCACCTACCAGGTATAATGGTAGCCTCCCTTTTTCGCGAAACAAGTACAGTGGGGTATGCTATAACGAACGGTTCCCACTACGAATATTCCTATAACGAACGGTTTTACCTATAAAATTGAGAATGCTATAACGAACGCAGATGAATACGGGACTATTTCGCCTAGCGCATGAATAATGTTGTACCGCAACCCACAACAAGAGCGTCAGGCGCCATCTTTGTCTCATTGTGTAGCCAGTGCACCACTGTTATTATTGAAATTTCGTCTTTTGATGTGGAAATAGAGTTATTTGTATAAACATTTTGTTATACAAGTGTACAATTGTGACAATGAATCGTCCAGAGCGAGTGAGAAAGCTCATAACTCTTGAAACTAAGAAAGAAATCATAAAGAAACGTGAGGATGGAACAAGCATTGCGAAACTTAGTGATGAGTATGGGATGGCTAAATAGACTACAGTATATGTACGATTTTAAAGAATAAAGAGGAGTTGAAAACTGTGCAAGTGGCTAAGGGAATCTCTAGACTTAGCAAAGCAAGGTGTAATGTGATTGAGGAGACGGAAAATTTACTCTTAGTGTGGATAAAGGAGAACGAAATGGCAGGTGATAGCATTACTGAAGCTATAATTTGTGAGAAGGCCAGACAATTGTTTGAGGACCTTAAAGCCAAGACTCCCAGTGCAAGTGATATTGATGTGCCAGTGTTTAGGGGTACCAAGGGGTGGTTTACTGGTTTCAGAAAGAGAAATAAATTACATAGTGTTGTGAGACATGGTGATGCTGCTAGTGCAGATAAGGAAGCAGCTGAGGAATACCATGACATTTTTTTTAATGTTATTAAAGAGCGAGGCTTTGTTTCTCAGCAGGTATTCAACTGTGATGAAACTGGAATTTTTTGGAGAAAAATGCCTCGCCGTACATACATTACCAAGGAGGAAACTTCTGTCCCTGGCCATAAGCCAATGAAAGACAGGCTTACCCTCTTTCTTTGTGCTCATGCTTCTGGTGACTGCAAAATAAAGCCACTCCTTGTGTACCATGCAGAAAACCCCAGAGCTTTCAAAAACAATAGGAAGACCCGCCTTGGTGTTATGTGGTGGTCAAACCCAAAGGCTTGGGTGACCAGGAATTTATTCTCTGAGTGGGTGATTGAGGTGTTTGGACCCAGTGTTCGGGAATACCTCAGGGAGAATAATCTTCCACTGAAAGCTTTGTTGGTGATGGACAATGCACCAGCCCACCCTCCTAATTTGATGGTTGAATTGCCAGAGGAGTTCAACTTCATCACTGTGCACTTCTTGCCACCCAACACAACACCTCTCATCCAGCCCATGGATCAACAGGTAATTTCTAACTTTAAGAAGCTGTACACAAAGGCAATGTTTAGAAAATGTTTTGCGTCCACTTCTTCCAGTGATGTTAGCTTGAAGGAATTTTGGAAGAGTCACTTCAATATAGCAGACGCTGTTTTATTTAATTACCTCAGCCTAGTAAGAGGTTACTGTAAGGTGTCTTTGTGCTACTTGGAGGCCATTGTGGCCTGAATGTGTCCTTCAAAGAGACTTTGAAGAGTTAGAGGGAGATGCTGTTGTACAAGAAATTGTGTGTCTGGGCAATTCCATGGGCCTGGAAGTGGATGATGATGATGTTGAGGAGTTGGTGGAAGAGCACAGTAAGGAACTGTCCACTGAGGAGCTGCTTGAGCTTCACAAAGAACAAAACGAGACACTGAAGCGGAGCCTAACTTCTGAGGAGTCAGGGGAGGAGGAGGACAAGGAGGAAAGTCGCATCATTCCAGCCAAAGATCTCAAGGATGCGTTCTTTTGCTGGAGCAAACTGTCCAAACTTGCTGAGGATTATCATCCTGATGTTGGTTCTGTGCAAAAGGCCATCAGTGTGTTTAATGACAATGTTATGAACTACTTTTGGAAGGTCCAGAAATCAAGGTTGAAGCAGCCAACCCTGGATTCCTTCTTTACAAAGGTAACAAAAGACCCTACAGACAAAGTGCCTGTGAGACAGTCACCAAAGAGGGCTAGGAAGGATGACTCCTCTCCTTCCACCTCTTCTCCATAATTCTCTCCTCCCCTCTCCCCCTCTGCATGCTGAACAACACTAAGGTAAGGTAAAGTACCGTATTTTTTACATTTTCTGCAGAAAATTTTCAGTGTTAAGTGGTTGTATTTGGGGGCCTGGAAAGGATTAATCCTATAACAAACAAATGCTATAACGAACGAGGTTCTAGAACCAATTAAATTCGTTATAGCATACTCCACTGTATATAAATTAAAGAAAATACTTGCAGTGTGTTTAATATATTACAGTATATTATAAATAAATAAATAAACAAATAAATCGGTAAATCTATCTCAGGTAAATGAAAATATTTTACTCACACTGACATTAGTTCCAGTTAAGTGAGTCACTAGTGTTTACACTACTGTGCACCAGCCGGTAAAATTTGATGCCAATACTTGAAGTGAATTGGCCTTATTTTAAATAACCAACCACAAATAAATGCAAAAAGGAAAAAAATCAAAGGTGAGAAACATTATATTGTATGTATGTTGTGTTGTCAAAGGAAGAGAAACAATTGAAACTCTGCAATTGTGTGTAAATGAAGCAGAAAGATAGATCAGTAACCAAAGACTTGGTCACAATTTTCGTGATGCCATATGGAAGTAGGATCTACCATTAGACAATACTGTACATTATGCATCCAATATCTTCCCAGGCGGTAGTATCTCCCTGTTTCGTAGCTGCCTAAAACTTTTAGTAATATTACTTTGATACAACATGATAAATTAGACAAACAATAAAAATAAACAAACAAAAGTTATTTACCAAGACCTTCTCTCTGAGAACAAAGGGTAAGAGATGGAGGGGAGATAAGAAGGCTATTTATAGCCGGTCTTTGTGTCAAGACGACAGCACTATAAATAGTTCATTTAAAATTTATATTTTTTACATAGAATATTTAGTACATGACTGCGATTCTAAAATATTGTGAGTAAATATATATATATATATATATATATATATATATATATATATATATATATATATATATATATATATATATATATACAGTATTACCCCGCCTAACGCGGTTTCACTTAACGCGTTTTATCATATACGCGGTGCCTCGCCAGAGATGAACTTTCACTTAACATGGATTTTTTCCACATATACGCGGTGAGTGTCCGGCTCAAGACGCTATTTTTAGATTTGCCCCACCCGCCACCCTGCCTGACTGCCTGTTTTAGCTCATAAAATTCATACAAATTAACCGGCCAGAATATAATTTACATTGCTGGAATTCTTATAATTTGGTGATCATTTTGAATATAAACATCATATATTTTGCATTAGACATACAAATTTTAGATAAAATGTTTTCTTTAGTAAATATGTTATCTTTTGTGCAAAATATATGACATTTATATTCAAAATATTCCTGGTCTTACAAGGAATCCAGCAATGTCAATTATATTATCCTAACTTTAGTTTGAGGTATTATTTATTAAAATTTAGTGGTTTTCCCACACATCTCCTTGGGACGGTTGGTGGGGGGAGGGGGGGAGGGAGGGACCTACCGACCATCTGTTACCCTGTGAAAAATATTTTTTTTTTTTATTAACTGAAGATATTTGTTTTAGCTCATAAAATTCATACAAATTACCCGGTCAGAATATAATTTACATTGCTGGAATTCTTATAATTTGATGATCATTTTGAATATAAACATCATATATTTTGCATTAGACATACAAATTTTAGATAAAATGTTTTCTCTAGTAAATATGTTATCTTTTGTGCAAAATATATGAAATTTATATTCAAAATATTCCTGGTCTTACAAGGAATCCAGCAATGTCAATTATATTATCCTAACTTTAATCTGAGGTATTATTTAATACAAAATGTTAAAAAAAATTTTTTTACCCACTCTTCTCTTGAAGGGACGATTGGTGGGGGGTGGGGGGAGGGTTGGGACTGACCGCGCGGTTGGAAGAGGGGGGAGGCAATGTGGGGTACTTTGATTGACAGATAGTGTCCTGAAGAATATTTTTTTTTTATTAACTGTAGATATTTGTTTTAGCTCATAAAATTCATACAAATTACCCGGCCAGAATATAATTTACATTGCTGGAATTCTTATAATTTGGTGATCATTTTGAATATAAACATCATATATTTTGCATTAGATATACAAATTTTAGATAAAATGTTTTCTCTAGTAAATATGTCATGTTTTGTGCAAAATATATGACATTTATATTCAAAATATTCCTGGTCTTACAAGGAATCCAGCAATGTCAATTGTATTATCCTAACTTTGGTTTGAGGTATTATTTATAAAAATTTAGTGGTTTTCCCCCAAAAATTTCTCAGAGAGGGAAGAGCCAGCAGTGTAGTGTGAGAAGAGGGGGAGGGAGTTGAGTCCATTATTTGAATGGACATTAACTTGGCGACTGTATTTCTCTATTTCTCTTAAGTATTAATTGTGTGCATGTACCATCATAAAATTAAGATGTTATTTTTACTACAACATAGTTATGTGTCTTCAAAAAGTGGAGTTTGGGGGTTGGGCTGGGTTCTATTGACCGCGTTAAGTGGGGTACAACTGTATATATATATACTGTACACAGTAATACCCCGATTTACGCGGTTTCACTTTACGCGGTTTCACTTTACGCGGTTTCACTTTACAGGATTCTACATTTACTCAGTACCTTGCCAAAACCAGAATTTCATTTTACTATTGGAATTAATCCCATATGTTCTGTTGTTCACTTAACGCGGATTTCACTTAACACGGGACCCTCTGGGTTCTATTGACCGCGTTAAGTGGGGTACAATGTGTATATATATATATATATATATATATATATATATATATATATATATATATATATATATATACCGTCATGCGCCGGTTAACGTCCGACCGAACAACGTCCGATCGCATATACGTCCGAGGCTCCCACCCCACCCCCCCCCCCCCCAAAGAAAAAAAAATCCCTGACGCCTGCTGGACCACCACTCCACGACCCCCTGACGGAGACACGATGATCCTCCCCATACTGGTCAGATATTATGTGTTAAAGGAATATGCTTCCTTGATTAGGCATTTTTTAAACATTTGCCTCCAGGTGTAATGTTAACCTACATATATTGAGGATAAAATCTTTCACCTACAAATTGACAATAACACATTTGCTGTAATCAGACATATCTAGTTGTCTTAACAATTGCAACCCCAGTTGCACTTGGGGTTGGAATTTCAAATTCTGTGGCATTACTAAGTATAGTGAAGTCTCTGGTGCACTCTAAGATTAAGAGAGAAAAAAGAGGACTCAAGCATCCTGATGTGAGAAAACGGACTCGTATGATGGGGGACCAAATAAAAAAAGCATAGCTACATGTTTTGTGGACTACAGTGTTAAGCATACCCTTTTCATCACTTTGTAATAAACCTAGCCGTGCCTATGTGTGTTTATGATAATTTCCACAACATTATATATATATTTAGTGGGTATATATGGTCGTAAAATGGGAAACTTGGGGTTGGGTCTTGGGTGCCTGGAACCAATTAAAATAAATCCCATAGGTTCTGTACTTTCGTTATCGGTGGGGTCCCAATTAGGCGCGATAACCAAGGTCTGACTGTACTGTACTGTATATACTTGTGACACTGGCCAGTTGCTTCTGGTGTTATGGTACAGGGGTACCAAGTGACAGCACTAGGATCCCACTTCCTCTATCAAGGAATAAACAATTAAATTTAAAAAAAAAAAAAAACAAAAGAAAAAAAAAAAAAAAAATAATGGGACCTAGCGAACCTAAATGGCCCTAGAGCGGGCACAGTCACGTATGCATCACGTATTCCTATAGATTGTGCTGCCAGGCGTACGTTATCTAGTGAATTTAGTCAATATTGTACAGTAACAATGGACCTAAGTGCAAACCTGTATTGTGCATGTACTAAATGATTACGGTACTAAAATTGTTATGTCTATTACAAATATAGCTTGTTTATACAGGTATTCAAATAAATTACTATCTTACAAGAATCCCTCCAATGTAAGTTATATTCACCCGGGTCGTTTGGGTGGCAAATTATGAGAAGAGCTTAGTCACTCTTAAGCAATGATAAATAAACAGGCAGGCAGGCCTTCAGCGCCAACTGTCAAATCTTATCTCAAATAAACAAACAAACGCCAGACATTCTGTCACCTCCCCTCCCCTCTTCCCAACCTCCTTGTGTTCCCAGACAAAAGATTGGTGATTTCTATATGTTTATTTTATATAATATCTCAGACTAAAGGTAGGATAATATAATTTGCATTGCTGAAATCCTTGCAAGACAGATTAATTTGAATATAAGCATCACATATTTTGTTCAAGATATAAAAAATGAAGTACATTAGTGTACAATACTGTAGTACATTTTATAAAAAGTTTTTCAACTGTATTTTTGGGTAGATTTACATAAATTTCTTCATTTATTTTCATCCATTTACATGCACACACCATACTAAAAGAAACGAAAAAGAAATAAATGACCTTAGTGCAAAACTGGAGCGCACATGTACTAATTTGATTACGGTATTAAAATTGTTTTGTCTAGTGCAAATTATAACATGTTTATATTCAAATTAATCAATATGTTACAAGAATCCCAGCAATGTTAATTATATTCACCCAGGTCATTTCACTGGCTTTTTATAAGAGAGAAGCTTAGTCACTTAAGAACTGATAAATGTACACGCGTTAGACCTGGGCCTGTGCCAACTGTCAAACGTACTTCCTCCCCTCCCCCCACGCCCCCTCGCTCGCTTCCCATCCTCTCTCTCCCCCACCTGCCCGGCGTTGCTAGAATCCTTGTAAAACAGTGGATAATTTTAATATAAAAGTCATGTATTTTGCACAAGAGATAAAAATTAATCACCTGTATCATATTACAGTAGTGATTTAAAAGTAAAAGTATATATGTACGTATATAGTACAGGTAGTCGTCGACTTACGACCTAGATTGGTTACGGCCGACCGGTCGTAAGTTGATCTGGTCGTAAGTCGGCCTATGTTATAATTACCTTACGTATATTATACTGTAATGTGTAATGATAATATAATCATCTTTAAGTCATATTTTATCAACATTTTCTTTGTTCATTATTGTTACGGTCGTCAGGTTTAAGTAAATCACTGCATACTACAGTACAATTGGTTTATTATTTACACTGGGGCTGGGGCCAAAACTGTCGTACCGCCGGTCGTAAAGTCGAACAGACGTAAGTCGCATAGGTCGTAAGTCGACGACTACCTGTATTCCACATACACGTAAGTATAAATACAAAGTTTATGTGATGATCGGACAACGTCCATTTCGGTTAACGTCACTTTTCCAAGAACGTATCTAGGACGTTAACCGGCGCATGACTGTGTATATATATATATATATATATATATATATTGTGTTACGAACCCCTCCACCGATTGTCTTCATCTACCTACCCAGCACCACGAGCAACGCCATCTAGGGACGAAACACGAGTTTGGCTCGTCTTAGTTACCACTCCCGGGTTTCCCTTCTCCATATCCTGGTTGTTGCGTCACTTCCGCCTCAGTCTACTTTGTCAGCTCCAATTCGAGGAGAGGACACACTTCACTCTGGGAAGCGACCACAGGATCACCTATCCTGGAAACCTACGGCACAGTGACTTTTTACCGTCTTCTACCATACTCAGCCTTGCCCGTCAGCCATCTCAGCTCCTCACTTAAGTATTTGTAATCTTGTATTGCCTCTCCCCACTCCACATTGCTTCACTATTGTTCTATGTTTTATTACTATGTATATACTGTTCGTGTTTAGGTTAAGTTTGGTTAAGGGTAGTTTATAAGCTGAATATTTTGTTAAGGAATTTATGGTACTTTATTATATACAACGAAAACTCGCATCCTTTGTCTACCCTTTTTTTAGTCCGATTGTCTTTGTTTTTTTTTGTTGTTACCCGTTGGGATCTGGGTAGACGTATAACTATATTCTAAATCCCCAACTCGTAACAAATGGCGACCGTGACAGGACACGACCTTAAGTACCATATTCCTTCCTCCCTTGTTACTCAGTGTTAATTACCCCTCCCAGTCACTTCTGTTTACAATTGCTTTACGGTGGTTTAAAGTTTCCTTCATATGTGTGTGCATATATTGGTATTACCGTATAGTAAGAGTGACAGACGTAGGATAATAGGTTCCAAGTGTCATAAGGCTTACCTGTTATTACACGTGGCAGTCGTGTGGTAAGTCTTATCGAGTGTAGGGAAGAATCCGGATCTGTTTAATGCCGTACCCTCACTCCAGAGTAGGCTGTTCCGTAGTTACTAGTTTAGAGTGAAGTGATATCTTGGGACGCCCCGCTCTACCAGGACCCCATAATTATAAAGCCTCAATTATTGTTCTTCTCATTATCTCATTCAGGGCTGTTAATCCGGATCTTTATATAAATGCCGTAATACGCCCTTCCTCTTTCAAGTATATCAGGGTTGTTAATCCGGATCTTTATATAAATGCCGTAATACGCCCTACCTCTTTCAAGTATATCAGGGTTGTTAATCCGGATCTTTATATAAATGCCGTAATACGCCCTACCTCTTTCAAGTATATCAGGGTTGTTAATCCGGATCTTTATATTAATGCCGTAATACGCCCTACCTCTTTCAAGTATATCAGGGTTGTTAATCCGGATCTTTATATTAATGCCGTAATACGCCCTACCTCTTTCAAGTCTCTTGTCCTTATCTAAGGATCTTCTCGGAAGAACAATAATCATAAGTGTAATTTCCCTAGGTATAACTTGGTTAGTTTCCGGGACTTTCTGGTTATCCACTGCCGTGATATTTTCTAGGGTTATCCACTTATCTTATCTTATTTTTTGACCATTAGTTAATTTATCCTATTTTTATTAACAATGGCCACCTCAGGTTTTGATCTTCAGGATTTTATTGAAAATCCTTCTGTAGCTAAATTACGTGTTAATATCCTGAAGAAAGAATGGAAAGAAATAGCCAACTATTACAATATCCAATTTTCACAGCAACTGACTAAGGAAATGTTAAAAAATCATGTGATTGAAGAGTTGGTTCAACAAGAAGTTTTAAAAGAATCCGCTGTTGACAGATTAACGCCCATGTCCAAGAAACTTCAACCACTATCCACCACCCCTCCTCACTCAGAAGTTGCCTCAGGTCTGGCTAGCCCTCAAGAAGAAACACAACGAATAGACCCCTTAGAACTAGAACGAGCTAGGTTCGAGTTCAAAATCAAAATGAAAGAACTCGAGTTGGAACAGGCCAAGTTGGAGCAGGAGGAAAAGTTGGAACAGGCCAAGTTGGAACAGGCCAAGTTGGAGCAGGTGGCCAAGTTGGACCCTGAAGAAAGGATGGAACAGGCCAAGTTGGACCATGAAGAAAGGATGGAACAGGCCAAGTTGGAACAGGCCAAGTTGGAGGCCAAGTTGGAGCATGAGGAAAGGATGGAACAGGCCAAGTTGGTGCAGGCGGTTAAACTGAAAGAACTACAGGTGAGAGAGACAGAAGTCACTTTAACATCGGAGTTTAAATCAAAGGAAGTGGCATTAAAAGAGAAACTCGCTGCTTTTAACCCTGCTACTGCTTCTTCCCTTGTTCCCGGGTTTGATGAATCCGATATGGACGGGTCATTTAGGACTTTTGAGAAAATAGCCGCGAAGAATGAGTGGCCAAAGGACCAGTGGGTGTCAGTGTTAGTTCCTAAATTATATGGTAAGGCTCGTAGAGTTTATAACTGTTTAGACCAGACTGATGACTATGATAACGTAAAAAAGAATATCCTCACCTCTTATGCTATCACGCCAGATGGATACCGGCAGAAGTTTCGTAAACTAACCAAACCATTTTCACACACATTTGTTGAGTTTGCTCAAGAAAAGCTTAGGTTTTTTAAGAAGTGGTTAGAGGCTACAGAGACCTCCACATTTCAGGATTTGTTAAATTTGGTAGTCCTGGAGGAGTGGAAAAGCAAGATACCATTTCACATCTTGAAGCATGTGGAGGAGCGTGGAGAGGTTAATTTAGGGCGTGCTGCTGAGCTGGCTGATGCGTATGCTTTGTTGGTGGAGTCACTGGGCAGTAGAGAACGTGGTACTTCCCGACATGTTAGGTCTTCCTCTGATGATAACCTTGGGGGCGTGAGTGGTAGGTCGAAAGGTCCCACACCCACTCCCCCCGATGCAACCAAGCTTACTTGTTCTTACTGTAAAATCCCAGGCCATACGATCCAGACTTGTAAACACCCAAAGTGTCGAATTGCTAAAAGTAGTTCCCTGGATCCCAAATCCAAACCAATAGCAAATGCCAATGTGGCAAGGCCCCATCAGGATCTCTTCTCTTCATTCACCTATGAGGGAAAAATTTCAATCGTAGAAGGGTCTCGTTCTTTCCCTATTCGTATACTACGTGATACGGGCGCAGCACAATCTATCCTCCTGTTTAACGTCATTCCTGATATATCTACCGCATTTACAAATGAGAGTGTTCTAATTTCAGATCTCTCGTCCCATTCTTCCTATCCTTTAGCTAAAGTGCACCTCCAATGTCCCTTGATTACTGGGGAAGTGCAAATAGCCATAAGGAAAGACCCAATGCCTGTGTGTGGCATTCATTTATTATTGGGTAATGACTTGGTAGGAGATCTAGTGGTTCCTAACATAAAGACAGTCGACTCTCCCTTACCTGTCAACTCCACCACTGACCTTAAAGAAACTATTCCTCATCTTTTCCCATCTTGTGCTGTCACCCGGTCACAGAGTGTGCGAAATGGGCCCTCTTCATCTAAAACCACCTCCAATATCTTCCTACCCACAGAAGATCTGTACAATAAGACGATAAGTAAGGAGGAGCTCATTAAAGCCCAACAATCTGATCCATCTTTGAATAAACTTCATCATGCAGCAGTTGAAGGTAAAGATTTTAACACCCTTCCGTGTTTTTATTATCATGAAGGGGTTTTGATGAGGGCCTATAGGCCCCCTGAGCTTGCCCATCTAGACACGTGGTCTGAAATACATCAAGTGGTAATTCCAGCTTCAGTCAGACCAGCATTAATTGCCCTTGCCCATGATGGTGTTTCAGGACATTTGGGAATCCTGAAAACATATAAAAAGCTCCTCCAACACTATTACTGGCCTGGACTTAGGAAGGATGTGTCACAATACCTAAAATCTTGTCATATTTGTCAAATGGTAGGAAAACCAAATGAAAGTATACCAGCAGCTCCCATTAAGCCCATCCCAGTATTTTCTACCCCATTTGAAAAGATTGTTGTGGATTGTGTGGGCCCATTACCAAAGACTAAGAAGGGAAATCAATTCCTGCTCACAGTTATGGATACCAGTACACGTTATCCTGAGGCTTTTCCCCTTAAAAGCATCACTTCAAAAAACGTAATCAAACATCTTTTGCATCTTTTCACTTCAGTGGGCATTCCTAAAGAGATCCAATCTGATCAGGGCACCAATTTTACGAGCAATCTTTTCGAACAGGTGATGAAAGACCTCAGTGTGGACCATTGTACATCTTCGGCTTACCACCCACAATCCCAAGGTTGCTTGGAACGGTTCCATCAAACTTTCAAATCAATGATCAAAAAATACTGTATAGAACACCAAAAGGAATGGGATGAAGGCATAGACTTGTTACTCTTTGCCATCAGGGAATGTCCCCAGGAGTCATTGGGATTCTCCCCGTTCGAGTTACTATATGGGAGACAAATTAGGGGACCCCTTAAAATAGTAAAGGAGCAGTGGTTTGACACTCCCTCTATTAAGCCCGCAACAGTTTCCCAATACATTGACACTTTACGGGACAAATTAACTGAAGTCCGAACCATTGCTCAGTCAAACTTAAAAAAAGTCCAAGAGAAAATGGTGAAGTCCCAACCTAAATTAGTTAAAAGATCATTTTCTCCAGGTGACAAAGTGTTACTCTTTCTACCCATTCCAGGCTCTCCCCTTAAAAGCAAGTTTACTGGTCCCTATATAGTT
Source organism: Homarus gammarus (assembly GCA_958450375.1). Lineage (NCBI taxonomy): Eukaryota > Metazoa > Arthropoda > Malacostraca > Decapoda > Nephropidae > Homarus > Homarus gammarus. Next base: position 132,804 of record CAUDMG010003255.1, read on the forward strand.
GCTAATAAACTATCTCCTCTCAACTATATAGTCCATACTCCTGATCGCAGAAAAGATTCACAACTTGTTCACATTAATCTCATGAAACTTTACCATTCCAGGCAGTCAGAGGAAGACATCCCCGAGGCTGTAAGCCTACCTGTATTGCATACGGTTTTGTCAGGGCCGGAGCCGGAGACAGATGACATGGACCTATTGGAGAATTTAGACTTCCCTCTACCTAAAGAGAACCCTGCTAACAGTCACATACTCAACAATTTGGATGAGTATTTTTCTGTTCTGAATCCATCTCAAGCAAAAGATCTCACTAAGTTATTATCAACATTTCCTAAAGTCACATCAGACCTCCCAGGATTTTGCAATATACTTAAACATGATATTAAGCTAATCTCAGATGATGTACAACCCATTAGACAATCAGCATATCGACTAAATCCACAAAAAAAAGAGATCATGAAAAAGGAGGTAGATTTTTTGTTAAAGCATAACTTAGCTGAGCCTAGTACCTCCCCCTGGGCTTCACCTTGCCTTCTCATTCCAAAACCCGATGGCACCTTTCGTTTCTGTACAGATTATCGTAAAGTGAACCAGGTCACTGTCTCTGACTCCTACCCTTTACCTTTGATTGAAGATATAATAGACAGCATAGGCTGTGCCCAATTTATCAGTACTATAGACCTGTTGAAAGGATATTATCAAGTAGGACTCACGGATAGGGCAAAAATAATCTCGGCATTTATAACTCCATTTGGTCTTTTTCAATATTTAGTTATGGCGTTTGGCTTTTCTAATGCTCCGGCCACATTCCAGAGGGCCATAAACTACCTTATTCAAGACCTAGGTGGGACGTTCGCCTACCTGGATGACCTGGTGGTGGTGTCGGACAGCTGGGACGAACATCTGGTGCGTTTGGAGATACTGTTTGCACGACTGCAAGAGACTGGATTCACCATAAACCTGGCTAAATCTGCTTTTGGCCGGGCCTCGGTGACTTACCTGGGACATATCGTTGGGCATGGTATGGTGAGACCCAAGGACGCAAACGTTGAAGCCATCTTGTCCTTCCCCACTCCAAGGACGAGGAAGGAACTCATGCGCTTCCTGGGGATGTGCGGCTACTACCGTCGGTTCTGCAGTAACTTCTCCAGCGTGGCCGGACCCCTCACAGACCTTACCAGTTCTGCGGTCCCTTACATCTGGAACCAGAATTGCGACCAGTCTTTCCACCGCCTCAAAGCCTTCCTTGCCTCTAAGCCTGTAGTCCACCCCCCTGACTACACCTTGCCCTTCCATCTGCAAATCGACGCTAGTGGTGTCGGAGTGGGGGCTGTGCTCCTACAACCCGACCCAACCACTGATGTCCTTCACCCTGTGGCATATTACTCTGCCAAGTTGAAAAAACATCAGACCAACTACTCGACCATAGAGAAGGAGGCCCTGGCTCTGGTGTTGGCAATAAAGAAGTTTGAATGTTACCTCCAGTCTTGCCCACAAACAACCCTGGTCTTCACCGACCATAACCCACTCACGTTCATCCAAACCAACAAGACCTCCAACCAGCGAATCCTCCGCTGGGCTCTCCTCACCCAGCCCTATAATCTACAAGTCCGGCACATAAAGGGGGTGGAAAACCTGATTGCAGACTCCTTATCCCGAGCTCCAGTGGAAATGTAGCAGCTACTCTCCAGACGCACCAGGTGATCACCTCCTTCGCGCCCGCGCTACGAAGGTCTTTGGAGGGGGGGTGTGTTACGAACCCCTCCACCGATTGTCTTCATCTACCTACCCAGCACCACGAGCAACGCCATCTAGGGACGAAACACGAGTTTGGCTCGTCTTAGTTACCACTCCCGGGTTTCCCTTCTCCATATCCTGGTTGTTGCGTCACTTCCGCCTCAGTCTACTTTGTCAGCTCCAATTCGAGGAGAGGACACACTTCACTCTGGGAAGCGACCACAGGATCACCTATCCTGGAAACCTACGGCACAGTGACTTTTTACCGTCTTCTACCATACTCAGCCTTGCCCGTCAGCCATCTCAGCTCCTCACTTAAGTATTTGTAATCTTGTATTGCCTCTCCCCACTCCACATTGCTTCACTATTGTTCTATGTTTTATTACTATGTATATACTGTTCGTGTTTAGGTTAAGTTTGGTTAAGGGTAGTTTATAAGCTGAATATTTTGTTAAGGAATTTATGGTACTTTATTATATACAACGAAAACTCGCATCCTTTGTCTACCCTTTTTTTAGTCCGATTGTCTTTGTTTTTTTTTGTTGTTACCCGTTGGGATCTGGGTAGACGTATAACTATATTCTAAATCCCCAACTCGTAACAATATATATATATATATATATATACAGGTAGTCGTCGACTTACGACCTATGCGACTTACGTCTGTTCGACTTTACGACCGGCGGTACGACAGTTTTGGCCCCAGCCCCAGTGTAAATAATAAACCAATTGTACTGTAGTATGCAGTGATTTACTTAAACCTGACGACCGTAACAATAATGAACAAAGAAAATGTTGATAAAATATGACTTAAAGATGATTATATTATCATTACACATTACAGTATAATATACGTAAGGTAATTATAACATAGGCCGACTTACGACCAGATCAACTTACGACCGGTCGGCCGTAACCAATCTAGGTCGTAAGTCGACGACTACATATATATATATATATATATATATATATATATATATATATATATATATATATATATATATATATATATATATATATATATATATATATATATATATATATATATATATATATCTATACAGTGACCCCTCGGTTAACGAACTCAATCCGTTCCAGAAGGTCGTTCGTTAACCGAAAAGTTCGTTAACCGAAACCATTGTTTCAATGGGTTTTTGGGTAATTGGTTCCAGCTCACCGAAAATTTCCTAAATTCAACAAAAATGGTAGAAAAGTTCACTTACTTTGAGGTGTATTTGTAGAAGGCTCCTGGATGATGATGATGATGATGATGGGATTTAGAATGGGGGTGGAGGAGAAGGAAGAAGAGAAGGCATTGGGGTGGAAGAGAAGTCACCCCATGGCGCCATTTCACCCATAAAATTTTAGCTCTCTTGGTGTAATTCAAGATTATTTTCTTTAAATCAACACTGCACTGCATTATATATTGTCAATATGTAAAATATATTTCAAAATGACCAATAATTTGCTTGGAAACACAGAAAAAAAGCATTTAGTTGAAGAGAGTCTCAAGCAAGATGTTACCTCCAGTGAAAACAGAGAGACTAACGCCTGTTTGCTGTGTTAAGAGGCTGGATGCCGCGCATTAAACTAGTCACTTTACCTTCAATTATGTTCAATAATTGTTAAAATGACTAAAAAATTTAATATTAAACTTTTAAAATTATTGAATAGTATAAACTTCTTGATATTTACTAAAATAGTAAGGAATTTAAGCCCTAGAACCGATTAATGTATTGGCAGACTGATACTAAAGCTGGTTGCCTGGTCAGTGCAAGCGAAAATATGTTGAGGTCGGTTCGTAAGAAATTCGTTAACCGAATTTTTGTTCGTTAACCGAATTGAAGATCCTTATGGAAGGCAGTTCGTTAACTGAAATTTCGTTAACCGAGGCGTTCGTTAAACGAGGGGTCACTGTATATATATATATATATATATATATATATATATATATATATATATATATATATATATATATATATATATATATATATATATATATATATATATATATATATATATATATATAGTGGGGTATGCTATAACGAACGTAATTGGTTCCAGAACCTCGTTCGTTATAGCATTCGTTCGTTATAGGATTAATCCGTTCCAGGCCCCCAAATACAACCACTTAACACTGAAAAAATTCTGTGGAAAATGTAAAAAATACGGTACTTTATCTTACCTTAGTGTTATTCAGCATGCAGGTACCCCTAAACACTGGCACATCACTATCACTTCCACTGGGAGTCTTGGCTTTAAGGTCCTCAAACAATTGTCTGGCCTTCTCACAAATTATAGCTTCACTCATGTTACCACCTGCCATTTCTTTCTCCTTTATCCACACTAAGAGTAAATTTTCCATCTCTTCAATCACATTACACTTTGCTTTGCTAAGTCTAAAGATTCCCTTAGCCACTTGCACAGTTTTTAACTCCTCTTTATTCTTCAAAATCGTACATATAGTCGATTTAGCCATCCCATATTCATCACTAAGTTTCGCAATGCTTCTTCCATTCTCACGTTTCTTTATAATTTCTTTCTTAGTTTCAAGGGTTATTAGCTTTCTCACTCGCTTTGGACGACTCATTGTTACAATTGTATACTTGTATAACAAAATAGTTATACAAATAATGCGAATTTCCACATCAAAAGACGAAATTTCAACAATAACAGTGGTGCACTGGCTACACAATGAGACAAAGATGGCGCCTGACACTCTTGTTGTGGGTCGCGGTACAACAATATTCATGCGCCAGGCGAAATAGTCCAGTATTCATCCGCGTTCGTTGTAGGAGTTGCGTTCGTTATAGCATTCTCAATTTTATAGGTAAAACCGTTCGTTATAGGAATATTCGTAGTAGGATCCGTTCGTTATAGCATACCCCACTGTATATATATATATATAAATATACATACATACATATACACATACATATATATATATATATATATATATATATATATATATATACCGTATATACTCGTCTATAACCCCCCCGTTTATAGGTCGACCTTGATTTTTTGACCAAGAAATCGTTAATTTACGATATTCATCGTTTAGAGTTCGGCCCACGTTTTTGAGGGTAATGGAACAATAAAACCTTCACTAAAAACGCTCTACGTCCTATATTTCCATTCAAGTATTTATTCAAGTTAATTAGGAGGGAATATTATTGTAATATAACAGTTTTTTAACTAAACCATTCGAAAAGCGATTATGGTAACATCTTTTGAACGAAAGAAAGCGAAAGTCATTGCTTTCGTCACGATTTTATCCCACTTTCCATTGTAATACGCACCTAATTTCAGCAAAAATATTACATTTCCGTAAATGTTTTATATCAAGCACTGTATGAATAGAATATCATTGTAATATAACAGAATTTTAACCGAAAACTATTAAGAAAACGAGTAACATCTCAAGAACAGAAGCTTAGGTAAAGTCTTTTGTTGTCATGTATTTTATCCTATTTTACATTGAAATACATCACGTTTCAGCAAAACTACTATTTATTTCCGAGAATATATTCATTCGGGCGCAGTTTAGGTAAAATATACGTGTGATGTAATAGTTTTTTAACTGAAAACGATTCGAAAAACACGTACCCTGTAGCCCTGTTCAAGGAGAGGACTGGGAGAAGCTGTTTGGTGCTGCAGACGATGACAAGGAAAATGATTTTGATGGATTTTAATGAAAATATTCAGAAATATGGTATCGTAGTATTTATTCATGTCAATTAGGATAGAATATTATCGCAATACAACAGTTTTTTAACTGAAAACCATTCGAAAAGCGATTACGGTAGCATTTTTTGAAGGAAAGAAAGCGAAAGTCATTGCTTTCGTCACGATTTTATCTCACTTTCCACTGTAATACGTACGTCATTTCAGCAAAAATATTACATTTCCGTGAATGCATTATATCAAGCACAGTATGAATAGAATACCATTTTAATATAACAATATTTTAACCAAAAACTATTAAAAAACTGAGTAACATCTCTTGAACATCGGAAGGTTAGGTAAAATCTTTTGTTTTCGTCATGTATTTTATCCTATTTTACATTAAAATACATCACATTTCAGCAAAACTACTATTTATTTCCGAGAATATATTCATTCAGGCACAGTTAAGGTAAAATATACATGTGATGTAACAGTTTTTAACTGAAAACGATTCGAAAAACACGTGTACCGTCTAGCTGATACAGCTGGTGGTGTGTGATGCATCATGCGTCGTTGTAAACAATAGGAGGTTGGAGTAGATTACCGGGTATTATATTAAGTGTGAAATATCGAAAAGGTTTTTATTTCCGGTATTTTTTGTAGATCAATGAGAACTGTGATACCGTATATGATATGATAAGTTAGCCTGTGCTAAGAACTTCAACATAGACTACTGAAAGCACGTTGTAAGGTAATTTAGCCTATTGTAAGTTGGTGAGCTTCATTTACTGAAGGAACTGCACAACTAAAAGTTGCTCCTCACCCTTCCCATCATGCACGGGTTCAACCTAACAAAACTATTACGCATGTATAGGACGACCCCCAATTTTTTGCCTAAAAATTTGGTCTTAAAAACTCAAACTATACACGAGTATATATATATTAGGGTGACAATAAAAAGTGAAAGTTTTTATTTTTAGATGGCCATTTGTCCAACACTGCGTACCCATGAAAAAAGAACACAGGCGAAATCCTGGGTCATTTGGACAATATTTAGAGGTGGCTCAAGCCATTTGAAGTTAACACTACTGAAATTATTATTGATTTTTTCTAATTTCTTTATTTATGAACCGATTACTATGAAACTTTGCAGGTATATGTAGAATGCAAATTCAAACTAAAGTTGTTCCTAACATTTTTTCTAAAAATGAGTAATGAGTATTTTGGCTGGTGCAGCTATTGGCAATGCAGAGGGGAGGGAGAGGCGGGTGTCAGTCGGGGTAGGGGGAAGAGGTTGTGTGCCAGTGTCTGACTGGTACAGTAGCATCAGTTGTGTGTGAGACGTGACGGTGGGTGTGTGTGCGTCGCTCTTGTTGCAGTATTACGGTTAGTACCATTGTCTTTGTCTAAAATCAATGCATCGATTTAGGTATATAACACTTTAAAAACTTTATACAAGTGATCTTGCATGCCGTATGCTTTATGGGTGCTGTTGTTTGCATAACAGTAACAACATAAGTTACATAAATGTTTTTGTTTGTTTCAGGTTCAATGGAGAGTACACGTTCAAAAACTGAAGTATGGCTCATTGGTCAACACGTAACCGAAATCACGGGTGCACAACTTCCTTCAAGAGGAGATGTTCTACGTCTGTTTTTCCACGGTCACAATGAACATAAGAAAACAGTGAATGATTCTGCGAGTGAAGTTGCAGCATCGGTTATTAGTTTCTGGAATAAAGCACGGATTCCTACCATAACTGAGAAGAATATTGGACGAAAGGTAGTGGATCTTTTTTTAATGTGGAAGGGACTTAAGAAAAACTGCACTCGCACTACAGACACACAACGTAAGAAAGAGGAAACTTTTTGTGATGAGTTAGAGGACCTCTTCGATGTTGCCCACCCCAAGGCAATGCAGCTCTTGACCATCAAAGAAGACCGAGCATTCCTGGCAGCGCAACGAGAAAAAGGGAGAAGAGGTGTAATGGCAGGAGTAGACAAAAAGATTGCTTGTTCCATCAAGCGTCGGGAAGAAAGCAAGAGTAAGCAATCTCTACAACAGAATCAAGCCAGTTCTGCTCTTGAATATGATGAGTTGGGCTCTTCGTCTGAAACAGAATCACAATCAAGCTCGTCATCATCTACAAGTTCCCTAGCGATATCACCAGTGGTATCTTCTTCCAATCGTAAACGTGCTACTCTCAAAGTTATCACCCCTGAATTGTCAAGTACATTGGACCGCACTGGGATCAGTCACCGCTCTGCTCTCCGGATCGTCAGTGCCACGGCTGCTAGTCTAGGTCATGACCCAATGGAACTAGTTTTAAACTATGAGACAGTGCGTACTTCGCGAGCGACCCACCGTTCTGGGATTGCCAACGAAATTAAAGAAAAATTTCAACCTAGTGAAGTGCTCACTGTGCACTGGGATGGAAAAATTATTCCTGATGAACAAGGAGCGAGTGTTGACCGAATCGCCATTCTTGTCTCCGGAATCAATACTGAAAAGCTGCTTGGTGTCCCGAAACTATTGTCAGGGACTGGACAGGCCATTGCTACAGCAGTCAGTGCAGCGCTGGAAGAGTGGAAAATATCAGAGAATGTTTCAGCACTCAGTTATGACACAACAGCTTCAAACACTGGGCACTTGTCGGGGGCATGTGTCATTCTGGAGCAGAAACTCGGCCGCCGTCTTCTGCATCTCGCGTGTCGTCACCACATCCTTGAGCTTGTTGCCGAGAAAGCGTATGTGGAATGCATGGGGCCTTCCTCTGGACCAGATATTACTCTCTTCTCTCGCTTCAAGCATAAGTGGAAGGACATCAGTCAAGATGACTACAGCCCTCTCTAAGACCTCCCTCCAAGTTTGTACGAGAAATGAGATGACCTCATCTGTTGCTGGAAACATCATCTGGGCAAGAAGCAGCAGCCACGTGATGATTACCGTGAGGTACTGGAGCTAGCAATCAGGTGTCTCGATGGAGCTCTACCCAAGTTTAATCTCCGATGGCCCGGAGCACTTCACCGAGCACGGTGGATGGCTAAACTCATTTATGTCATGAAGATCCTGATTTTTGCTAATCAGTTTAAACTAACTGCTCGTGAGACATTAGGCTTGAAACGATTCACATTCTTTGTGCTAGAGGTGTATGTCAGTGCATGGTTCACGGCCTCCGTTCCATCCTCCGCTCCTGCTAATGATTTGCGGCTCCTCCAAGACCTGTCAGAGTACCACGACGTCAAAATATCAAGAACATGTCTCACAGTCTTCGGTCGTCACCTGTGGTACCTCAGTGAAGGCTTGGTGGGTCTTGCACTCTTCGATCCACAAGTTAATGCAACAATGAAGACAAACATAGTTCGGACAATCGTTGAGAGGAAGGCGACCGAGGATTCACCAAAACGTGCTGCTCTTCCTGCCACATCTTCCCTTCCCACAAAGCAGCTCTCAGACTTTGCTTCTAGAGGATCAAACTTTCTATTTGAAAGTCTCAAAATGAAGACTTCTTTTTTGTCCAAGGAACCTGACACATGGTCTGATGATGAAGACTTCAAAACTGGCGTCGCAGTTGTGGGTGGTCTCAGAGTCATCAACGACACTGCAGAGAGAGGGATTGCCTTGATACAGGCATTCAACAGCAAGATCACGAAGAGTGAAGACCAGCGTCAACATCTGCTGCAGGTTGTTGAAGAGCAGAGGCGGTCACAACCAGGGACATCAAAACAGGACCTTACAAGCAAAAAGCGAAAACAATGAATGGGTTGTCCTCCCATTGATGTAAGCGTGTTCACTGCAGTTTCATTTTAAAAAGGAATTAATCATTTATATGTACAGTGTACACATAAACTTGCTCAATACGTAAATTTTAAAATAAACCGGCATATTATGAATATTCGTATTTTTTGCCGATAAGGATAAAACTTCAATTGACTTGAGCTACCTCTAAATATTGTCCAAATGACCCAGGATTTCGCCTGTGTTCTTTTTTCATGGGTACGCAGTATTGGACCAATGGCCATTCCATTTAATCAATTTTAGAAATTCACCCCTATGTACTATTGTCACCCAAATAGATATATATATATATATAGATATATATACCCCGCTTAACGCGGTTTCGCTTAACGCGATTTCGCATATACGCGGTGCCTCGCCAGAACCGAACTTTCACATAACGCGGTTCATCTACCCATATACGTGCAGAGTGTCTGGCTCGAGACGCTATTTTTAGATTCGCCCCACCCGCTGCTCCCGCCAGCCTCGTGCCTCCTCCTCCCTCCCTCTCCTCCCACCTCCCTCTGCCTGGGCAAGCCGCGCTGTAAGGTTGCGCAGTGTGTGTCTTTGTTGCGTTATCACTGATGTCATATGACATATCGGACTGTGATTGGCCATGCATCCCTACCCCCTCTGCTGCTAGCTGTAATTGGTTTAAAGTAATATGACGTGTCCACCCGGGGAGGGAGGGAGGGAGGAAAGAGGATGCTGCCGCAGTAGTTTCATCCCTCCAGGCCACCCTGTGTATACGTGCATCCATTTTTCTGTGAAATGGCTTCCGCCGGACCACAACCGCCACCAGAGAGAAACCTTTCCTTACCTGGACCCAGCCGCCCTAAGCCCAAGAAGACACGCCGTGGCCTAAGCTACGAAGTGAAATACCAGATCATTCAAGATTTGGAGAAAGGAACACGTCAAGTTGATCTGGCGCGCCGGCATGGCGTCAACGAATCTACGATTCGCACTATTAAGAAGGATTCAGCCAAGATTAAAGAACACATGAAAATCACAAAGTCTGCAGGTGCTTCAATGATCAAGTACTGCCAGAACAGGGTGCTGGTAAAGGTGGAAAATTTGCTGGTGAATTATTTGATTTGTCAGGCGCGACGCAACATGGCGGTGGACACGAGCTCAGTGCAGGAGTACGCACGTGAACTGGACGCAGCAGTGTCACGTAAGCTGGGAACTGCAGAGCCCAAACCCTTCAATGCTTCCTCTGGTTGGCTGCATAGGTTTAAGAAGAGGAACAAGATCACCAACATCAACATTGGTAGTGAGGAAGCGAGTGCTGACCGTGTGGCGGCTAGAGATTTTCCTCCGTTCTTACGCGAGGTTATGGAGGAAGGACAGTACACTGACGACCAGGTGTTTAACATGGACGAATCTGGTCTTTTCTGGAAAAAGCTACCTTCCAAGACCTTAGTTGTCCAGTCTGCCAGCAAGGTAAGGGGTCGGAAGTTGTAGAAGGAACGCATCACCGTCCTCTTTACCACCAATGCTTCCCTTACCTGTAAACCAAAGTTATCGGTGATTCACACAGCCCGCAAGCCGCACGCCTACAAGAATATGGACATGAACAAGCTTAATGTCCACTGGCTAACCGCACGTAAGGCGTGGATATCCTCTTCTCTGTCCCTCTTCTGGTTTGACGACTGTTTTGTTCCCGACGTGAAGAAATTCGGCGGGCAACAGAATGTTCCATTCAACATTTTGTTGCTCCTTGACAAAGCACCTGGACACTTGCCCCTACTTATGGATCATCACCCCAACGTAAAAGTGATCTTCCTTCCTCCCAACACTACGTCATTAATCCAGCCCATGGACAAGGAGTTGATCTGCAATGTGAAAGCTGCATACTCTGCAAAGAAGTTCAAGCTCCTGAACGACTCTACCAACACCAAGGATGAGTTGCGTAAGCTGGGTGACACCGACAGAGAGAGTAAAAGCGATGAGGACAAGGAACAAGAGGTGGCGACTCAAGAAGTTCTCGTCAAACAGTTTTGGAAGAAGTTTAACGTCAAACAAGCTGTAGACTTCTTGGTGGAGGCATGGGGTCAGCTGTCTATTGCTACGATTCGTCACGCATGGAGACATGGGTTGCATGGCATACCAGCTGAGAGGAGGAGTCAACCTGTGACTGGTGAGGTTCAGACTGTTGCAGAAGCAGTGGACCTTGCCAGAGAAGCTGCGCACAATATTACAGCTGAAGGCTTCTCCGAGACCACCAACGAAGACATCCTGGAGGTGATCGGAGATCCTGAAGTGACTGCCGCCGAGATGTTGGAAGATGATCACGTCAGTGAAGAGGAAGAAGGTGCGTCATTCTCCGAAGAACACAAGTTAAGTCATAGTGATATTAAGGGTGCCATGGAGTGTGCAGAAAAAATGAAGTCCTTCCTTTCCAACAACAATGACGATGACCGCTATGAAGTCTTCCATACCCAGCTGGTGCAGGCTATAGAGCCGTACATCACGGTGTATCAAGACAACATTAACACTAGCCGTCAAAAAAGCATTACCGAGTTCTTCGCCCGCAACCCACCACAGGCAGCCAGTGATAGTGACAGTGACTTTGAAAGATTTGTCAGGGAGGGGGATGGCCCAATTCAGCGCCGCCAATTCAGCGCCGCCGTTTCAGCGCCAGCCCATTTCAGCGCCAGACTATTCAGCGCCGAGACCTTTCAGCGCCTGTGCGTTCCGTTCAACTCAGAAGCTATCTGTCTTTCATTAACGTGGTATAACACTGTATACTACACTTGATTTATATTATGTTATATTCAACTTATTAATAGGTTAGGTTAGGTTATTGATTTGGTGGCGCTGAAACGGTGGCGCTGAAATGGTGGCACTGAATAGTCTGGCGCTGAAATGGGCTGGCGCTGAAACGGCGGTGCTGAAACATCGGCGCTGGAATGGCGACGCTGAATCGTACCCTACCCGTCAGGGAGGCCCTGACAACTATAACAGACAGTGATGGTGATGCACCTAGTATTGGTGATTCACCTGAGGGCCAGTAATCTGCCCTCTGCCTTGGAACCAGCCTCCATCCCCGTATGCCGACCCATCTCTTCTAATAACGTAGGTGTTCAACATAACTTTTAGTTTTCCTAACCTAACCTTTATTTTTCCTAACTAAACCTTTATTTTTCCTAACCTAACCTCCTCTATATTACTTGTGTGTGCATACCATCATAAAGTTAAGATAAAATTTTTACTACAACATAGTTGTGTGTCATCAAAAAGTGTAGTTTGGGGGTCGGGCCAGTGTCTATTGGAATTAAATCCCATATGTTCTGTTGTTCACTTAACGCGGTTTTCACTTAACACGGTACCCTGTGGGTTCAATTAACCGCGTTAAGCGGGTTACTACTGTATGTATATATATACAGTATACAGGTTGTACCTCTCTAGTCCGGCAACCTCGGGACCTGACCGGTGCCGGACCATGGAAATTGCCGGACCATGGAAATTCACCCTTTTCCTGGATAGTTAGTGACTTGTGCTTATGCCTGGAAGCACTAGCACCACTTTCTCTGCGTCATGGTCTCATTGAAGACATATTGAAGGGTTAAATGTCGTATAGTAGCTTCTCAAATTTCGCGAGTTTTTAATTCTTAACGTATTTTATTGGAACACACAAAAAAAAATAAATAAAAATTTTGACGGCGGAAACTTGAATTTCGATGGGTTTGAACGGCCCGCCAATGTGCAGACGACGTGCATAATAGTGTAAACAGCGTCATTTCTCTTATGTACAAGAGATTCATTATTGTTTATTACTGAATGTCTTTTTTATTGAATTAATGTTTATGTGTGCAAAATGAGCAATAAAATTCATTAATAATACGTAGAATATTAAAACACACGAGGAAATGACACAGCATTGTTTTCGTTGATTACAAAACCAGTGACTGACTGGTTCTACATATAAAACTGAAGAAAATAAGACCTTGGTTGTAGCTGTAGTAAAATTAATATGGTTTTTTAAGTAATGTTATTTAATGTTAATAAATGAAACAATAGAAGTAGCTAACGATAATGGTAAAGAAAAAAGAGAGATCGCATATGTAAATGCGCCTGCGCACACGTGAAAACATATCGTCATTACTTTACATACGAATATGAAAGCAACACTTATTTACTGTTCATATATATTTTAATTAATGTTTCTGAATTTGTTTTTATTGAATTAATGTTTGTGTGTGGAAAATAAACAATACAATTTATTAATAATACGTGGAATATTAGAGGAGACGAGACAGCTGCCAGCATTGTTTATGTTAAAGCTTACGAAACCAGTGACTGATTGGTTCTACATATAAAACTGGAGAAAATAAGACCCTGAGTTTAGCTGTAGTAAAATTAATGTAAAAAATGAATATGGTTGCTTGAAGTACCTGTAATGTTATTTAATGTTAATAAATGGAACAATATAAGTGGCTAACCATTAATGGTAAAAAAAAAAGTGAGACTGCTCGTATGTAAGTGCGCACATGTGAAAATATATCGTCATTACTCTACATAAGAATATGAAAGCAACACTTATTTACTGCTCATATATATTGAAGGGTTAAATGTTGTACTCTATAGACAAGCAGAGAGAGAGAGAGCAGCCGAACTGCCGGATGTAAACAAACCTTAATTTCCCGCAGCTTTTTTTTTTTTTAAGGGGATTAGCCCACCCAGGCATAGGTCACTGACCCATAATGGGGCCTGAGGGGCAAAAATTTAATACTCCTGTAATAATAATAATAATTCAGATAAAAAAAAAAGCTGCCTATCTACCTATTGGACAAACTAGAATCGTTCCGGACCACGGGTGGTTATCAGCATATATATATATATATATATATATATATATATATATATATATATTATATATATATATATATATAATATATATATATATATATATAAATATATATATTTATATACAGTGACCCCTCCGTTAACGAACTCAATCCGTTCCAGAAGGTCGTTCGTTAACCGAAAAGTTCGTTTCAATGGGTTTTTGGGTAATTGGTTCCAGCTCACCGAAAATTTCCTAAATTCAACAAAAATGGTAGAAAAGTTCACTTACTTTGAGGTGTGTATGTAGAAGGCTCCTGTATGATGATGATGATGATGATGGGATTTAGAATGGGGGTGGAGGAGAAGGAAGAAGAGAAAGCATTGGGGTGGAAGAGAAGTCACCCCATGGCGCCATTTCACCCATAAAATTTTAGCTTTCTTGGTGTAATTCAAGATTATTTTATTTAAATCAACACTGCACTGCATTATATATTGTTAATAAATAAAATATATTTCAAAATGACCAATAATTTACTTGGAAACACAAAAAAAAAGCGTTTAGTTGAAGAGAGTCTCAAGCAAGATGTTAACTCCAGTGAAAACAGAGAGAGACTAACTCCTGTTTGCTGTGTTAAGAGGCTGGATGCCGCACATTAAACTAGTCACTTTACCTTCAATTATGTTCAATAATTGTTAAAATGACTAAAATATGGAATATTAAACTTTTAAAATTATTGAATGGTATAAACTTCTTGATATTTACTAAAATAGTAAGGAATTTAAGCCCTAGAACCGATTAATGTATTGGCGGACTGATACTAAAGCTGGTTGCCCAGTCAGTGCAAGCGAAAACATGTTGAGGTCGGTTCGTAAGAACTTCGTTAACCGAATTTTTTTTCGTTAACCGAATTGAAGATCCTTATGGAAGGCAGTTCGTTAATCGAAATTACATTAACCGAGGTGTTTGTTAAACGAGGGGTCACTGTACATATATATATATATATATATATATATATATATATATATATATATATATATATATATATATATATATATATATATATATATATATATATATATATATATACTGTATACCGTATATCTCGACCTACAAGACGGAATTTGAAAAAAAAAAAAAAATCTGCCCAAAGTTAGGGGGTCGTCTTAAGCACCAGAGATAAAATTCTTACCTCTTAAATATTGCGGTTTAGCGTGTCAAGAGTGGTGATGGAAACATGATAAACCACTCACAAGGTCCTACCACTAATTATTTTATACTGAAACTTACGTATCATAATACTTATCTCCAGTAAATAATTAATTTTAATTTTATTTTTTTTACAAAGAATATTCAGTAAATGACTGCGTTAATTCTTGAAACTACCGACAGTGGTAAATTTAGGATGAGAATGATGAACAGAAGTCACGTCATGGATTCGGAGTTTGGTCCTTAATGATCACCAAAAATTTCTGGTCAACTTCACTTACCAGGTATAATGGTAGCCTCCCTTTATTGAAAAACAAGTATATAAATTAAAGAAAATACTTGCAGTGTGTTTAATGTATTACAGTATATTATAAATAAATAAATAAACAAATAAATCGGCAAATCTATTTCAAATAAATGGAAATATTTTACTCACACCAACATTAGTTCTAGTTAAATAACTGAAGCTTAAGAGAGTCACTAGTGTACACCAGCCGGTAAAATTTGATGCCAATACTTGAAGTGAATTGGCATTATTTTAAATAACCAACCATAAATAAATGGAAAAAAGATCAAAGGTGAGAAACATTATATTGTATGTATGTTGTGTTGTCAAAGGAAGAGAAACAATTGAAACTCTGCAATTGTGTGTAAATGAGGCAGAAAGATAAATGAGCAACCTAAGACTTGGTCACAATTTTCGTGATGCCATATGGAAGTAGGGTCTACCATTAGACAATACTGTACATTGTGCTTCCAATATCTTCCCAGGCAGTAGAATCTCCCTGTTTGGTAGCTGCTTAAAACTTTAGTAATATTACTTTGATACAACATGATAAATTAGACAAACAATGAAAATAAACAAACAAAAGTTATTTACCAAGACCTCTTTGAGAACAGAGGGTAATAGATGGAGGGGAGATAAGACGGCTATTTATAGCCTGTCTTTGTGTAGGAAGTCGACCACACTAGAAATAATTCATTTAAAATTTATATTTTTTACATAGAATATTCAGTATATGACTGCGATTAAAATTAATATATATATATATATATATATATATATATTTGTGTAATAAATGTATGTAGCAAATATGTACAGTACTGTAATCTTTTTCACTCAAATCCTAATGAAACACTATTGAATTAGAATACTGTAGCTGGTTGAAGAAAGCTTATAAATTAAAGAAAATACTTGCAGTGTGTTTAATATATTACAGTATGTTATAAATAAATTAATAAACAAATAAATCGGTAAATCCATTTCAAGTAAATGAAACAATTGTATTCGACACCGACATTAGTTCAAGTTAAATAACAGACATTGAAGTGAGTCACTAGTGTTTACACTACACCAACCGGTAACATTTGATGCCATTACTTGAAGTGAATTGGACTTATTTTAAAAAACCAAGGACGTGTAAACAGCACTGGTCAATGGGATGGTTGGTAAAGGACTACTGGGTCAGTAAGCTCCCAATGGTAAGTGTCACATTTGGGGTACCGGTCTTATACAGCGAATAAGGCTCAAAAGCTACTTTTTAAATGGACATTTTTGGGGTCGTCTTATACACCCCGTCACCTTGTAGGCCGAGATATAAGGTACTGTTTCTTCAATTTTGTGACTACGGAGAAGAAGAATATCTCCGGGAAGCGTTCTGGTGATCGAATTTCCGGTGGTGATCGTAAAAGAAAGGCTATAACACTTGAAGAAAAGCTTGATGTTGTCAAGCGTTTTGAAAATAAGGAAAGAACATGTGACATTGTGCGTGCAACGGGTATAAAGGAGTCTACTTTACGCACCATTAGAGACAATCTAGCAAAGATTAAAGCAAGCTGTATTGCTGGAAAAACCTTGAGTGCTCGCAAAAGTGTGAGATCACGGCCAAAGGAACTTGAGGAGATGGAATGGCTTCTAAGTGTTTGGATAGAAGATCAAATGAAAAAGCGATCTGGGACCAGCTTCCTCACCATTAAAGAGAAAGCCTTATCAATATATGAGGACCTAAAGAAAAAAGCTGAAAATCCTGATGCTGTGATTGCCTTTAGTGCTAGTAGTGGATGGTCTGCTGGTTTTAAGAACCGCTATGCGTTTCATAATGTAAAGTTATGTGGTGAAGCAGCCAGTGCCAACGAAGAAAGTGCGCGGGCATTTCCTCCCATTGTGAAGAGATTGATTCAGGAAGAAGGCTACACCTTAGACCAAATTTTTAATTTGGATGAAACAGGTTTATACTGGAAGGGCATGCCAACAAGAACTTACATTTCCAAGAATGAAGCACATTCTCCAGGCTTTAAGGCTGCAAAGGACCATGTGACAGTGTTGTTGGGTGCAATGCTAGTGGAGACTTAAAGCTTAAGCCTGTTTTTAAAAATTATTACAAGAACATGAATACAGATTTTAAGATTCTCCTCATTTTAGATAATGCACCAAGCCACCCTCCCACCATTGCTGAGCTTTCTGACAATATCAAAGTGCTCTTTCAACCTCCAAATACAACATCTCTCCTTCAACCAATGGACCAAGGAGTAATAGCAGCCTTCAAAGCATGCAATTGACATCATTGTGGAGGCCTGGGGTGATGTAAGTAAGGACTGCTTGAGTGGAGTTTGGATGAAGCTTCTCCTAGATTTAATTCATGATTTTACAGGCTTTGATGCATCAGAGGGGCTCCCAAAAATAAAAGAAAATTGTGTTTTTCTTGCAAAGCAAGTTGGCTTTGCTGAAGTGGAAAGTGCTGATGTTGAGGAACTGCTCGAGTCCCACTGTGAAGACCTCTCTACAGCTGATCTACAACAACTTGTTGCTGCTGGGGAAATAGAAGATGCCGAAGATGATGAAGTCAAGGATGCAAAACCATGAGAGCTTCCCACTTCTGTTTTGTCTTCTATCCTGAGGGAAGTTGATAAGCAGTTGCAGATCTTGGAAGACAATGACTACAATGCAGAAAGGAGCAGGATTGCAGTTCGTGGTGTTAAATCTTTTTTGGCACCTTATGAACAGCTTCTTTGTGAAAGAAGAAAGATGGCAAAGCAGCAAACATTAGACGTCTTTTTTAAGTCAACTACCAAGAAGCAGTCTGAAGACACTGAACCACAGCCATCCACTTCTGGAATTAGAATTTTTTTTTGTCTCTCCCATGCAACCAAAACTGCACCTGATACTGATGATGACAACTGTCAAATCCTGTCTGCATGACTCCTCAACCTCAACATCAACCTTCTCCCCCATCAAGTTATATTCATATTTTTTCAAGGTAAAGTGTAACATTTACTGTATGATTTCATTACTAGATATGAATGTAACATTTATTTAGACTGTGCTATCGTTTGTGTTAGGCTAACTACTAATTTTTTTTTTATTTCAAGTAATCTGCACCTAACCCTATTTTCTCCATAAGCCCTGTTATTTCTATTGTGCGAATTTCTACAACGCGAGGTTTTACAAGAACACAACTATCGCGTTATAGCAGAACTGACTGTATATGTATGTTGTGTTGTCAATAGTAAGAGAAACATTTGAGACCCAGCAATTGTGGATAAATGAGGCAGAAAGTCAGCATCCTGGGGTTGGTCAAAATTTTTGTGATGCCATATGGCAGCAAGGTCTACCATTAGACAACATATTATGCTTCCAATATCTTCCCAGGCGGTAGTACCTCCCTGTTTGGTAGCTGCCTACTACCTAGTGTGAATAGATGACAGCAAGTGAGGAGAGTCTATGATTGCTCTTGGTACTTGCCATCCTGCAACATAGCAGGAAGGAGCAAGTAGGATTGAAGATAAACAGGTGAAATAAAGAAATAGGCGTTCATACCAGTTCTGAATGAATAGAATTTACGTAAAGTTCAATCATCTTAAACTAACAAAATTAAAGAATAAACAATGACATTTCACACAACTGAATACTGGTAATATCAAAGACTGTCTGCTTCTCTCTCTCACTAAATTAAACCCCCAAGCTTTATAGAAGTAAGGTACAATACACTGCATGTGACTGTATACATCACATTGAATACTGTACGTTAAATTATGGCCTGAGTATGACAGTGCACATTACATCCAAACACAACTTGGATGACAGTAAAAAGAAGTGGCTTAAATTAAATCGGCCCAGCTGTGGGACATACAAAAATTCATTATTATAAAGAGTCCACCAAAAGTAGTGAAAGAATTTCAATTTAGTGTCTAGGAAATAAAACATAACAGAGAGGCTTAATAACTTTTAAATTGATTCTGGAATATGTAAAAAAAAATTGAATTGATGATTTTGTTTTTCAGATTGTGTGACACTGAAGTTTATTGAAGATGGAGAGGTGGACAATTCAACAGCAGTCACAAAATGTTGAACGTTACTTTAAAAACAACTGCTCCATTATTGCAGCCCGGGCTTATCGGCGTATTAACCAAGTTTAGAATGCTCCTCTCAGAACATGTTATCCATTGATGCGTGGCACGATTTCGAGAAGATGGTACTGTACAAGACAGACATCTCATGTCGTGGTGACATTAACTGGCCAGCAAGGTCACCCAACTTAACTGTACCAGACTTTTTCCAATGGGGATATTTAAAGTTAAGAGTCTACATCCATAAACCACGAACACTTGATGATTTGAAGCAAAACATAAGAGATGAAATTTGTGGAATCAATCAAGAAACTTTACTTGTTGTTATGGACAATGTTTTGGAAGGCACATTCATGTATTGCTGCTCAAGGTTAACATTTGATTGATGTTGTTTTTCATATTACTGTATAAGTTAATTAAATCTCAATGTCTCAGATTTGTATTAAAATTATTATAAGCTTTAATAAAATAATATTTTTTTTATTCTTCATTCAAATGCCTACACTACTTTTGGCAACCATGTATAAATGACGAATTCATTTAATTTCATTCTTTCCTGTTCCCGTTCATACAAATATGACTTTGATGAAAATCAGTACTGTATGATTACGATATACTTACTTTTTTCTTAAAACTATCCTGTGCATTCCTTTCACGCATCTCTGAGAAATATAGGGACTTTCAAAGTCTTGCAATCTCTTGACAACTGAAAGAAAAAAAGTCATTGACTGGCATATTCTAGCGTCCTTAAATCCTTCCTGATCAACACAGAGTGCATCATACAGTAAACACATGACCTCTCACTGGTATTCATATACATACTGTCAGTAGCTGATATTAAAAAGTATTGTGCATGTAAAGTAAGATTTTTCTTTTTCTAGATATAGATTCCTGCTCTCACATATAAACTACAGCATTTTACATGTGAAAATTTTTTATGACTCATCCCACAGCCTTATATGTGATACAAGAAATCTAAGCATTTGGGATTGGTCAAAGCTGTATTTCTGAGAGTTAAGCAATATTTTCACTAGTGCCACATATACTGTAAATAAGGGTCTGTGGTATTGTCTTTTTTTTTTTAAAAAAAATGGCAATTAAAATATGATTTTCATACAAAACAAATATATAAATATACTGCCAATGCCTAAATTATCTAGTTAATGCAAATACCAAAGAAAGTTAAGATTATATTCAATGGCATTAATGTATCATTGAAGCTACTATATAAGTAGCATATGAACTTACAAATACAGTGGTCCCTCGGTTAACGAACACAATTCGTTGCAGAAGGTAGTTTATTAACCAAAAATTTCGTTAACCGAAACCATTGTTTCAATGGGATTTTGGGTAATTGGTTCCAGCTCACCGAAAATTACATACAAACTAAAATAAATGCAGTAAAGTACACTTACTTTGAGGTGTACATGTAGAAGGCTCCAGGTTGACGATGATGATGGGAAATAGAAGTGGGGATGGAGGAGATGGGAGAAGAGAAGGAAGTGGGGGTGGAAGAGAAGTCACCCCATACTTCATGCCGCCATTTCACCCATAAAATTTTAAGTTCAATTGGTGCAATTCAAGATTATTTTCTTTAAATCAACACTGCACTGCACTATACATTGTCAATATGTAAAATAAATTTCAGAATGACCAATAATTGTACCGTAAAAATGTAAAAATAGTTTATGTTCAAGAGAGTCTCAAGCAAGATGTTACCTCTACTGAGCAGAGACACAAACTGACGCCATTCTGGGTGAGTCAAGTGGCTGTTTGGCGCGCTAAAAACTAGTTCCCTGTACTTCAATTATGTTAAATAATTGTTAAAATGACTAAAAATTTTAATACAGTATAAGACTTGGAAAATTATTGAATAGTACAACCTTCTTGATATTTACTCAAATGGTAACAAATTTAAGCCCTAAAACCGATTACTGTATTGGCGGACTAATACTCCAACTGGTGAGCAGGTGAAAATATGTTAACACTATTTCGAAAGGATTTCGTTAACCGAATTTTTGTTCATTAACCGAGTTGAAGATTCTTATGGAAGGTTAACCGAAATCTCGTTAACCGAGGCGTTCGTTAACCGAGGGATCACTGTATATAGAAGACTAAATGAAGTAATAATACAAGTGAAAAAAAAAGCTGCAGGCATTGCTCAAGTTACAGAAGGGTTAAGTTCCCAAAAAGCTGTCTATAATGCAAAACTAATTGGGAGGAAGAGGAGTCTGGGATAAGAGGTTGTCCACCACTGAGCAAATATTTCTCAAAAGACCACTATTAAAAAATAAATAAAAATACACAAATAGTGCAAAACCAATGTATCAAATTTTTATGAAAGAAATTCATGTGTTTTAATCAAAATTAATTAAAGAAAAAGTAATGTGTACAAAGTACTGTACACTTACCTTATTTTATGGCATATAAGACACAAGACCATTTAAGACGTACCCCCCAGGGGGTACAGTATTTAGGAAAAAAACTTTTGTGTGTATTTTCCTCCTGTAGCCATAGTTTTATTAAAATAATATATACAATACCAGTAAATATGAGGAATAAATAAAAATAATGCCAATAAATAAATTACAACACAAATACCATATGTAAAGTAGAATGTCGATTTAAAGTGATTCAATTTAAGATTATTGATTTAAAGCGACACCCACAATTAAGGACAGCGTTTTAATTTAAAGCGAGGTCGTTGATGGCATGTTCAAAGTCTGCGTGTTATATGGACTAAAAATGAAGTATACATGGTACCTCGTGTTTCATACCAGCTGGATTCGGTAAAATGCTACTGACATCCACATAAGCAGCACGGGCAGTTCCCGATGGGAGGTTCACGGCGCCATCAGCTCAATGAACAGGCTTTGTGTGAAATATAACAAAGTCTAGAACGGCTTTTAGTGCTCTTGTGGCATGGTCGGTAACGTTCCCTGGTCCCATGCAGTAGGTTGAGGGTTTGAGTCCTGGCTGGTGAGGTCGTTGATTATATGTTCAAAGTCCGCGTGTTATATGGACAAAAAATGAAGTACACATGGTACCTCGTGTTTCACACCAGCTGGATTCGGTAAAATGCTACTGACACCCACATAAGCAGCACGGGCAGTTCCCAATGAGAGGTTCAAGGCGCCATCAGCTTGATGAACAGGCTCTGTGTGAAATATCACATAGTCTAGGACTGCTTTTAGTGCTCTTATGGTATGGTCGGTGGCGTTCCCTGGTCCCATGCATTAGGTCAAGGGTTCGAGTCCTGGCTGGTGAGGTCGTTGATTATATGTTCAAAGTCCGCGTGTTATATGGACTAAAAATGAAATATATATACAGTTAACCCTCACTTTACGCGGTCCCGCATTCCGCGTTTCCACGTTAACGCGGTGCCTTGCTAGAACCTCACGTGCTCAAATTACGCGGTACGTGAACTCCATTACGCGGAGAGTGTCCGGCGCGACGCTATTTTTAGATTCGCCCCACCCACCCACTGCCCACCTGCCTGCCTGTGCTCCTCGCCTCTCCCTCCTCCTCCCTCCGCTTAGGCAAGCGGTGCGGTAAGGTTGCGCAGTGTGTGTCTTTGTTGCGTTATCACTGACGTCATATGACGAATCAGACCTGTGATTGGCCATGCATCCCTACCCCCCTCTGCTGCTAGCTGTAATTGGCTTAAAGTATTATGACGTGTCCACCCGGGGGAGGGAGGAAAGACGACGCTTGACCTAGCCTCGGTAGTTTCATCCCTCAAGGCCACACCGTGTAAACGCGCATCCATTGTTCCGTAAAATGGCTTCCGCCGGACCACCACCCCCAGAGAGAAACCTTTCCTTACCTGGACCCAGCGGCACTAAGCCAAGGAAGACACGACGTTCCTTAAGCTACGAGGTGAAGTATACCATCATCCAAGAGTTGGAGAAAGGAACAAGGCAGGTTGATTTGGCGCGCCAGCATGGTGTGAATGAATCTACGATTCGAACAATAAAGAAGGATGCAGCCAAGATAAAGGAGCACATGAAGATCACAAAGTCTACAGGTGCTTCTATGATCAAGTATTTTCACAACCAGGTGCTTCTGAAGACAGAAAAATTACTTGTGAGGTACTTGGTGCGTCAGGCGCGACGGAACATGGCGGTCGACACGCGCTCTGTTAAGGACTACGCACGTGAACTGTACATCGCAGTGGCACGAAAGATGGGAATTACAGAGCCCAAACCCTTTAATGCTTCCTCTGGGTGGTTACAGAGGTTTAAGATCCGGAACAAGATCACCAATATAAACATTGGTGGTGAAGAAGCGAGTGCTGACCGTGCTGCAGCTAGGGAATTTCCTCCGTTTTACGTGAGATTATGGAGGAAGGACAGTACACCGACGACCAGGTGTTTAACATGGACGAATCTGGTCTTTTCAGGAAAAAGCTACCTTCCAAGTCCTTCGTTGTAAAGAATGCCAGCAGGATTCGGGGCCGGAAGATGCAGAAGGAACGCATCACCACCTGTTCACCACCAATGCCTCCGGTACCTGTAAGCTCAAGTTATCGGTGATCCACACAGCACGCAAGCCGCACGCCTACAAAACCACGGACATGACCAAGCTAAATGTCCACTGGCTGACCGCACGTAAGGCGTGGATGTTCTCTACACTGTCCCTCTCCTGGTTTGATGACTGTTTTGTTCCCGATGTAAAAAAATTCTGTGAGCGACAGAATGTGCCATTCAATATTTTGTTGCTGCTGGACAACGCACCAGGACACTCGCCCCTACTGTTAGATCGTCACCCCAACGTAAAAGTGGTCTTCCTTCCTCCCAACACTACGTCTATATTACAGCCCATGGACCAAGAGTTAATCTGTAATGTAAAAGCTGCATTCTCAACAAAAAAATTCCAGCTCCTGAACGACTACACCAACACCAGGGAAGAGTTGCGTAACCTGAGTGACACCACCACCGATAGCAAGAGCGAAGAAGATGAGGATCAACAGTTGGAACAGCAAAAAATACTGTTCAAACAATTCTGGAGAGTATTTAACATCAAGAAAGCTGTGGACTTCTTGGTGGAGTCATGGGATCAGCTGTCTATTGCTACAATTCGTCACGCATGGAGACATGTGTTGCATGGAATACCAGGTGAGAGGAGGAGTCAATCTGTGACTGGTGAGGTTCAGAATGTTGCAGTAGCAGTGGACCTTGCCAGAGAAGCTGCGCAGACTGTTACAGTTCCAGGCTTCTCCGAGACCACCAACGACGACATCCTGGAGGTGATCAGAAAATCCTGAAGTGACTGCCGACGAGATGTTGGAAGAAGAACACGTCAGTGAAGAGGAGGAAGAAGGTGCGTCATTCTCCGAAGAACACAGTTTAAGTCATAGTGATATTAAGGGTGCCATGGAGTGTGCAGAGAAAATGAAGTCCTTCCTTTCCCGCGACAATGACGATGACCGCTATGAAGTCTTCCATACCCGGCTGGTGCAGGCTATGGAGCCGTACATCAAGGTGTATCACGACAACATCAACGCCAGCCGTCAGCAAAGCATAACAGATTTCTTCGCCAGCAACCCACCACAGCCAGCCCAAGCCAGTGATAGTGACAGTGAAGATGACTTTGAGGGATTTGTCAGGGAAGCCCTGACAACTGTAAGTGACAGTGATGGTGATTCACCTAGTAATGGTGATTCATCTGAGGGCCAGTAATCTGCCCTCTGCCTCGGAACCAGCCTCCATCTCCGTATGCCGACCCATCTCTTCTACTACCGTAAGTGTTCCACCTAACTTTTAGTTTTTCTAACCTAACCTTTATTTTTCCTATGTTAACCTTTATTTTTCCTAACCTAACCTCTTCTATATTACTTGTTTTTTCATACCATCATAAAGTTAAGATAAAATTTTTACTACAACATAGTTGTGTGTCGTCAAAAAGTGGAGTTTGGGGATCGGCTCGGACTCCATTTCAATTAATCCCATATTTTATGTTATTCACTTTACGCGTTTCTCACTTTCAAAGGGTACCCTCCAGGTTACATTAACCGCGTAAAGTGAGGGTTAACTGTAATATATATGTATACACAGTATTACCCCGCCTAACGCGGTTTCACTTAACGCGTTTTTTCATATACGTGGTGCCTCGCCAGAGCTGAACTTTCACTTAACACGGATTTTTTCCACATATACGCGGCGAGTGTCCGGCTCGAGACGCTATTTTTAGATTTGCCCCACCCGCCACCCTGCCTGACTGCCTGTTTTAGCTCATAAAATTCATACAAATTACCCGGCCAGAATATAATTTACATTGCTGGAATTCTTATAATTTGATAATCATTTTGAATATAAACATCATATATTTTGCATTAGACATACAAATTTTAGATAAAATTTTTTCTCTGAGTAAATATGTTATCTTTTGTGCAAAATATATGACATTTATATTCAAAATATTCCTGGTCTTATAAGGAATCCAGCAATGTCAATTATATTATCCTAACTTTAGTTTGAGGTATTATTTATTAAAAAAAAGTCAAATATTCTGGTTTTCCCACACATCTCCTTGGGACGGTTGGTGGGGGGTGGGGAGTGGGGGGAGGGAGGGACCGACCGACCATCTGTTACCCTGTGAAGAATATTTTTTTTTTTTATTAACTGAAGATATTTGTTTTAGCTCATAAAATTCATACAAATTACCCGGTCAGAATATAATTTACATTGCTGGAATTCTTATAATTTGATGATCATTTTGAATATAAACATCATATATTTTGCATTAGACATGCAAATTTTAGATAAAATGTTTTCTGAGTAAATATGTTATCTTTTGTGCAAAATATATGACATTTATATTCAAAATATTCCTGGTCTTATAAGGAATCCAGCAATGTCAATTATATTATCCTAACTTTAATCTGAGATATTATTTAATACAAAATGTTAAAATTTATTTTTTTCACCGAACATCTCTTGAAGGGAGGATTGGTGGGGGGTGGGGGAGAGGGTTGGGACTAACCGCGCGGTTGGAAGAGGGGGGAGGCAAGGTGGGGTACTTTGATTGACAGATAGTGTCGTGAAGAATATTCTTTTTTTTATTAACTGAAGATATTTGTTTTAGCTCATAAAATTCATACAAATTACCCGGTCAGAATATAATTTACATTGCTGGAATTCTTATAATTTGATGATCATTTTGAATATAAACATCATATATTTTGAATTAGACATACAAATTTTAGATAAAATGTTTTCTCTGAGTAACTATGTTATCTTTTGTGCAAAATATATGACATTTATATTCAAAATATTCCTGGTCTTACAAGGAATCCAGCAATGTCAATTGTATTATCCTAACTCCAGTTTGAGGTATTATTTATTAAAATTTAGTAGTTTTCCCCCAAAAATTTCTCAGAGCGGGAAGAGCCGGCAGTGTAGTGTGAGAAGAGGGGGAGGGAGTTGAGTCCATTATTTGAATGGACATTAACTTGGCGACTGTATTTCTCTATTTCTCTTAAGTATTAATTGTGTGCATGTACCATCATAAAATTAAGATGTTATTTTTACTACAACATAGTTATGTGTCTTCAAAAAGTGGAGTTTGGGGGTCGGGCCGGTTTCTATTGGAATTAATCCCATATGTTCTGTTGTTCACTTAACGCGGATTTCACTTAACGCGGGACCCTCTGGGTTCTATTGACCGCGTTAAGTGGGGTACAACTGTGTGTGTTATTATATATATATATATATATATATATATTATATATATATATATATATATATATATATATATAGCGAACTCTCACTTTATGCGGTCAATTGAACCCACGGCGGCCCGCGTACAGTGAGAAACACGTAAAATGAACAACATAACATATGGGATTAATTGAAATAGAGACCGGGTCGACCCCCAAACTCCACTTTTTCAGACACAATACCTACGTTGTAGTAAAAATAACTTCTAAATTTTATGATGGTATGCACACACAATTAATAATTAAGAGAAATATCAATAACATTAGGTTTTTTAACACTTACATTAGTAGAAAAGATGGCTGGGCACAAGGGGATGGGGGGTTGGTTCCGAGGCAGAGGGCAGATTATTGGCCCTCACCTGTATCACTTGTCTCAATTATATCACTATACACCACATAGGCTTGCAGGGCCTCTTTGTCAAACCCCTCAAAGTCCATATAAGTCCATATCCTCACTATCATTATCATTATCACTGACTTGGGCCGGCTGTGGTGGGTGGCGGGTGAAGAACTCAGTAATGTTTTGATGACTGGGCGACCTTGTGCACACCCTGCTCGCGCCACTCTCCGCGTAAAAGGGTACACACGCCGCGGAAAGTGAGCATTCCGTGTTCAGCAGGGTACCGAGTAAACATGGAAACGCATAAAGTGGGACCGCATAAAGCGAGGGTTGACTGTATATATATATATATATATATATATATATATATATATATATATATATATATATATATATATATATACACACACCTAGACCCCGACTTACGACTACGTGGACTTACGACCGTCGGGACTTACGACCGCCTCAGATATAGATTAAAAAAAAAAAAAAAAAAAAAAAAAAATTTAAATGAGACACGCATTTTGTATACCGAAACGTTTCCAGTTAATGTAGTCTCCATGTATAATTAGAAAATTATGGGGGCCCCATGTGCATTCAGCTGACTACATTAAAGGTTAAGTGCTGTCACACTGTATCCATTCCTTATTATTTATTACTTTCACTGTACTGTATCCATTCATCATTATTCATTACTTTTACTGTACTGTATTTCATTGTAGATTTTTTATTAAAAAAAAAAAAAAAAAAAAAAAAAAAAAAAAAAAAAATTTTTTTTTTTTTTTTTATCTATGTCGGACTTACGACCAGGATAAATTCAGAGTCACAAATACGCAGACATCTTAAGAACATAGCAGAAAAAACTGACATTTTGGTAGACTCAAAGTGATTCGATAAAAAGTGAATGAAACTGTCTACCTGTGTGGGCTTTCTATATACCTTAAATTTATAGTTTTGGCCATTTCTCATGATAAGCATATCAAGAAATGGAAGGGATTCATTTATTTCTCTTTCAATTTTGAACGTGATACTAGGGCCAATATCATTAAGCTTGTCTAAAAATTCCAAAGGGTCACTGTTTCTAGGCCAAAGACAAAGAACATCATCAACATATCTGTACCATGGAGGAATAAAGTCCA
This sequence comes from Homarus gammarus, assembly GCA_958450375.1. Taxonomy (NCBI): domain Eukaryota; kingdom Metazoa; phylum Arthropoda; class Malacostraca; order Decapoda; family Nephropidae; genus Homarus; species Homarus gammarus. The sequence continues at coordinate 161,528 of CAUDMG010003255.1, forward strand.
CTATATTGGGTAGTAATCTAGACTCAAAAAAGTCCATATAAATACAGGCTAGAGGAGCAGAAAGACAATTACCCATGCTCATCCCAAATATTTGCTTGTAGAACTTCCCATTTGCCCTAAACACATTGTCAGTTACGCATAACTCTATCAATTTCAGGAAAGTATCATGTTCAATAGTTAAATCTAGCAGTTGTAATTTATCTTTAAGAAATGAAAGTAAATCTTTCACAGGTACTCTAGTGAACAGTGAATTTACATCAAAACTTATTAATTTATTGACGATGAATTGAAACACATTCGTTCTATTGCACAGAAACTCGGGTACCCTTCTGTGTTTGTTGATCGTTGTTTTAAAAGGGCTAAAAAATCCTTTCATTCCTCTCAAACTAGACAAGTTCCTACACTTAAGAATATTTTGACTCTGCCCTATCGTAATGAATTTGTCCCGTTAGTTCGGTCCCTCAAGCTTCTAAATATTAATGTTGTTTTCAAGTATGACTCAACCATTACCAATATGTTAATAAGGAATAGCCCAAGTTTGAATGTAAATGGAAGTGTTTATTGTATTCCATGTAGCAAATGTAATTGTAATTATGTAGGTCAGACAGGAAAAACTCTGCAGCTCATAATCAAACAACATAAGTATAATATCAAAACTGCATCTGAAAGCAGTGCCTTGTTCGTTCATGTTAGGAATAATAATCACCCCATTGCTTGGGAAAAAAGCTTAGAAGTATTCAAATCATCTTGTGTCACAGAAAGACTTCTGGTTGAAGCTAGTTTGATTAAGGAATTAAAATCTATAAACCTTAGTGATGGTCAGTTCAAAACTGATAATATGTTACATAAATTTATTTGTCAGTGGCTCAAGGTTAAAAATGCTTTGAAAACCTTTGATCTAGATGTATGATAGTTATTTTGTGGGTCCCTTATTTGTGACCTGACCTGACTAGTCACGTCACCCCCTTCTCTTAAGCTCCTCTACGTGTGATGGTGTTGGTGTGTGGATTAGTGGATGTCATCATAATGACCTGACCTCATGTTTTTAAGGTCACCCTGTATATTTAAGCCTCTCTCTGTCTATGTAATCCAGTTGCCTCTGAAGATGTCTTGAATAAAGACGAAAGCGAAGGTACTCCGTTGTTTCCATTCTCCCGTGTGATTTTATCAAGATATATATATATACTGTATATATATATATATATATATATACATACAGTCATGCGCCGGTTAACGTCCACCCAAACAAAGTCCGATCGCATATACGGTCATGCGCCGATTAACGTCCGACCGAACAACGTCCGTGCCCCCCCCCCCCCCAAAAAAAAATCCGTGACGCCTGCTGGACCACCACTCCACGACCCCCTGAAGGAGACACGATGATCCTCCCCATACTGGTCAGATATTATGTGTTAAAGGAATATGCTTCCTTCCTTAGGGTTTTTTTGCCTACAAATTGACAATAACAAATTTGCTGTAATCAGACATATCTAGTTGCCTCAACAATTGCACCCCCAGTCGCAAATGGGGTTGCAATTTCAAATTCTGTGGTATTACTAAGAATATTGAAGTCTCTGGTGCACTCTAAGATTAAGAGAGAAAACGGAGGACTCAGGCGTCCAGATGTGAGAGAAAACGGACTCACATGATGGGGGACTCAAATAAAAAATGCATAGCTACATGTTTTGTGGACTACAGTATTACGCATACCCTTTTCATCACTTTGTAATAAACCTAGCTATGCCTATGTGTGTTTATGATATTTACCATAACATTATATATATATTTAGTGGGTATAAATGGTCGTAAAATGGGAAACTTGGGGTTGGGTCTTGGGTGCCTGGAAGCAATTAGAATAAATCCCATAGGTTCTGTACTTTCGTTATCGGCGGGTTCCCAATTAGGGGCGATAACCAAGGTCTGACTGTACTGTACTGTATATACTTGTGACACTGGCCAGTTGCTTCTGGTGTTATGGTGCAGGGGTACCAAGTGACAGCACTAGGATCCCGCTTCCTCTATCAAGGAATAAACAATTAAAATTTAAATAGAAAAAAACCAAAAAACATTCAAATAATGGGATCTAGCGAACCTCAAAGGCCCTAGAGCGGGCACAGTCACGTATTCTTATAGATTGTGCTGCCAGGCATACGTTATCTATTGAATTTAGTCAATATTGTACAGAAACAATGGACCTAAGTGCAAACCTGTATTGTACATGTACTAAATGATTACGGTACTAAAATTGTTATGTCTATTACAAATATAGCTTGTTAATACAGGTATTCAAATAAATTACTATCGTACAAGAATCCCTCCAGTGTAAGTTATATTCACCCAGGTCGTTTGGGTGGCAAATTATGAGAAGAGCTTAGTCACTCTTAAGTAATGATAAATAAACAGGCAAGCAGGCCTTCAGCGCCAACTGTCAAATCTTATCTCAAATAAACAAACAAATGCCAGACATTCTGTCACCTCACCTCCTGCCCCCTTCCCCCACCCTCCTTGTGTTCCCAGACAAAAGATTGGTGATTTCTTTATGTTTATTTTATATAATATCTCAGACTAAAGTTAGGATAATAAAATTTGCATTGCTGAAATCCTTGCAAGACAGAGATTAATTTGAATATAAGCGTAATATATTTTGCTCAAGATATAAAAAATGTAGTACATTAGTGTACAATACTGTTGTACATTTTGTAAAAAAATTTTCAACTGTATTTTTGGGTAGATTTACAAAAATTTTTCATTTATTTTCATCCATTTGCATGCACACACCATACTAAAAGAAACATAAAAGAAATAAATGACCTTTGTGCAAAGCAGGAGTGCACATGTACTAATTTGATTACGGTACTAAAATTGTTATGTCTAGTGCCAATTACAACATGTTTAAATTCAAATAAATCGGTATCTTACAAGAATTCCAGCAATGTTAATTATATTCTCCTAGGTCAGATCACTGGCATTTTAAAATGAGAGAAGCTTAGTAGGACTGTTAAATAAACACACAGAGGCCTGCGGCTCAAACTTATCACCTCAAACCCCCCCCCCCCCCCCGTTGACTGGCTGGCTCCGTCAGTCCCTCCCTCCCTCCCTCCCCCCGCAGCCTTTTAGGCTTACAGTTTTTATCTTACATAATATCTCAGACTAAAGTTAGGAGACTATAATGTGCATTGCTGGAATCCTTGCAAGACAGCCAATAATTTGAATATAAACGTCATATTTTGCTCAAGAGATGAAAATTGTTGTACATTAGTGTACAGTACTGTAGTACATTTTATAAAAAAGTTTTTCAACTGTATTTTTGGGTAGATCTACATAGATATCTTCATTTATTTTCATCCATTTACATGCACGCACCATACTTAAAGAAACGTAATAGAAATAAATGACCTTAACGCAAAGCTGGAGTGCACATGTACTAATTTGATTACAGTACTAAAATTGTTTTGTCTAGTGCAAATTATAGCATATTTAAATTCAAATTAATCAGTATGTTACGAGAATCCCAGCAATGTTAATTATATTTACCCAGGTCATTTCACTGGCTTTTTATGAGAGAGAAGCTTAGTCACTTAAGATCTGATAAATATACACGTGCTAGACCTGGGCCTGTGCCAACTGTCAAACGTACTACCTCACCTTCCCCCACGCCTCCTCGCTTGCTTCCCATCCTTTCTCTCCCCCATCTGCCCGGCGTTGCTAGAATCCTTGTAAAACAGTGAATAATTTTAATATAAACGTCATGTATTTTGCACAAGAGATAAAAATTAATCACCTGTATCACATTACAGTAGTGATTTAAGAGTAAAAGTGTATATGTACGTATATAGTATTCCACATACACGTAAGTATAAATACAAAGTTTATGTGATGATCGGACAACGTCCATTTCGGTTAACGTCACGTTTCCAAGAACGTATCTAGGACGTTAACAGGCTCATGACTGTACATCCGTGGGCCCCCCCCACCCACCAAAAAAAAAAAAACACAACACTTCCGTGACGCCTGCTGGACCACCACTCCATAACCCCAACGGAGACACGATGATCCTCCCCATACTGGCCAGATATTATGTGTTAAAGGAATATCCTTCCTTCCTTAGGCATTTGCCTCCAGGTGTAATGTTAACCTACATATATTGAGGATAAAATCTTTCACCTACAAATTGACAATAACACATTTGCTGTAATCAGACATATTGAGTTGCATTCAACAATTGCAACCTCAGTTGCAATTAGGGTTGCAATTTCAAATTCTGTGTCATTACTAAGGAATAACGAAGTCTCTGGTGAACTGCACTTTAAGATTAAGAGAAAACGGACGACTCAGGCGTCCTGAAGTGAGAGAAACCGGACTCCTATGACGGGGCACTCAAAGAAAGAGACATGACTACATGTTTTGTGGACTATCCACTGTACAGTATTGATCGTATCCTTTTCATCACTTTGTAATAAACCTAGCCATGCCTGTGTGTGTTTATGATATTTACCATAACAATATATATATATATATATATATATATATATATATATATATATATATATATATATATATATATATATATATATATATATATATATATATATATACACAGTGACCCCTCGGTTAATGAACTCAATCTGTTCCAGAAGGTCGTTCGTTAACTGAAAAGTTCGTTAACCGAAACCATTGTTTCAATGGGTTTTTGGGTAATTGGTTCCAGCTCACCGAAAATTTCCTAAATTCAACAAAAATGGTAGAAAAGTTCACTTACTTTGAGGTGTGTATGTAGAAGGCTCCTGGATGATGATGATGATGATGATGATGATGGGAATTAGAATGGGGGTGGAGGAGAAGGAAGAAGTAAAGGCATTGGGGTGGAAGAGAAGTCACCCCATGGCACCATTTCATCCATAAAATTTGAGTTCTCTTGGTGTATTTCAAGATTATTTTCTTTAAATCAACACTGCACTGCATTATATATTGTCAATATGTAAATATATTTCAAAATGACCAATAATTTGCTTGGAAACACACAAAAAAAGCGTTTAGTTGAAGAGAGTCTCAAGCAAGATGTTACCTCCACTGAAAACAGAGAGAGACTAACGCCTGTCTGGTGTGTTAACAGGCTGGATGGCACACCAGAAACTAGTTTCTTTACCTTCAATTATGTTCAATAATTGTTAAAATGACTAAAAAAGTTAATATTAAACTTTTAAAATTATTGAATAGTATAAACTTCTTGATATTTACTAAAATAGTAAGGAATTTAAGCCCTAGAACCGATTAATATATTGGCGGACTGATACTAAAGCTGGTTGCCCGGTCAGTGCAAGCGAAATCATGTTGAGGTCGGTTCGTAAGAAATTCGTTAACCGAATTTTTGTTCGTTAACCGAATTGAAGATCCTTATGGAAGGCAGTTCGTTAACCGAAATATATATATATATATATATACATAAATATATATATATATATATATATATGTAATATTCAGAAATTTCAGAGTAATTTCGAATGCCCCGCCATTAGCGGTACTGAGCGTTCAAGGTCGTCTGAGGGAAGAGAGCGCTCCCCGCACATAGTGGGAGATTGCGGAACTAGGCCTATATGATATTAAATGTAATTTACCGGATTAATAATGATGCGATTCATGAAGTTAAGGGACTATTATTGAATTTGAAATTATTATAGATCGTTTAGCAGTCTGAATAATGTTAAAGGGTGTCCCAAGGAGTTATTAGTTAGGCGGAAAATAGGTCACGTAGGCCTAAGCTAACGCCTTGAGAGGACACGAAGCGGCCTCTCTCTCAGTCCCGGATAGCACTCACACAAACAAGACGTCTCTGCGCGTCTGTCCCAGAAATAGTCACGTGGCCTAGTCACCTGTGCTGAAATATTGCAGTATAACAAGTAAGTCTCATTCGATCTCAGACAGGGTTAGATAGGGCAGTGATAAAGTAAACTAGAGCTAACAGTGAGTTCATTTCAGGGTTTCCGTGAGAACCCACTTGACTGAAGTTGACTGGAGTTGACCTGAGATTGACTGCCGTTTGAGACTGCCGTTGAGGATTGAGGGTGGCGATTGTCGCCATTGGACCGATCAAAGTAGGCCTGTCACTGTTTAGCGGGGTAGCAAAGGATCTCTTGAGTGAACGAGTGCTCCCGACAACTAAACGACACGGGACGCTAAAGCTTCTCTCAACTGTACAAGGTCTGATTGGCTCACTCCCGTCCGCTTTATGGACGCACTGGGAGTACACTGAGGCTATCTGAGTAGACTAATGGTCACACACTGAGACCGTGAGTCTAGGTCTCTAGGAGATACCTGGAGGAACATTTTCCCTCCCTTATTACGGGTGTAATTTAATAGTTTCTAGATAATTTTGATAATATTGTTTTGAATGTTTGTGCCATCAAGTGGAACCAGAGTGATACTGTGATTTGATTCTTTTAATGCCTCTGATTGTTCTTCATAATTCTGATCTCAGGTATAACCTTGTTCCCCAGAGTAGTGGTTAGGTTAGGTTAGGAAGTGTGCATCTGTTGGGGTGCTATAATTTTGTTGAGTGCCCTTAAGGCCTATTCATTGTAGAGTATTTAATTTCATGTTTTATTACCATTTCCTCAGTGACTGATATAATTTTGTTGAGTGCCCTTAAGGCTTATTCATTGTAGAGTATTTAATTTCTCATTTTTATTACCATTCCTCAGTGACATATAATTTTGTTGAGTGCCCTTAAGGCCTATTCATTGTAGAGTAGTTAATATCTTTTTTTTGGTACCTAAGTGACTGATATTGTTGTGTGAAAGCCTTTAAGGCCTGTTTCATGTGTGCACGGAACAGTTCTTAATACTTCAAATTTATTGTTGCCTGAGGTTCTAATAATTTTTATATCATGTATAACTTTTATTCCCCAGAGTAGTGTTTTAAGTTCAAGTTAAGAGGTGCGCATATTGGTGTACCATTATTGGATTGTGTTTGTAGTGTTGGAGGGAATATAAGTGTCTAAATGTAACAGTGTGTCTCATTCATCCCAGTCACAGATGCTATCCTTCCACGGGTCACGGACAATTTATTTTGTTTAGTAGTTTTAAGTGTTCTTGTGCTGGTTCGGGATTTTTCTCAAAGGGGCGCTTCCACTGCCATTACCATCTATTAATTTTAAATAAACCCCAAGTCAAGTGAGAAATTAAAGTCCAGTAAATTCCGACCGATTACATATATATATATACACACAGTCGAGTCTGGACTTACGCGGTTTTCGTTTACGCGTTTGGTCATTTACGCAGTGCTTTGCCAGAAGCGGGATGCTTGATTTACGCGGAGAGCAGGTGGCGGTCCTGCCGCGCCGCGCCATTTTTGGATTCAAACCTCCCGCCATGTTGGGTAAGCGGCGCGAGAAGGTTGTGCAGTGTATGTCTCTGTTGCGTTATCGGTGACGTCATATGACGTATTGGACTGTGATTGGGCCACGCATCCATACCTCCCTCCGCCGCTAGCTGTGATTGGTTTAATGTAATATGACATGTCCTGCCGCGGGAGGGATGAAGCCGCTTGACCTAGCCACGTTAGTTACGATCCTCCCAGTCACCCCGCATATATACCGTGTTCTAGTGTTCCGCTAATCTCGTAAGAATGGCTTCCACTGGACCCCCACCATCACAGAAAAACCTTGCATTACCTGGACCCAGACGTCCTAAGCCAAAGAAGATACAACGTTCCCTAAGTTACGAGGTGAAGTACAAAATAATACAAGAGTTAGAAAAAGGAACAAGACAGGTTGATCTCGCGTGCCAGCATGGTGTTAACGAATCTACGATCCGGACGATCAAGAAGGATGCAGCCAAGATAAAAAAACTCATGAACATCACAAAGTCTGCAGGTGCTTCAATGGTGAAGTACTGCCAGAACAAGGTGCTTCTCAAGACGGAGAATTTACTTGTGAGCAACTTAATTCATCAGGCACGACAAAACATGGCGGTGGACACGTGGTCGGTTCAAGAGTACGGACGTGAACTGTACGTAGCAGTGGCACATAAGATGGGAATTTGCAGAGCCCAAACCCTTCAATGCTTCCTCTGGGTGGCTGGAAGGGTTTAAGAAGAGGAACAAGATCACCAACATTAACACTGCTGGTGAAGGAGCGAGTGCTGACAGTGTTGCGGCTAGTGATTTTGCTCCGTTCTTACGTGACGTTATGGAGGAAGGCCAGTACACCGACGACCAGGTGTTCAACATGGATGAATCCAGTCTGTTTTGGAAAAAGCTACCTTCCATGACATTCGATGTCAAATCTGCCAGCAAGTGTCGGGTCCGGAAGTTGCAGAAGGAGCGCATCACCGTTTTGTTTACCACCAATGCCTCTGGTACCTGTAAACTCAAGTTATCGGTGATCCACACAGCCAGCAAGGCGCACGCCTACAAGAACATGAACATGACCAAGCTAACTGTCCAATGGCTAACCGCACGTAAGGCGTGGATGTTCTCTGCTCTGTCCATCTCCAGGTTTGACGACTGTTTGGTTCCCGACGTCAAGAAATTCTGCGAGCAACAGAATGTTCCATTCAACATTTTGTTGCTCCTTGACAATGCACCAGGACACTCGCCCCTACTGTTGGATCGTCACCGCAACGTAAAAGTGGACTTCCTTCCTCCAACACTACGTCGTTAATCCAGCCCATGGACCAGGAGATGATATGCAACGTTAAGGCTGCATTCTCTGCAAAGAAGTTTAAGGTCCTGAACGACTGTACCAACACCAAGGATGAGTTGCGTAACCTGGGTGGCACCGATAGCGAGAGCGACGAGGACGAGGAACAAGAGTTTTTAAGTGCCACTTCCCCCATATGTGGTCGGTTAATCGAGGATTTACTGTGCATATATATATATATATATATATATATATATATATATATATATATATATATATATATATATATATATATATATATATATATATATAAGTAAATCACTGTAGGTGCGCGTGATCTAGGTATATGCTGATAGCCACCAGGAAAGAAGAAAACACGAAGTTCCCAAGCGCTTTCGTGTAATTCACATCTTCAGGGGTGAGTACAGACTAGAGAGAGTAATGCAAAACAAGATGAATATATACAGAGGAGGGTGAGACCAGGTCCACAATGGTCAGGTAATTAGGTAATGACCCTACTAATCTTTAAATAGCACACAACGGTTGGTGAATTACACGAAAGCGCTTGGGAACTTCGTGTTTTCTTCTTTCCTGGTGGTTATCAGCATATATATATATATATATATACAGTTCGTCCCCGAATTACGTACATCCGAATTACATACAAACGGCCGATACGTACATCGTTTCTGAAGTCTTTAATTGCAAAAATATTGTCTTAAAAGGGCGAGCAATTTTTAAATTTGGCGGGCGAGCCAGCCGCACCGCGCCGCCACTATCACTGACCATGCAGACGACACGCTAGACGCACCAAAACAAGTGTGGTCATTGTGCATACAGTACTTCTCCTGTGAATTTCTGCCCTATTTTGTACACTTTACTCTGTGTGCAATGACTGGTGTAAAGCGTAAGAGTGGTGAAGCCAGTGGGAGTGCTACGAAACGTCAAGCAATCTCACTAGAGGTAAAAATGGACATAATAAAACTGCTTGAAAGTGGTGAAAAGTTGACCAATGTGGCCCGCAAATTTAACCTGAGTCGGTCAACTGTTAATACAATTGATAAGGGCAAAGAAAAGATCAAGGAACATGTGAAATCTGCAGTGCCAATGCAATCTACGATTATAACTAAAAGAAGAGGGAAGGTTCTGGAAGAAATGGAAAAATATCTTGCGCTGTGGATCGAGGACTGCACACAAAAACGTAAGCCTCTGTGTCTCAGTATGATTCAGGAGAAAGCCCTAAGTCTTTTCAACGACCTAAAGAAAGATCACCCTGATGATACTGTGACATTCAATGCTAGCCATGGGTGGTTTAACCGATTCAAGGTGCGAAATAAGCTGCATAATGTTCGAGTGACTGGTGAGGCGGCGAGTGCTGATTGGAAAACAGCACAGGATTTTCCAAAGAAACTCGCAGAAATTATCGAGTTACGTACATTTCGAGTTAAGTACAACCTTTTGGTCCCCATTATGTACGTAACTTGGGGACTTACTGTATATATATGTATATATATATATATATATATATATTTTATGAAAATCCACAATGAAAACGTGGATAAGATAAATCTTGATAAAATCACACGGGAAAATGGAAACAACGGAGTACCTTAGCTTTCGTCTTTATTCAAGACAGCTTCAGAGGCAACTGGATTACATGGACAGAGAGAGGCATAAATATACAGGATGACCTAAAAACATGAGGTCAGGTCAAAATGATGACATCCACTAATCCCCACACCAACACACACGTAGAGGAGCTTAAGAGAAGGGTGGTGACGTGACTAGTCAAGTCAGGTCAGAAAAAAGGGGGCCCACAAAATAACTATCATACATCTAGATCAAAGGTTTTTAAAGCATTTTTAACCTTGGGCCACTGACAAATAAATTTATGTAACATATTATCAGTTTTGAACTGACCATCACTAAGGTTTATTGATTTTAATTCCTTAATCAAACTAGCTTCAACAAGAAGTCTTTCTGTGACACAAGATGATTTGAAAACTTCTAAGCTTTTTTCCCAAGCAATGGGGTGATTATTATTCCTAACATGAACGAACAAGTTATTTTGTGGGCCCCCTTTTTTCTGACCTGACTTGACTAGTAACGTCACCACCCTTCTCTTAAGCTCCTCTACGTGTGTGTTGGTGTGGGGATTAGTGGATGTCATCATTTTGACCTGACCTCATGTTTTTAGGTCACCCTGTATATTTATGCCTCTCTCTGTCCATGTAATCCAGTTGCCTCTGAAGATGTCTTGAATAAAGACGAAAGCTAAGGTACTCCGTTGTTTCCATTTTCCCGTGTGATTTTATCAAGATATATATATATATATATATATATATATATATACAGGTAGTCGTCGACTTACGACCTATGCGACTTACGTCTGTTCGACTTTACGACCGGCGGTACGACAGTTTTGGCCCCAGCCCCAGTGTAAATAATAAACCAATTGTACTGTAGTACTGTATGCAGTGATTTACTTAAACCTGACGACCGTAACAATAATGAACAAAGAAAATGTTGATAAAATATGACTTAAAGATGATTATATTATCATTACACATTACAGTATAATATACGTAAGGTAATTATAACATAGGCCGACTTACGACCAGATCAACTTACGACCGGTCGGCCGTAACCAATCTAGGTCGTAAGTCGACGACTACCTGTATATATCTGCTCCCCGACTCACGAAGGGGTTAGGGACCCAAATCCAGGTCGTAAGTCGAAAATGCTTGAATAATACATAGAAAATCTAAAATGGGTATCTCCTTTTCTTCTCAGCACCCCAAAACTCTCACTTTTAAGCTTGCTAGCCATTTTAAAGTGAATTACAAACGAAAATTTTCTCTGTGTACTGACGTTGGGACTTGAAAATACATAATTTGACAAAATTTTGGTAAGACTGAGGCAGGTCGTAAGTGCGAGTGGTCGTAAGCCGAGTAGGTCGCAAGTCGGGGAGGAGCTGTATATATACAGGTAGTCGTCGACTTACGACCTAGATTGGTTACGGCCGCCCGGTCGTAAGTTGATCTGGTCGTAAGTCGGCCTATGTTATAATTACCTTACGTATATTATACTGTAATGTGTAATGATAATATAATCATCTTTAAGTCATATTTTATCAACATTTTCTTTGTTCATTATTGTTACGGTCGTCAGGTTTAAGTAAATCACTGCATACTACAGTACAATTTAATTACCTTACGTATATTATAATGTGTAATGATAATATAATCATCTTTAAGTCATATTTTATCAACATTTTCTTTGTTCATTATTGTTACGGTCGTCAGGTTTAAGTAAATCACTGCATACTACAGTACAATTTAATTGCCTTACGTATATTATAATGTGTAATGATAATATAATCATCTTTAAGTTTCCTCTTGGTAGACATCTTGGGGGGGTGGTGGTTCAAGAAAAATTTCCAAGACAAAAGAAAGGCACAAGGCAAACAGGCACGGAGGGAAGTGTGCTGTACCAGCGAGCGTGTTTGTAATTGAGCGCGGGGATGCGCACGGCTCCAGCTCCCGGCAGCGCCAGGAGGCTGGGGCCAAAACTGTCGTACCGCCGGTCGTAAAGTCGAACAGACGTAAGTCGCATAGGTCGTAAGTCGACGACTACCTGTATATACTTGTACTACACACGCACGCACGCACACACACACGCCCTCCTCCCCACCGGAATATCAACAAGTTCTCGCCAGAAGTTACTATTTCATTTGGGAAAGGAATGGAACCAGTGTTGAATAGTGATGAACAGTGCTTAAGTCAGTGAAAAACAACTCGGCAGTTGAGTCTTACCCAAGCTAACCTTCACACAGTGAGGTCCCACGTACCCAGTGATAATTCCCCTGAGACTCCACGATAGAGAGGCCTGGGACCACACCTCACCCACTTGAGTGAGTGAAGTCCTGTGACAACAGACCACGTGGTGTCCCCATGATGCTACGACACCACATAGTGAATGAGTTGCTACAGCATCATGTGAAGTTCCTCATAACACCATCTGTGAGGGAATTACTACACCACGTGATGCCCCTCATAACCCCATCTGTGAGGGAATTACTACGCCATGTGATGCCCCTCATAACACCATCTGTGAGGGAATTACTATGCCATGTGATGCCTCTCATAACACCATCTGAGATGGAATTACTACACCACATCAGGCCTCTCATACACCATCTGTGAGGGAATTACTACACCACATAAGGCCCCTCATACACCATCTGTGAGGTAATTACTACATCATCAGGCCCTCGTAACACCCTCTGTGAGGGAATTACTACACCACGTCAAGCCCCTCACAACACCACCTGTGAGGGAACTAGTACTCCACGTGATGCCCCTCATAACGCCATCTGTGAGGGAGTTACTACACTACGTGTCTGCTGTTCAACACCTCAGCTTGCATGATCTACGTGTGTAAACATTAATCTGTATGTCCACTGTATGTTCCTTCACCTTTCTCTAATGAAGGCTTTTGTTAAACCACCAATGTATGTAATAAGTCATTTGTGTCCAATGTATATTTTCAGCCTTCGGGCTGCAAACTTTTTCAATAAACCGTTTATTATTATTATTATTATTATTATTATTATTATTATTAATTACACACACACACACACATACATACAGTGGTCCCTCCATTAACGAATACAATTCGTTCCAGAAGGTCATTCGTTAACCGAAAACTTCGTTAACTGAATCCATTGTTTTAATGGGATATTTGGTAATTGGTTCCTGCTCACCAAAAAGTACATAAAAAGTAACCAAAAAAAAAAAAAAAAAAAAAAAAAAATGCAGTAAAATACACTTACTTTGTGGTGTGTATGTAGAAGGTTCCTGGTTGATGATGATGATGGGAATTAGAAGTGGGGGTGGAGGAGAAGGGAGAAGAGAAGGAAGTGGGGATGGAGGAGAAATCACATTCTAGGGGACCCCTGCTTCATGCCGTCATTTCACCAATAAAATTTTAAGTTCACTAGGTGTAATTCAAGATTATTTTCTTTAAACCACCGCTGCACTGCGCTACATATTATTAATATGTTAACTAAAGTTCAGAATGACCAATAATTTCAAAGAAAAATGCAAAAATATTCAAGACACCAACAAAATAGATGTTCACTCCACTGTTTTCAAAGCCCAACTGACGCCTTGTGGCCGACTCACGCATCTGATGGGCGCACAACAAACTAGCTCCCTGTACTGCGAATATTATCAATATGTTAAATAAATGTTAAAATGACGAATAATTTTAATATAAAACATGCAAAAATATTAAAGAGCACAACTTTATTGATATTTACTCCATTGGAAACAAATGTAAACATCGAACAGATTACTGAATTGGCAGACTAGCCCATTAGCTGATCCTCACAACAAAACTTGATTTTCGGAAGGATTTCATTAATCAAATTTTTGTTTGTTAACCGAATTGAAGATTCTTATGGAAGGTAATTCGTTAACCGAAATTTCGTTAACCGAACCGTTCGCATTGTATTTTAGCTACTGACTGACAGTGGCCAACATAACTGATAATGTTAATAGGAATATAGTATAAAATACAGTCTTTACCATTGAAAAATTGTGTAGTTCATAGAGGATATGAACACAGACGCCATAAAATTGATTGTTTACATAATCAGGTTTCTGCCACATGCCATGTGTGTTCGTGCGTGCATCTCTAACATTGCTACATAACCAGGTTAGGCAACTTTGCCTGGCACAGGACTTTTGTCCGGGACTGTACGTATCATGTAAGGTAAATTAATAAAAAAACATTTTGTAAAAATTGATTGTTTTGTCTTTATTTTGTAAAAAACAAATTGTTTTTATCTTTATTTTGTAAAAATTTATTGATTTTATGTCTATTTATAGGTTACTTGAATTATTAAGACATTATTTAATCATTATAACTTAAGTTCTTCAGGGCTCAGGAATGGAACCTATTTTTACCCATAATTTATTAATATCGATATACGATTGATCACTTAGCGATGGCTTCTTGAGGTCCCTAACTTTATTGTATAATGGTTATTGTTTGTAATGGTCTAATAACTCAAAGAGTGGCACAAGGTACAGAAACAAAAACTTAGTTTAAATGAAAAGAAAATTATCATTTTGTGAAGAATGCTGCTAATTTTGCGATTAAATTTCTTGACAATCTTCATTTGCATTATACAGTTTTCTGAATAGGTCAATTGCCAAATATACCTTGGCCTCTGGCTGATAACTGAAGGTGTCTCAGGGTGGCAAATTTCATAACTGTGACCTTCTCATGGAAATTTATGACACCATTACATAATTCTGTAAAGTCTTTAACATCTTCAAGAGTTTATTCAATATCAGCATTAATTCTAAGAAAATGAAAGTAAACAAGCTTAGTTACCCAAGGCAAACTTAGGATTCTTTATAGAAGGGTGGGGGGAGGGGGGGGAAGGCAGGTGTGTCTTGTGTGTAGTGAAATGATTGCCAAATTGCAACATAGAATTTTTCTAATTTTATTTATTCCTCACATTTACTGGTACAGTATCCATGTGACACAGTTCAGCCAGGCAGTCACCCAGCTGACTCAAAAGATGTGTGTGGCTGCTGGATGTATATACCGTGACGTCACATAGAGGAGAGGAAAAGTGTGGCTGGTTACAGTTACAGCTCACTGCCACAATACAAACACTCACTTCCCACACATACAAACCCATGCTCTTCATTTTTCTATTTTATAGTTTTACATAACGCAAAGTCCTTGCTTAACATCAGGGGTACGTTCCTGAAAATGCAAAGTTATAAGGAACAACTTCAAGTGGATCAATTTTCCCCATAAGAAATAGACAAAATATGGGAGTTACATTCCTGAGCCTCCCTTTGCCCCATGAAATACATTACATATACAGCTCCTCCCCGACTTACGACCTGCCTCAGTCATACCCAATTTTGACAAATTACGTATTTTCGAGTCCCAACGTCAGTACACAGAACAAAATTTTTGTTTGTAATTCCCTTTAAAATGGCTGGCAAGCATGAAATTGAGAGTTCTCGGTGCTGAGAAGAAAAAGACACCCAGAAATTTAAGTAAATCTACCCAAAGATACAGTTGAATTTTTTTTTACATTACTGTATTAAAATGTACAGTACTATGCACTGAATTTTTTTACCTCTTGTGCAAAATATATGACATTTATATTCAAATTAATCACTATCTTATAAGAATTTCAGCAATGTAAATTATATTTTCCCTGGTCACTTCTATGTCATTTTACAAGCAAAAAACAAAAACTCAATCTAAAGGACATAAATAAACAAATAAATAATTCACTAGACCTTCGGCGCTAACTGTCAAACATGTCACTGCCCCCCCCCCCCCCCCCCCCCCCCCCCAGCAAGGGTTTAGTGGTTATACAGTAGGATTTAAGTTTTTATCTTACCTGGTACATAATATCACAGACTAAAGTTAGGAGAATATAATTTGAATTGCTGGAATCCTTGCAAGACAGTGAATAATTTGAATATTGACATATATTTTGCAAAAGAGATAAAAATTTTAGTCCCTTAAGTACATTTAAGTACCTGTACTGTATAGTACATGTTTTTCAACTTATTTTTCGGTTGATATAGTATCTTTCTTCATTTATTTTTACTCATTTACATGTACACACCATCCTAAATACAGAGTGAAAAAGATAAATTAAATATTTGTCCTAAGGGAGAGGGTGATGCGCTGTAAAAAGTAGTCCGTGATGACGCAAACGACTTTAAACCGAGTCACCAGGACGTTAAAAACAATTTTGGTCTCTAAAGTTTAGCGACGTAGTACCAAAACAACATTAAGCGGGACGACGACAAGCGAGGACTTAATGTATATTTTCTTTATTTGTAAGCCACATTCCAGTATTGTACATAATGAATTTCCCACAACTTTTATAGTTTCATTACACATAACAAAAGCAAAATGTCAAATCACAAGCCATCTCGTCCCCCGTTTTCCTCCCACCATAGTAAGTCAAACATCGCTAAACCAAATTTTTACCTACCGTTAAACAAGAAAGGGTGTTAAAAAATTTTTAAATGTTAATATTGCCAAACCAATTATCATTAAGTGAATCAACACTAAATGAGGGTACCTCAATAACCAGCCCTAAAAAACTTCAACTTACAGGGATCGTCTCGCAAAGAACGATAAAAATTTGATGAAAAGTATGTTTTTCTGAAAAAATTCCAGAGCATTCCGTTTGGCATCAGTGACACATGTGCCAAGCATGATTATAATCAGACAATATTTACTACCACAAAAAAAATAAAAATCATAAAAGGAACCTCCAACCCATTTGGTGCATGGTGTTGCATCATATACATTTCTGTTGTCATAATAGTGCCTGAAAAAAGTATATTCGCAAAAAAAAAAAAAACTTTGTTCGCCATTTAGGCAACATCTGGCATCTGATCCTTCGCTGAGGAAGAGAAGGTGTGTGTGAGAGGGTGGTGGAGTACAGGAGGAAAAGTTAGTAACTGGAACGGTTTGTTACAGAGTGTATGTATGCTACACATCCTCCTCGCCTACCCCTGCTCTCATGCTTTTTTTATGCATTTTCTTGCCATTATCTCACCCCAAAAAGATGCCTAGACCCAGTAAAAAGAAGCTGAACATTCATACAAGAAACATCAGCAACATTAAGAGACCGATATTTACGATATCACAGCATCTCAGCTAACCGCATCGATATCACAGCATCTCAGCTAACCGCATCGATATCACAGCATCTCAGCTAACCGCCACGATATCACAGCATCTCAGCTAACCGCCACGATATCACAGCATCTCAGCTAACAGCCACGGCTACTGTTGTCCCTCCAGACCAGATTCTACCTCCTCTAGCAGTGGCTCCCGCCACTCAGACTACACTCTAAGCCAAGGGCTCGAAACCTGGCTAAAAAGAGGAAGGTAGTGCCTTTTGATCCTCTATGAATATCCTGTATATTCTATATAAATATATTGGGGGAAACCAAGTACAGCATGCCCTGACAATTCACGGATTTTTATTCGCAGCTCTCGATTATTCGCGGATGACACCCTGGATGTACCCAAGAATGTCTAAGGGTAATTTTAAAGTTGCTGGCATTTTCTTGGCCGAGACAGGGAGCCATTTGTTCTTCATTCTAGAGACAGTAATTTCTTTTACCTGTATTGTATGTATGAGTGTAGACATACACACACACACATATACAATACAGTCTCTCCTCGACTTACGACATATTCGACTTATGACGTCATACGACGGCCATGGTCGTATAAAATATTTTTCACATTACGTATTTTCGAGTCCCGACGTTAGTGATTGCGCTGTGTACTGACAAAATTTTTGTTTGTAATTCCCTTTAAAATGGCAGGCAAGCGTAAAAGTGAGAGTTCTCGTGGTACTGAGAAGAAAGAAGAGACACCCATTTTAGAATTTCTATGTATTATTTTTACCTTCTTGACTTACGAACTGGTTGTCGGTCCGGAACCCCGTCGTAAGTTGAGGAGAGACTGTATAGGTAAAAGAAACTATTGTCCTAAAGGCAAATACATAATGGGAATACTGTATACATTTCTTTGCACACGAATAAAAGTGTACCCCCCCCCCCCCCCCCAGCAAATGTTATTTGTGGCCATTTTTAGAACCCAACCCCAGCAAATTTTAAAAGCAAGCTGTACCATGAACTTCTAAACTTTCAAAGCCTTATAGTATCTCAAAACTAGTAAATTCTATATAAATCTCGAAACTCTCCAAAAGTTATCGTTGGCCTGAGGCCAACCAGCAAGTTGGTTTTGATGAAATCACAAAAGAGGACATCACTGAGCTTCTCATCTCTCATAAGGAGCTCAGCAATGAGGACCTGCTGGAGCTGGAGAAGCAGAAGAAGGGGTAGGAAGAAGAGGAGTTGCCATGCACCTTCCCTACCTTAACTTTGGTCAACATTGAAAAAATTCTGGGTGACATGAGGCCTGCAGCCAGACTGTTTTTGACCAGAACCATGATGGTGAACGCAGCTTCAAGGTGCGGAATGGGCTTCAGAAATGGTTGAGCTGCTACAAGGAGCTTCACTGGCAGAAAAGAAGCATGCAAAGCAAGACAAGGTCACAGATTTCTTCAGGCCTGTTCTGAAGTCTCTGCCAGATGACCCTCAACCATCAACTTCTTCAGTCATTTGTGCCCTTTTCCACAAGAAAAAGCATCAGCCAGCCCCTCAGCCAGAGTCTCCACCTGCATTCACTGGGTTTGGGGACCTTGATGATCCTGCATCCTTAACCCAATAAGATTACCTCAACCAAACATGTTCCTCCAGCCTTGGGGAGGAATGCCAGCTCAACGGTTAAACACAGGTAAAGACATGTAATAGTCTCAATTTATGTTTAAATTCTTTAGTTATTGATTAATATGATTGATTCATATGTCGACAGATATATGATGAGGGTAGATGGGAGGTTGTTTTATGGGGGGTGGCTGGTCCCTAAACCTCTGAATTTTTTATATTTTTATGGGATTAATTGCTTCAATGACCATTGATTCATTAACAAACGACTTTAAACAGTCCCTATAAGCATCGGTTATAGGGGTATGCCTGTACAGTACTGCAATAAGAAAACATCACACAAAACAAAGACTTACAGTAAACAGCTGACTTACCAATCAGATCATTTTCTTCTTTCTTAACAAGGAAAAGAGCAAAGTAGTAAACCAATTCATTTGGCAGGTGAATGTGGCTACACACTTTCTGAAATGGGAAAATAAAGGTCAATGTTAGTTAAGATTTACATTAATTAGAAAGCTATTTTCAGTGAAAAAGTACATAAAGCACATTTGGATTTGGCAATGCTACTAATTTCTAATGCCAAAAATCATAAAAATCTCCGAGCAACTGATGGCTTTGTCGGCTATTCTTGATTGAATTGCCTTAATGTTAAGGGTGAATTTAAGGAGGGGGAGTGAGGAGAGGCAATCACTCCTCTCAAACCAAATGGCATATACCGGTTTATCTTAGAAAAAATGAGAGAATCAAGGCAAAAAACCAACTTGAGTCCAAAGCTCCTCCCCAACTTACGACCTACTCGACTTAAGTCCACCCGCACTTACGACCTGCCTCAGTCGTACTAAAAACTTCGTCAAATTACTTATTTTCGAGTCCCAAATTCAGTACACAGACAAAATTTTCATTTGTAATTCACTTTAAAATGGCTGGCAAGCTTAAAAGTGAGCGTTTTGTGGTGCTGAAAAGAAAAAGAGACCCCCATTTTCGATTTTCTATGTGTTATTTAAGCATTTCCGACCTACGACCATTTCGACTTACGACCTTGATGTTGGTCCTTAACTCCGTCATAAGTCGGGGAGCAGCTGTATATGCATTAAAATTTTTTTAAACAATGTTACATCGAAATGTGTATAAAGAAGGTTAAATTATAAAACAATATAGATTAGAAAGCATGTGGAAGGAGGTTGAAGAAGACTTGGCAGGATGATAAGAGGTTTATGTAAGACTGATTGATTATGGTATTTACATCCCTGGCGATGCAACAGTTTAGATCATATGTTACTGAATTAAAATAAAAACATATTGTGAGAAAGGTAAAAGAAATAATTGTCCTAAGGGAAAACCTGTATTGTACTCAAATGTACTAAATAATTACTAAAATTTTTATGTCTAGTGCAAACGACAGCATGTTTTATATTCAAATTAATCACTACCTTACAAGAATTCCAGCAATGTAAGTTATATTCCAAGTTAATTCATTAACATTTTATATGTAAAAAACTTAAACTTCCTCTGTATGACTGATAAATAAACATAAGGTAACCTTCGCAAAACTTCATTGAGGCTGTCAAAATATCTCACCTTCCCTCCCCATCCTACCAGCCAGGGTAAAGGTGGTTTATGGCTTTAAGTTTTTATCTTATAAAATGGCACAGATTAAAGTTAGCAGAGTAAATCTTGCATTGATGGAATCCTTGTAAGACAGTGAATAATTGGAATATACAGTAGACATCATATATTTTGCACAAAAGATAAAATTTTTAGTCCTTTAAGTACATTTAAGTACAAGTTTCTCAACTCGTATTACGTAACTTAATTCATTTATTTTTACTCATTTATATGCACTCACCATTATAAGTACATATTGTGAAAAAAGTAAATGAAATAATTGTCCTAATGGCAAACCTGTACTGTACTCAAATGTACTAAATACAGTGGTCCCTCGGTTAACGAACGCCTCGGTTAAAAATATTTCAGTTAACGAATTACCTTCCATAAGAAGCTTCACTTCGGTTAACGAATTCCTCTCAACATGTTTTCGCTTGCTCACCAGCTGGAATATTAGTCCGCCAATACGGTTATAGGGCTTAAATTCGTTCCCATTTAAGTAAATATCAAGAAGGTTGTACTATTCAATAATTTTACAAGTTTTGTATTAAATTTTTTAGTCATTTTAACAATTTTTGAACATAATTGACGTACAGGAAGCTAGTTTTTAGCGCGCCAGACAGCCATTTGACTCACCCAGCAGGCGTCAGTTTGTGTCTCTGCTCAGTGGAGGTAACATCTTGCTTGAGACTCTCTTGAACACAGTATTTTTATGTTTTTACAGTACAATTATTGGTCATTCTGAAGTTTATTTTACATATTGACAATACAGTAAAAGTCCAAAAATCCGGACTGCTTGGGGATTGGGTCGGTCCGGATTTTCGGATTTTCCGGATTCTCAGGCAGTACTTTTAAAATTAAAATTTAAGGAGGAATAAAGAAGAGATGAACAGGTACATTTTGATAGTTTATTCATTTGCAAATATAGCATGCTTCATTTATCAAAACGAGCAGTTTTAATGAAAAAGCTGTGAATTCTAGAATTTTATTCTTTGCCTTTTTGATATCATAAATTGTAGACTTTCCAATGTTGTTTTTTCCATTAGAACAGTATTGCTCACACCACGTACTAGTTTCTTAATTATTTCAAGTTTGTCACTCAATTTCAACGTGTTCTTCTTTTTCTTCACACAACGAAGTTTATCTACTTTAGGAGCCATTATTATGGGCTTGTACAGTAATCTGTAAATGGAAAGAGTAAGACTCAAAATATTGTTCTATTCATACTGTGCTTGATATAATACATTCACGGAAATTTAATATTTTTGCTAAAATGACGTCCGTATTACAGTGGAAAGTGGGATCAAATCGTGACGAAAACAATGACTTGCGCTTTCTTTCGTTCAAAAGATGTTACCGTAATCGCTTTTCGAATGGTTTAGTTAAAAAACTGTTGTATTGTATTACAATAACATCCTAATTGACTTGAATAAATATTACGATACCATATTTCTGAATATTTTCATTAAAATCCATCAAAATCATTTTCTTTGTCATCGTCTGCAGCACCAAACAGCTTCTTCTCCCAGTCCTCTCCTTGAACAGGGCTAGAGGGTACGTGTTTTTCGAATCGTTTTCAGTTAAAAAACTATTACATCACACGTATATTTTACCTAAACTGCGCCTGAATGAATATATTCTCGGAAATAAATAGTAGTTTTGCTGAAACGTGATGTATTTCAATGTAAAATAGGATAAAATACATGACGGAAACAAAAGACTTTACCTAAGCTTCCGATGTTCTTGAGATGTTACTCGTTTTTTTAATAGTTTTCGGTTAAAATTCTGTTATATTACAATACAATGATATTCTATTCATACTGTGCTTGATATAATACATTCACGGAAATGTAATATATTTGCTGAAATGACGTACGTATTAAAGTGGAAAGTGGGATAAAATTGTGACGAAAACAATGACTTTGGCTTTCTTTCATTCAAAAGATGTTACCGTAATCACTTTTCGAATGGTTTAGTTAAAAAACTGTTGTATTACAATAATATTCCCTCCTAATTGACTTGAATAAATACTTGAATGGAAATATACAATATTTTTGTTGAAACTACCCGCGTTTCAGTGTAAAGTGTCGTGATAATAAATGGTAAACAATTTGCCTTGGGCACTCGTGTTTCAGATTATAGGACGTAGAGCGTTTTTACTGAAGGTTTTGTTGTTCCCTTACCCTCTGTAAGATTGTACCATCGTACGATATGTTTTCCCATGTTGAGTTGGGGGCTGGTCTTTGGCAGCGCTCCGTTGCCAGTCTCCAGTTGACGCTGTTAGAATAAAGTCTATAAAGAAAGTGGTCTATGATTCCAACCTCCCACATGGCGCACAGTGAGTAGGATATGTCGGGGCCCGACACGCCATCACAGCCCTGACAAGAACGCTGACATGGCCCCTACACGTCCACGATTCTCGACGCCCTCAAGGGGACGCCAGGGCTTCTCTATACCGGCCGGGAACACCACGCGCGCCCAGCAGCAGGCCATGAGTGCATTGATGGCTCAGATGGCGTCTCTAGGTGCTGGCGGTGGTCATGCTTCTATGCCGGTCATGAAGCCCTCAGCAGCTGTCGCTCCAGAGAAGTGTGAGGCAGAAATGCCAGCAGCTGCGTTTAGGACATGGAGGCGGTCCATGGAGTCATGGGTGCTGTTGAACGGGTGGCCACAACTGGTGGCCACACTCCACATTCGCCTGAACTGCGTCCCCGCACTCCAAAGGGTGATTGACTCAAGATACCCCAGCGGTCAGTGGGAGCAGCTCTCGCCTAAAGAAGCCCTGGACACCATCAGTGGAATGGTTCTTCAATCTTCAAACCAAGCTGTGAAATGGAACGAGTTTTTCAACAGCAAACAAGATGAAGAGGAGCCCATGAAAAGGTATTTTCAACGATGCTTCTCAGAGGCAGTGGAGTGTGAATTTAAATGTCCCACCTGTGATAACGACCTCTCTGAGTACATGCTATTACGTAAAGTTATGGTGGGCTTGAGTAACCCAGTGTTGAAAAGGGAAATTTTCCAGGGGTACTCTAGTTATAATAGTGTTGAAGTGCTTAGAAACAAATGCATGTTATTTGAGGCAGCAGTGAGAGATGCTGGTGTATTGTGTCGTACGTCTGGCCAGGCAGTGGTGGGAACAGCCGGGGAGGCAGTGGCGGTTGGTGACGACGTCACCGGTGAGTCTGAGGTAGCTGCCGCCCGACCTCGACACCCCAGTCGCGTGCACTGTGGTAACTGCGGCGTGTCACATGCCTCTGGTAAAAGTAACTGCCCTGCAAGTGGGGCTACATGTCGCAATTGCTGTAAGGTTGGTCACTTCAAAAGGTGTTGTAGGAGTAAGTCAGCCCTAAGTGCTCCTGTGGATGTGTCAGGCGCTGTTACAGTGGCAACAGCCCAGCTATCCCGCCACCCCAGGTTACAAGTGTTCGTGTCCCAGGCCGGGGGCAATTCCCCCGCCACCCCTGTGCTGGCTGTAGCCGACACGGGTGCTATGGTGTGTGTGGCAGGCGCATCCCTGCTCCGGGACATCGGTTTGTGTCCGGGGCAACTTCGGGCCCGTAATGGCTTAAGGGACGTGGCGAACAAACAGCTCAAGTGTCTGGGGTCCGCCCCCTGCCGCCTCCGTGTGGACGAGGGGTCCACCGTCCAGGAGGTCTACTTCGTGCAGACAGCCAAGGCCCTCTATCTGTCATTGGAGGCCTGCAAGTGCCTCAACTTGGTGCCTGTCGACTTCCCGCTCCATAGACGTGCTGTGGCTGCCGTGGGCGATGGAGGGGAGCGGCACACTGCCGACGATCTACCTCCGAACCGTTTACCTGAGAGCAGCCGTTTCCCGCCGAGGCCAGTTGAGATACCCTTGCCTCCTTTGGAGGAGAATGTGGCCAGGCTGGAGGCATGGCTACTCACGCACTTCTCGTCTACCGCATTCAACACCAGCAGGTCCCCACTGCCAGTCATGACTGGTCCCCCTCACCGTATCCACCTGACGCCCGGCACGACCCCCTACGCCTGTCACACACCCGCTTCCGTTCCGAAACACTGGGAAGCGGAAGTGAAGGCCCAGTTGGAGGAGGATGTCAGGAGAGGAGTCATCCAGCCAGTGCCTGCTGGTGAGGCTACGGAGTGGTGCGCCAGGATGGTCGTGGTGGCCAAGAAAAACGGTCAGCCCAGGCGCACTGTGGACTTCCAACGCCTCAATGCAAGCTGTCTGAGGGAGACGCACCACACACCTGCACCATTCGACATGGTGTCTGGGGTGCCAGTGCACTCGTTCAAAACCGTCGCCGACGCCTTTTGGGGATTTCATCAAGTGGAGTTGGAGGAGGAGAGTAGACGCCTGACCACATTCATCACGCCGTGGGGACGTTTTCGATACTGCAGGACGCCCATGGGACATTGCTCAGCGTCAGATGCTTACACCAAGAGGTTTGACGACGCTATTCAGGATGTGCCTCGCAAGTACAAGTGCGTGGATGACACTCTCCTCTATGACTCCAGTGTGAAGGGGGCGTTCTGGCACACTTACGATTTTCTGGAGACCTGCGCTCGCACAGGTATCACGCTGAAACCAGAAAAGTTCTTGTTCTGCAGGAGAGAAGCTGAGTTTGTGGGTTTCCTCCTGGGGTGGGACCTGTACCAGCCCACTGCCCAACGTCTGTCAGCCATCAAGGACTTCCCCATGCCGGATCAGCCATCAATCACTGACATCAGGTCCTGGCATGGCCTGGTTAATCAGTTGGCTCCCTTCCTTGCCACTGCACCTGTGATGGAGCCCTTCCGTGAGCTCCTCAAGAAGCCAGTGGGCAAGCAGGTGTATTGGGACGACCAGCTGCGGCTCAAGTTTCGCCAGGCCCAGGACACCATCTGTCAGTTGGCCAGAGACGGCTTGGTGTACTACGACAAATCCAGGCCTACGGCAGCTGTCACTGATTGGAGCAGGGAGGGCATCGGCTTCGTCGTCCTGCAACAATACTGTGCCTGTGCCTCTCCAGAGACGCCCTTCTGCTGCAGAGGAGGGTGGCGGTTGGCTCTGTGTGGTAGCCGTCATCTGAGCACGGCCGAGGCCGGTTATGCTGCAGTAGAAGGGGAGGCCCTGGCTGTGGTGTGGTGCCTGCGCAAGGCCAGGCTGTTCCTCCTTGGCTGCCCGAACCTCATTCTGGTGACGGACCACCGCCCCTTAGTTGGCTTGCTAGGGGACAGAGCCTTCACGGATGTGGCGAATCCGCGCCTGTTCAGGCTCAAGGAGAAGACCCTGCAGTACCGATTCACGGTCAAATACTTGCCAGGGAAGCGGAACTGTGCAGCTGACGCTCTATCCCGCTTCCCCTCCCTCAGGGCGGCGCCTGATGCGGAGGACATGGACCAAGAGGAGGACCTGTGCGCTGCAGTGTGTGCAGTCACAATCGCAGCACTGGATCAGGATGGGTGCATCACTATGGACGAAGACACAGTATGCAAAGCGGCGGCGGACGACCCAGTGTACCAGATTCTAGTGTCGAGGGTGCTGGCGGGCGACTGGCACCCCACAAGTCACAGGAGGTGGCCTGTCTGCGCCCGTACTTCTCGGTGAGGGACAGGTTGGCTGTGGTCAGGGGTTTGGTCACCTACACCTTTGACCAGGGCTGCGTGCGCCTTGTCATCCCGGACTCCCTCCGCCACCGGGTCGCCGTTAACCTGCATGTGGGGCACCAGGGCCTCGACTCAATGCTCAGGCGGGCCCGGCAGTCTGTCTATTGGCCTGGCATGGAGGGTGACCTGCAGTATCATCGGTCCCGGTGTGCTGCTTGCGAGACCCACGCCCCTTCCCAGCCTCCGGAGTCGTTGGTTCTGACCCCAGCGCCAGACTATCCCTTTCAACAAGTGGTGGCCGATTTGTTCCACCTGCAGGGCCACACGTACCTAGCATATGCTGACCGACTGACAGGTTGGCTGGAGATCGCCCACTTCCCCAACGAGGCCACCTCTGGAAAAATCATCGCCAGTCTGCGGGCCTACTTCACGAGGTGGGGGGTACCTGAGCAGATCTCCACAGATGGAGGTACCAACCTTGCCAGCCGTGAGATGACAGATTTCCTCAAGTCATGGGGGGTCGAGGTGCGCCTCTCGTCGGCCCACTTCCCCCAGTCCAATGGCAGGGCAGAGGCTGGGGTCAAGGCTGCCAAGAGGCTCCTCAGGGATAACACTGGGCCCGGGGGTAGCCTGGACTGCGATAGGACATCCCAGGCCCTCCTCCAGTACCTGAACACGCCTCTGCGGGGGGTGAACAAGTCGCCCGCCCAACTTGCCACCGGCCGCCAGCTCCGTGACGGCGTTCCCGTGGCCAGACAGCACTATAAGGTGGACCAGCACTGGCGGCGGGCACTTCGTATGAGGGAGGTGCGCTTGGCCGAAACACAGGATGGGGTCCTGTCGCGGAGGGAGGTATCCCGCCAGCTGGCTCCCCTAGTCGTGGGCACGCAGGTGCGTGTGCAGGACGCAGCTACCAAGCTCTGGGACAGGACAGGCATAGTGGTGGAAGCCCGCCCTCACAGGCAGTATGCCGTCAGGTTGGGTGGCAGTGGCAGGGTGTCCATCCGCAACAGACGCCACCTGCGAAACGGCTCCACACCTGTGCCTACTACTCCGGTGGTGCACCAAGCTGTGCCTCCTGGCCCCCCTTCTGCTGTGCCCTCCATACCCGCGCCTTCGGCCCCTCCACAGTCGAGCGCGGCCAGGCCCAGGAGAGGCCGTAGGCCTCCGGGCTGGTTGACGGACTACGTGGTGTAGTGTATGTGATGTAAAATCAGTTTAGAGGTTTTTTTTGTTTTTTTTGTTTTGTTTTTTTCCTTTGTTTGACTCGTTTTTCCTGCATTATTGTTGTTTTTATGAATGCATTGTTTTCCTTTTGTTAGTTCAAATGTGCATTGTCATTTCCTTTTAACTTGGGGGGGGAGATGTAAGATTGTACCATCGTACGATATGTTTTCCCATGTTGAGTTGGGGGCTGGTCTTTGGCAGCGCTCCGTTGCCAGTCTCCAGCTGACGCTGTTAGAATAAAGTCTATAAAGAACGTGGTCTATGACTCCAACCTCCCACACCCTCAAAAACGTGGGTCGAACTATAAACGAGGAATATCATAAATTAACGATTTCTTGGTCAAAAAATCAGGGTCGACAGATAAACGAGGGGGGGGTTTATAGATGAGTATATACGGTATGTTGTCACAGTTTGATTGCTCGTTTTAAAGTGGAGACCACGTGGTCGCTTGTTGTCGCTGTGCAGCTGTGGCGCTCACGCATGCGCACATACACACAAAAGCCCGCTAAAAAAAAAAAAAAAAAAAAAAAAAAAAAAAAAAAAAAATTAGTTTTCCAAAAGTCCGGATTCTCGGGTGATCCGGATTTTTGGCATCCGGATTTTTGGACTTTTACTTATATAGTGCTGTGCAGTGTTGATTTAAAGAAAATAATCTTGAATTACACCTAGTGAACTTAAAATTTTATGGGTGAAATGACGGCATGAAGCATAGGGTGATTTCTCTTCCACCCCCACTTCCTTCTCTTCTCCCTTCTCCTCCACGCCCACTTCTAATTCTCATCATCATCAACCAGGAGCCTTCTACATACACACCTCAAAGTAAGTGTACTTTACTGCATTTATTTTTAGTTTGTATGTAATTTTCGGTGCGCTGGAACCAATTACCCAAAATCCCATTGAAACAATGGTTTCGGTTAATGAAATTTTCGGTTAATGAATGACCTTCTGGAACGAATTGTGTTCGTTAACCGAGGGACCACTGTATAGGCATTTTTATTAAGCATAAATAATTTTTTTTTTGTTCTGCTCGTGCTTATGTATAGAAATAATTATTTTATTATGATTACTCATATAAAACTGTTTGCAGATAATTTATTTACAGTGCTAATGCAATAAATCCCACCTTTTTATCTCAAATAGCAAGCTTGATATGACTCATTACATACAATTATCTCTCATGTGGTGCTCTCCCAAGCGTCTCGCAGAAGAGCGTCTACCCAAACCCAAGAGTGCTAAAATGTATGGTTCAATAAATGTATGAAGTGTACTGAAATTATTTTTTCTCCAAAAGAATCCTTGCAAAATAGGGACGCATTTTTTATGCCAGCAAATACGGTATGTATACAGTACTGTATATCTACCCAAAATTATGAGTTGAACAATAACATAGGTCACA
The DNA here is from genome assembly GCA_958450375.1 of Homarus gammarus. NCBI lineage: Eukaryota > Metazoa > Arthropoda > Malacostraca > Decapoda > Nephropidae > Homarus > Homarus gammarus. Next base: position 190,272 of record CAUDMG010003255.1, read on the forward strand.
GCTCAGCCTCCGATTTAACGATGCCTTTTTTTTTTTGTACATGAGAATGGTTTACTGTAGGGAAAGGGTTTCACCATAGTTGTAGAGAATGAAGTTACTTAGCTACTAAAAGTGAATGATTATGCTTCATTGGCTAAGAAAAATTTTCAGTTCCACAGCAAATGAGAATGTAAACATTAACCAGAATAAGAACATAGACTGCATCACTTGCTCTATTTCACAGAGGTACAACCATTATGTGGAATATAATGATACTGTAATATCTAAGTAAGTATGAGAACAAACTATGTTGAAAATTTAAGCAATGAGATGAAGTAATTTTTGTTTTGTATGCATAAAAGCCAATTGAAACAACAAATCATAAACGCCAATGAATAGTCTGGTGAAGATTGATAATCATGAAAAAGTGGGTCGTATAAGCCTGAGAGCCCCTAAGGGAAAATAATGAGACTGTACAGTATACTCAACACTAAGCATTAATTACATAAGGAGGCAATGTGGTTGGCACTACACTTCCCCAACAATAAAGTAGGAGCCCAATCATAGCTAGGTGGACTAGGGGTGCCTCAGGCATAAAACAGTGACTTTTACGACAGGAAGTGGGCATTGTAACCACTATGCCACCCCATTCCTCAATTTGGTGTGGACACACTCCAGGTTGTAGATTCCACGAAGCTCCTCGGCGTCACCATAGACAACAAACTAAATTGGAAACCACACGTCAGTGAAGTTGTCAAATCCTCCAGTTTCCGTCTCCACCTCCTCCGCCGACTCAAGTCCCTTGGAGTTCCTGCACCCGAGCTCCTCAGTGTTTACACAACATTCATACTTCCCAAGCTCATCTATGCCTCCCCCACCTGGTCTTCCTCCCTAAATGCCACACAACGTAAACACCAAGAAAAAGTGCAAAAGAGGTCATGCAAGATTATTCTCTCCCCTTCCTACTCCACATATCAAGAAGCGCTCAACACACTGACCCTTTCGGCTCTCACTGACCATCACCACGACCTCATCTGCAAATTTGGTAAGAAGCTTCTACACCATCTTCAACACCGGCTCCTACTACCACCTGAGATCCCTAGCCCGAGAATTGCTGTTCGACACCACAACCGCATCCAGCCCATACGTGCACGAACTGATCGCTATAAGAACAGCCCAGTCCCAACCATTGTAAAAATTATCAATAACTTGTAATAAACCAGTGTATTCACTCCCAGTAAACACTACTCCTTGCACTGTCACTATGTTGAAATGAACTGTAGTTTGAGCTTTTCCCCATCTAGTTATTATATGTCTTATTTGTGTCAACTTATGTTACTTGTATATTATTTGTAATTCGAAACCCATTCCCCAAATATGTAACTGTATATTTTCAGCCTTCTGGCTGCCAAGCTCTTTCAATAAACCGTTAATTATTATTATTATTATTAAAATGGAAAAAGGCAACATACCTCAAGAAGGTCGTCAGTCTGAAGTGTTGCTGGAACGCTGAGTGTCACTTTCTGGCCACTCATCATGTAAATGTCAATTGGCACCTCATCTTGTCCACCACCAACCCGTTGGGTTTCATTTTGGGCAGAAACAAGAAAGCCGTTGAACACATCATTGTTAAGGACCCTGGGATCTTGACTCACTTGTGGAAAGTAAAAAATGGATATTAATACATTCTGTATAATGAAAATTTGTTCAGATACATAAAACCACAATAACAGAAAACTAATAATTAAAATATTAAAAGAGCATTAGTAAGAATTTGCTATCTCTAGAATACTGCCCATAAACTGAAGGTACAGTAAACTCTCGATAACTTGGCTTTCCATTAATCAGAATCTCATATGACTTGGCACTGATATGGTCTCAGAATGTATTGTACAGTATAGTCTGCATTTACGTGGTCAATTGAACCCGTGGAGGTCAACATAAAACGAGAAAAAAATAACAAAACATATGGGATTAATTGAAATAGTGACTGGGCCAACTCCCAAACTCCACTTTTTCCGACACAACACGTACATTGTAGTAAAAATAACATCTTACTTTTATGATGGCATGCACACAATTAATATTTAAGAGAAATATCAATAATATTAGGCTTTTTAACACTTACGTTAGTAGAAAAGATGGCTGGGCACACGGGGATGGGGGGGTTGGTTCCGAGGCAGAGGGCAGATTATTGGTCCTCACCTGTATCACTTGTATCAATTGTATCACTATCCACCACAAAGGCTTGCAGGGCCTCTTTGTCAAACCCCTTAAAGTCCATGTCCTCACTATCACTGACTTGGGCCGGCTGTGGTGGGTGGCGGGTGAAGAACTCGGTGTTTTGATGACTGGGCGACCTTGTGCGCACCCTGCCCGCGCCGCTTCCCGCGTAAATGATGAAATTTACCACGTAATTAAAACATTTCATTCTGGCAAGGCACCGCGTGAATGACCAAACGCGTAAGCAAAAACCGCGTAAATCCAGACTATACTGTAGTATAATTCAGGAAATGCTGAGATATGTAAAATTATCTGGGAAAACTTCAGCATATCTAGCCGCATGAGTAACACTCGCCACGCTTGGTCAGTCTGGTGTTTGTTATTGTTGTGGTCAGGTGTGTGTGCTGGCTCACTCCACCCAGTACATGGATGAGGAAAGGGAGGGTGCTGTAGCAACCCAAAATTTTTGGTATGAAGTACAGTACTCCCTCTTTATCGACGGTTTCGATTATCGACGGATTATTTAGACGGATTTTTATTTTGGCTTTATTTGAACTCTGCGGGCCTTGTTTGTACTTTCGCCGCTAGGCGGCACTAGTGGCGTGACTAGCATCAACCCGCGGCCCGCCTTCCCTGAACACAGACATCAGCCAAGCCGCGTGGGCAACAGTCTTTGATTTTCAACTTTTGCTGGTGGTTATATCACCATGCCTCCCAAACGACCTGCTGCTCCCTCTGGATCTACACCTAAGAGGGCAAGACGAGTGCTGACGCTGAATAAGAAGAATGAAGTGCTGAAACAACTCGACAGCGGTATGAGCTACGCAGCTGTTGGCCGCCACTTTGGGCTCAACGAATCCAGTGTGCGTGGAATTAAACGACGTGCAAAGGATCTGAAGCACGCTTTAGCTTCAAGTGCACCAGTGACATCAAAAGTGACAAGCCATGTGCGTGATGATGCCCTCATTAAAATGGAAAAAGCACTGAACATTTGGATAGAGGACCTAAACCGCCGCCGCATACCACTTGACTCGAAATTTATTAGGCAGAAAGCTAAGGAACTTTATGATAAGTTTTCTAAAGGTGATGATCATGGTGTTGGTGATGGTGATGATCAGGGTGATGGTGATAATCAGGGTGATGGTGACAATCTGAAAAAATTTGCAGCTAGCAAAGGATGGTTCGAGAAATTCAGACATCATTATGGGCTGCATAATATAAAAGTGACTGGTGAAGCAGCATCAGCAGACACTGTGGCAGGGGAAGCATACCCTGCAGAGTTTGCTAACCACATAGAACAAAAGGGTTATAGGCCGGAACAAGTTTTTAATGCTGATGAGTCAGGCCTATGGTGGAAGAAGATGCCACGCCGAACCTACATCTCTAAAGAGGAAAAAAGTGCCCCTGGATTTAAAGTTGCGAAGGACCGAGTGACAGTGATGCTATGTGGGAATGCGGCAGGGCATATGATTAAGCCCATGTTGTTATACACTGCCGCACGACCTCGGGCTCTCAAAAATAAAAACATGAACTTGCTACCAGTTTTCTACAGGAACAACAAGAAAGCGTGGATGACATCTGATTTGTGCGTGGATTGGCTGAAAAACTGCTTTGCTAGAGAGGTGAAAGATTATCTGGATGAACTTGGCATGGAGTTCAAAGTGGTATTATATCTAGATAATTGCCCTGGCCACTCTGAGGAACTCAAGACTGCCCACCCCAACATTGAGGTGGTTTTCCTGCCAAAAAACACCACCTCCATCATCCAGCCAATGGACCAGGGAGTCATTGTCGTGTTTAAGGCTAAATATGCAGAGAAGACTTTGAGCATGATTCGTGAGTGCCTTGATAAGGATGCTGATGTGACACCCAGAGAAATGTGGAAGAAATTTGATATTGCACAGTGCATAAACTTCATCGCTGAAAGCCACAATGAACTGTCGCAGAACTGTGTCCGATCATGTTGGAAAAAATTGTGGCCTGAAATTGTCCCAACATTCACAGGGTTCCCAACAGCCGAGCCTCAGTTACGCAACATAATAACTATGGCAAATGAAGTTGGAGGTGAAGGGTTCTCTGACTTAACAGCGGCAGAGGTGCAAGAAGAGTTATTGGGAAATGTTGGGGATCCATTTACAAGTGATGAACTAGAACAATTAGTGGAGCTGCAGGATGAAACAGAAGATGAAGTGAGTGATGATGAAAATAAGAACTTAACTTTAGATAATCTTGGTGAAGTAATAAGAATGAGTAAGGCCCTCTCTGCTCGTCTCTATGACATTGATCCCTCCCTTGATAGGTCCCTTAAAGCAAAGAGAGCTATTGAAAATGTTATGTTGCCATATATAGAACTGCAGAGGGAAATGAGAAGCAAGAAAGCACAGACCACCATCACCAACTTCTTCAGTTGCCGAGTGCCTGCCATCGCCGAACCTGCCGGCATCCTGCAACAGGAGGCAAAAGCTGCCGACACCTCACAACAACAAGACGTAGAAGCTGCCGGCACCTCACAACAAGACGCAGTACC
>CAUDMG010003255.1:200000-307500 GCA_958450375.1 Homarus gammarus
GAGAAATGTTTGGGTGAAAACACTAGGTTTTTAGGTTAAGTAAGAAATAATACCTCACACTATGGTTAGGATAATATGATTGACATTGATGGATTCCTTGCAAGACTGCGAATAATTTGAATATAAACGTCATATATTTTGCACAAGATAAAATTTTTGCTCTCTCTAATAAAATTCTTAAATTAGATAAAAAATTTGTATGTTTAATGCAAATTTTAGGTTGTTTATATTTAAATTAACCACCATCTTATAAGAATTCCAGCAATGTAAATTATTTTTTGGCTGGGTAATTTCTATGAATTTTATGAGCTAAAAACAAATATCTTCAGCTGGGCGACCTTGTGCACACCCTGCCCGTGCCGCTTCCCGCGTAAATGATGGAATGAAACATGTAAATAAAAATTGTCTGTCTGGCAAGGTGCCGCATAAATGACCAAATGAAGAAATGCGTAAACCAAATCCGCGTAAATCGAGACTACAGTAAACCCCCGCTTTACGCGGTTTCACTTTATGCGTTTCCACGTTTACGCGGTACCCTGCCGAAACCGGAATGCTCACTTTCCGCGGTGTATGTACCCTTTTACGCGGAGAGCGGCGCGAGCAGGGTGCGCACAAGGTCACCCAGTCATCAAAACATTACCGAGTTCTTCACCCGCCACCCACCACAGCCGGCCCAAGTCAGTGATAGTGATAATGATTGTGAGGATATGGAATTTGAGGGGTTTGACAAAGAGGCCCTGCAAGCCTCTGCGGTGGATAGTGATACAATTGATACAAGTGATACAGGTGAGGGCCAATAATCTGCCCTCTGCCTCGGAACCAACCCCTCATCCCCGTGTGCCCAGCCATCTTTTCTACTAATGTAAGTGTTAAAAAGCCTAATATTATTGATATTTCTCTTACCTGGTAATTATTAATTGTGTGTGCATACCATCATAAAATTAATTAGTTATTTTTACTACAACGTAGGTATTGTGTCTGAAAAAGTGGAGTTTGGGGGTCGGCCCGGTCTCTATTTCAATTAATCCCATATGTTATGTTGTTCACTTTACGCGGGCCGCAGTGGGTTCAATTGACCGCGTAAAGTGAGGGTTCACTGTATACTGTACAGGGTATACTAGTTTGCTTTGTAATAAAGAAAATGGTTTTACTAGGGTGGACTATAATATCACTAGTGATAAAAGTTACTTGTTTATTTACATACTCAGACTTGAATTATATGTAGAGAAAACAATTATTTCTGTTAAAATTTACTGTTCAATTTGTGTAAGGGACCAGATTATAGTAGTATACATACGTGCCGCACTATTTACTGTTTATGTAGCATTTCCCCTCCATCACCATCATCACCTACCATTACCCGAGTTACCTACCATGCCTGTGTCACCTACCATGCCTCTTGCCTACTACAATGCTTTGTTCTTGGCCTGCAGTGCTGGTAAGTGCTACTTTTTGACATTTAGTAATTACATGAACACATATGGGAGCCCATATGTGCTGAATTATCGAGGGTTTACTGTGAAAAAAAAAGTCCTTAAATAAGAATGATAGTGTAATTGTTACTGAATATATTGTGAAGCTCTGTTTTAGAGGAAAAGACTGATAATTTCTGTACATAATCTATCAACTCTCAAGAATATTCTATTAGAACGAAGAACTCATCAACACAGCTTATCAGAAATAAATAAATATAGTGCTATAAACAAAAAAATACATTGTTAGTATTATCAATCCACAATGGTATGTTACAAATTATGTGACAGGTAGTATTTCCATTTTGATAGTTGTGGATATGCATACTCACACTTCACACCAAAAATTCATATGTAACTTCCCTAATGAATACTCACACTGAAGAATATACTTCTCCAAACTGACTCGACGCTCTTCTGTCTGGGTAGGAGACAAGGGTAGAAGTTTTTTTGGGGGGAAGGAAGGGAGTGTGGACCCCCCCAAGTCCTTCCTCAGCTGTTCATGGAGACTATACAGCTGTCGGTATCGAACTGTACAGTGAAACACTCCATTGATGTGAATGTTGTAGGCCTGTAACATCATTAGGTACAGTTAATGAATACCAAAAATAGTCAAAATGGAGTTACATTCATGGGTAGTGACTGAGGTTTCTAAATAAGTCGGTACTGTATAATTTGCTTTCTACTATGAAGTTTAAATTACAGGGGGTATACAATATTTTTTTTCCAATGGGGAAGAAAGTGCATCATTTGTGCTGTACACTATATCGTAAGAGACATTTCTCTCTCCCACACTTTTCTAAGCTTAAAAAAGAGTATGGGACTCTTTGCTGCTTGGGTAAGAGAATGTACAGTAGTTTATTTAATTGGTCAAAAAAATGAAAAAGCTCCTTTTGTGTCATCAGGGATAAACTCAAAAGCAGAAATCTTTCCCATGAGAATCATGTCAGAATAACACTATTAATGTACAGTCCAGCAAATCCAAAAAGCATAGAGACTCCAGACGTCCGAAAGAATATAAAACACTGGGTGAAGACGTAAAATGTATACAGGGTACTTGTGGTTATCAGCATGTATTGGTAGGCCTGCTCCACCTGCATGGCAGTTGTTTTCATAATTGGTTTTCATGATAATTCCTTATGTAACATGTCACAATATGAATTTCAATTTATATTAGTGTGTAAAATATATACTGTACAGGTACAGTGGTCCCTCGATTAACGAACACAATTGGTTCTACAGAGTTGGTTGTTGTTAGCCAAAAATATTGTTAACTGAATCTATTATTTCAATGGGATATTAGGTAATTGGTTCCAACTCACAGAAAAAATATACATACATAGTACAGTTCGTCCCCGAATTACGTACATCCGAATTACGTACAAACGGCCGATACGTACATCGTTTCTGAAGTCTTTAATTGCAAAAATATTGTCTTAAAAGGGCGAGCAATTTTTAAATTTGGCGGGCGAGCCAGCCGCACCGCGCCGCCACTATCACTGACCATGCAGACGACACGCTAGACGCACCAAAACAACAAGTGTGGTCATTGTGCATACAGTACTTCTCCTGTGAATTTCTGCCCTATTTTGTACACTTTACTCTGTGTGCAATGACTGGTGTAAAGCGTAAGAGTGGTGAAGCCAGTGGGAGTGCTACGAAACGTCAAGCAATCTCACTAGAGGTAAAAATGGACATAATAAAACTGCTTGAAAGTGGTGAAAAGTTGACCAATGTTGCCCGCAAATTTAACCTGAGTCGGTCAACTGTTAATACAATTGATAAGGGCAAAGAAAAGATCAAGGAACATGTGAAATCTGCAGTGCCAATGCAATCTACGATTATAACTAAAAGAAGAGGGAAGGTTCTGGAAGAAATGGAAAAATATCTTGCGCTGTGGATCGAGGACTGCACACAAAAACGTAAGCCTCTGTGTCTCAGTATGATTCAGGAGAAAGCCCTAAGTCTTTTCAACGACCTAGAGAGAGATCACCCTGATGATACTGTGACATTCAATGCTAGCCATGGGTGGTTTAACCGATTCAAGGTGCGAAATAAGCTGCATAATGTTCGAGTGACTGGTGAGGCGGCGAGTGCTGATTGGAAAACAGCACAGGATTTTCCAGATAGCATTATAGGGTTGGGGGATTTTCGAGTTAAGTACATTTCGAGTTAAGTACAACCTTTTGGTCCCCATTATGTACGTAACTTGGGGACTTACTGTACTGTGTACCGGTAATAGAATTAACAAAACATTAAATATAAACTATATACTGTACTGTACAGTATATTGTACAATAATAAATAAAAAACAATAGAATACTATATTCTAACTTACTTTGAGGTGTGTACATATCAAACAGCTGATTGTAGAGGCAGTCGATGATGACATGCCATATTCTTTACAGAGTGCATTGGTTCTAATGCCTTCTTCATGTTTCATAATAATTTCTGCACTGTATATTATCAATATGTTAACTAAATTTCAGAATGACCAATAATTTTATTGTAAAAATGCAAAATATTCAAGAGACCAACAAACTCGATGTTCACTCCACTGTAAACAAAGTCAAACTGAGAAGCGTTGGTGAGTGATTTGATCAGCTGAAAGGCACACAAAAACTGTTCCCTGTACTGTATACATTATCAATATGTTAATAAAATTTCAGAATGACCAATAATTTTAATATAAAAAATGCAAAAATATTCAAAAGCACAACTTTCTTGATATTTACTCCACTGGAAACGAATGTAAACATACAACCAATTAGAGTACAGCCTTGAATAACGACGTTAATGTGTCCTTCAATATTGCAGTGTAAATTGAATCGTCGTATCGCGAATCATTAATTACCATTAAAATATAGCAATATTAATGAGATGCATTCCCAAGTGTGACCTTTTCATTTCTTTTGTGTGGCTTTTTACCCTCTTTTCCCCCAAAAACAATACAATTAATGAAAATTGCAAACTATATTCTTTAAATAATGTTTCTGAATGCACCTTATACAATACCCGTATAAATGATTAATAATATGGTCACACAAGATAAGATGGGACACCATTGTTTTCGTTTGTGTTCACAGCCGCGAGTCCGGGACAATAGTTCTACACGAGAAAATGAAGAAAATAAGACCTTGGTTGTAGCTGTAATAAAATTACTGTAATGTAAAAAAATGAATACAGGTAAATATGGTTTAAGTAACATTATTTAATGTTAATAAATGGAACAACAGAAGTAGCTAACCACTAATGGCAAAGAAAAAAAGAAAAGATGGATTGGGAATGCCAACATATACTTGCACATTTAAGGATACTTCGTCAATTATCTTTTTAAGAAAATGTATAAAAGATTCATTATTGTTTATTAATGAATATGTATTTGATTGAATTAATTTATATATATGAGAAATGAACAATACAATTCATTAAAAATACGTTATCCACCTGAAACTGAAGAAAATAAGACCCTGATTGTTGTTGTAGTAGTAGTAGTAAAATTAATGTAAAAAAAATATGTTTGTTTTAATTAATGTTACAGTATTTAATGCACAGTAGAAGAAACCACTGATATTAAAGAAAAAGTGAGACTGAAAGTGGAACGCCAATGTATACGTGTGCACTCAAGGAAACATAGTCATTTATCTTAGGAATATGTACAAAAGACTCATTATTGTTTATTACAATTTTTCAACTGTATTTTTGGGTAGATTTTCATAAATTTCTTCATTTATTTTCATTCATTTACATGCACACACCATACTAAAAGAAACGTAAAAGAAATATATGACCTAAGTGCAAACCTGTACTGTACATGTACTAAATGATTGTGGTACTAAAATTGTTATGTCTAGTGCAAATTATAGCTTGTTTATATTCTCCCAGGTCATTTCACTGGCATTTTATAAGAGAGAAGCTTAGTCACTTAAGGACTGTTAAATAAACACATATGAGACCTTTGGCCCAACTGTCAAACATATCACCTCACCTGCTCGCTCACTCGCTCGCTCCCTCCCTCTCTCCCCCATCTGCCCAGCCAGGGTTTTAGGCTTACAGTTTTTATCTTATATAATATCAGAGACTAAAGTTAGGAGAATATAAATTGCATTGCTAGAATCCTAGCAAGACAGCGAAAAATTTTAATATAAACGTCAAATATTTTGCACACGAGATAAAAATTAATCACCTGTATCACATTACAGTTGTGACTTAAGAGTAAGAGTGTATTTGCACGTATACAGTATAATCTCGATTTACACGGATTTGGTTATTTACGCGGCACCTTGCCAGACTGACAATTTTTATTTACACGGGAAGCGGCGCGGGCAGGGTGCGCACAAGGTCGCCCAGTCAACAAAACATTACCGAGTTCTTCACCCGCCACCCACCACAGCCGGCCCAAGTCAGTGATAGTGAGGATATGGACTTTGAGGGGTTTGACAAAGAGGCCCTGCAGCCTCTGAGGTGGATAGTGATACAATTGATACAAGTGATACAGGTGAGGGCCAATAAATTGCCCTCTGCCTCGGAACCAACCCCCCATCCCCGTGTGCCCAGCCATCTTTTCTACAAATGTAAGTGTTAAAAAACCTAATATTATTGATATTTATATTAATTATTAATTGTGTGTGCATACCATCATAAAATTAAGATGTGATATAGTTATTTTTACTACAACGTAGGTATTGTGTCGGAAAAAGTGGATTTTGGGGGGGTCGGCCCAGTCTCTATTTCAATTAATCCCCTGTGTTCTGTTGTTCCATTTACGCGTTTCCAGCTTTATGCGGGCCTCCGTGGGTTCAATTGACCGCGTAAATCAGGGTATTACTGTATATATACACACACATACACAGAGGTCCCTCGGTTAACGAACAAAATTCGTTCCAGAAGGTTGTTCCTTAACCGAAAATTTCGTTAACCGAAACCATTGTTTCAATGGTATTTTGAGTAATTGGTTCCAGCTCACTGAAAATTATATACAAAGTAAAAAAAATGAAGTAAAGTACACTTACTTTGAGGTGTGTATGTAGAAGGGTCCTGGTTGATGATGATGATGATGGGAATTAGAAGTGGGGGTGGAGGAGAAGGGAGAAGAGAAGGAAGTGGGGGTGGAAGAGAAATCACCCCATGCTTGATGCCATCATTTCACCCATAAAATTTTAAGTTCACTAGGTGTAATTCAAGATTATTTTAGGGTATTTAAATCAACACTGCATTGCACTAAATATTGTCAATATGTTAAATAAATTTCAGAATGACCAATAATTGTACAGTAAAAACGTAAAAATACTCTCTGTTCAAGAGACCCACAAGCAAGATGTTTCCTCCACTGAACAGAGATACAAACTAAGGCCTTGGTGGTTGAGTGAAGTGGCTGATGGGCGCACCAAAAACTAGTTCCCTGTATTGCAATTATGTTAAATAAGTGTTGAGATGACAAAATTTTTTAATATAAACCTTGGAAAATTATTGAATAGTACAACCTTCTTGAAATTTACTCCAATTTTAACGAATGTAAGCCCTAGAACCGATTTCTCTATTGGCGGACTAATCTTCCAGCTAGTGAGCAAGCCAAAGTATGTCGAAACATTTTCGCAAGAATTTCGTTAACCGAGGGACCACTATATATATATATATATATATATATATATATATATATATATATATATATATATATATATATATATATATATATATATATATATATATATATATATATATATATATATATATACTGTATATATATATATACTGTGTATATATATATATATACTGTATATATATATATATATATATATATATATATATTTCATGTAAATCCACAATGAAAACGTGGATAAGATATATCTTGATAAAATCACACAGGAGAATGGAAACAAGGTGAGAGGGCGGGTCACTGTCCCATCTGACCCAACCACCAACCGTTGTGTGCCATTTAAAGATTAGTAGGGTCATTACCTGACCAATGTGGACCTGGTCTCACCCTCCTCTGTATATATTCATCTTGTTTTGCATTACTCTATCTAGTCTGTACTCACCCCTGAAGATGTGAATTACACGATAGCGCTTGGGAACTTCGTGTTTTCTTCTTTCCTGGTGGTTATCAGCATATACCTAGATCACGCGCACCTACAGTGATTTACTTGCATATATATATATATATATATATATATATATATATATATATATATATATATATATATATATATATATATATATATATATATATATATATATATATATCTTATCCACGTTTTCATTGTGGATTTTCATAAAATATATATATATATATATATATATATATATATATATATATATATATATATATATATATATATATATATATATATATATATATATATATATATACACAGTTAACCCTCACTTTACGCGGTTAATGTAACCCGCAGGGTCCCGCGTAAAGTGAGGGACGCGTAAAGTGAATAACATAACATGTGGGATTAATTGAAATAGATTCCGGGCCGCCCCCCAAACTCCACTTTTTGACGACACACAACTATGTTAACCGAGGTGTTCGTTAAACGAGGGGTCACTGTATATATATATATATATATATATATATATATATATATATATATATATATTATATATATATATATATATATATATATATATGTATATATATGTATATATATATATATATATACCGTATATACCCGTGTATAGCACGAGTTCTTAAGACCAAATTTTTTGGCAAAAAGTTGGGGGTCGACCTCTATACGGGTAATAGTTTCGTTAGGTTGAAAAATATTTACCAGTAACTACCAGTAAACAATGGAAACGACGCACCAACGCACCACCCGCTGTGAGTGTCGGTACAGTTGCCAGGGCAGATCTCTTGCGTCATCATAGCAAGCCCAAAGTAGCCAAATGCATGGTATGGTATGCACAGGAGGATGTAAAACATAAAGTATACACGTGGGCTAATCGTGATGACATAATATGATGTGAGTCAGATCATCTACACTCAGTTGCCAGTTTCAAAATTTTCCTTTTAAAATTTTAAGTTACCGAGTATTTCTTTTCCCAAATCGTTTTACAATACTGTAGGTAAAACAGTATACTATTGTGCAAACCCCACAGAAAAAAAATTAACAAATGGAGACACCAAAAATGTAAAAAAAAAAAATGCTGTCTGACTTGCAACACTGTTGGTAGGGTCAGGTGGTTCTAACGGTACCTGCCAGGACCCGGTAATCAAATTTATAACAATATCTAACCTCAATTACTGTAGTTTATCTGATGTAGGCAATATGAAGTAAAAAATACCAGTTAAAGTGAGAAATTGGAAGAGAATAAACAAGAATGATGTTGGGCTATTTTTGGTTGGGCTGATGGAGAGAGTACCAGCTGTTTGGTCTTTTTTGGCGGGAGAGTCACGCAAATATCCGTACTGGTATTTGTTTGGTGTGTTCTATATTTTTAAAAATGAATACTTGTAAATTAAAAGTACCGTAACATAGTATTATATAAAAACTTGTCATATTTCTGGAAAATAAGAAGCAAGAAAATAAGAATACACCGGTAAACACAATTTCAACGTACGCTAAAATTAAAAGCTGCTTAAGAAGGGCCGATACAAAAACAAAGCCTCCGCGACCAGGGCTCTGCCGTATCAGCTAGACGGTACACGTGTTTTTCGAATCGTTTTCAGTTAAAAAACTTTTACATCACAAGTGAATTAGGATAGAATATTATTGTAATATAACAGTTTTTAACTGAAAACCATTCGAAAAGCGATTACGGTAACATCTTTTGAACGAAAGAAAGCGAGTTTTTGTCACGATTTTATCCCACTTTCCACTATAATACGTACGTCATTTCAGCAAAAATATTACATTTCCATATTCTCAGAAATAAATAGTAGTTTTGCTGAAACGTGATGTATTTCAATGTAAATTAGGATAAACTACATGAAAACAAAAGACTTTACCTAACCTTCCGATGTTCAAGATATGTTACTCGTATTTTTAATAGTTTTCGGTTAAAATACTGTTATATTAGTGATATTCTATTCATACTGTGGTTGATATAATACCTTCACGGAAATGTAATATTTTTTGCTGAAATGACATACGTATTAAAGTGGAAAGTGGGATAAAATTGTGATGAAAACAATGACTTTGGCTTTCTTTCGTTCAAAAGATGTTACCGTAATCACTTTTCGAATGGTTTAGTTAAAAAACTGTTGTATTATATTACAATAATATCCTAATTGACTTGAATAAATATTACGATACCATATTTCTGAATATTTTCATTAAAATCCATCAAAATCATTTTCTTTGTCATCGTCTGCAGCACCAAACAGCTTCTCCCAGTCCTCTCCTTGAACAGGGCTAGAGGGTACGTGTTTTTCGAATCGTTTTCAATTAAAAAACTGTTACATCACACGTATATTTTACCTAAACTGCGCCTGAATGAATATATTCTCGGAAATAAATAGTAGTTTTGCTGAAACGTGATGTATTTCAATGTAAAATAGGATAAAATACATGACGAAAACAAAAGACTTTACCTAAGCTTCCGATGTTCTTGAGATGTTACTCGTTTTTTTAATAGTTTTCGGTTAAAATTCTGTTATATTACAATGATATTCTATTCATACTGTGCTTGATATAATACATTCACGGGAATGTAATATTTTTGCTGAAATGACGTACGTATTAAAGTGGAAAGTGGGATCAAATCGTGAAGAAAACAATGACTTTCGCTTTTCTTTTATTCAAAAGATGTTACCGTAATCGCTTGTCGAATGGTTTAGTTAAAAAACTGTTGTATTACAATAATATTCCCTCCTAATTGACTTGAATAAATACTTGAATGGAAATATACAATATTTTTGTTGAAACTACCCGCGTTTCAGTGTAAAGTGTCGTGATAATAAATGGTAAACAAGTTTATAGGACGTAGTGTTTCTCTGAAGGTTTTGTTGTTCCTTTACCCTCAAAAACGTGGGTCGACCTATAAACGAGGAATATCATAAATTAACGATTTCTTGGTCATAAAATCGGGGTCGACCTATATAAGAAGGGGGGTTATAGACGAGTATATACGGTATATATATATATATATATATATGCTGATAACCACCAGGAAAGAAGAAAACACGAAGTTCCCAAGCGCTTTCGTGTAATTCACATCTTCAGGGGTGAGTACAGACTAGATAGAGTAATGCAGAACAAGATGAATATATACAGAGGAGGGTGAGACCAGGTCCACAATGGTCAGGTAATGACCCTACTAATCTTTAAATGGCACACAACGGTTGGTGGTTGGGTCAGATGGGACAGTGACCCGCCCTCTCACCTGATCACAAATCTTCTTAATTACAAAGTTGTCCAGCTTGTACAAGCCGTTACTCAAATTCATGTTGAATGCTTCGGTATGTTTAATAAGACTAGATTCTATGATGTTCCTACTATCAATTGAATTACATGGTAATATTGAGGAGGCATTATCCCAGTCAATGCAATGCTTGTTATCCCTCAAATGAACAAACAGAGCATTGGATTCCTGGCCTGTCCTGACACTGTATTTGTGTTGTTTAATTCTAGTTACAAGATCTTTACCTGTCTGGCCTAAGTAAAACATATTACATTCCTTGCAAGGAACTTTATAAATGCAACCAATTGTGTTGTTGGGGGAGTTCTTGATTAACATTTGTTTAACAGTGCATGAGTTTTTAAATGCCACATTGACGTTCCAAGATTTTAGCTGTGCCGGAATGTGTGAGAAATTTTCGTGAAATGGTAATATTAAGATATTCTTATGGTCATGGGTGGGCTTGGGATCAGTTCTATAAAAAGTTTTCTTAGTAATGTTTAAGCATTTGTCTATGAAAGATCTAGGGTATTTAAGGTTTGAGCCAATATTATATATATATTTGTATTCCTCATCGATGAATTCCGGACTGCAAATTCTCAAGGCACGTAAAAACATTGTTGTAAATACTGACTGTTTGACTTTATTATGGTGGGCAGAATAATAATGAATGTATGAACACACATTGGTTGGTTTTCTATAAATACTGAACTTGAAAGTGTTACCCATTCTGTGTATCAGACAGTCTAGGAATGGCAATTTACAGTCTTGCTCTAATTCCACAGTGAATTTGATCGAGGGGGCTAAGTTGTTAAGTTGTGGTAGGAAAACTTTTAGGTCCTCATTACATGGCCAGAGACATAATACATCATCAACATATCTAAACCAGACTGCTGAGGGTGGTAAAATATTACTTAATAGTTTCTTTTCAAAGAATTCCATATATAGGTTGCTTAATACAGGTGAGAGTGGATTACCCATTGCCATACCAAATTTTTGAGCATAATATTCCCCATTGAATTCGAATTTGCAATCCTTAATACATAGTTTGATGAGTTCGATGAAGTCATCTTTGGAGACGGGCAGTGAAATGTTATCCAGGGAATCTATGAGGAACTCTAGTAAATCATCAACTGGGACCTTTGTAAAAAGTGACGTTACATCAAAGCTGACCAGTTTAAAATCATGATTAATGTGCAAGTTATTGAGTTTATCAACCAGATCCATATTATTCTTGATATTGGAGTTAGAAATGTTGCCAACTAGGGGGTTTAGTAAGGAAACTAACCATTTCGATAGTTTATAAGAGATTGACCCAACAGAGCTAATGATGGGTCTTGCTGGGTTATTGGGCTTGTGGGTCTTGATTAAACCGTACATGTAAGGCAGTGGAGGGGACGTTGAAGTAAGATGTTTAATGAGAGTAGCTTTGCCTCTCAATAGGGACTTAAGTTTTTTGTTGAACTGGGTGTTGACAGTGTTGAGAGGATTATTTATGAGTTTAGAATATGTTGTAGTGCCAAGATAGACCACAAATTGGCACTCCTTATTAGAAATAGTGATTGGACTAAGGATGCCAATAACAACTGTGTAGTGAATCTCTCCTCTAAACAACTAGACAATGATACCTTGTGTGCCCTCGGCTATGGTTTAAGTTTTGATGGTTCCAACAAGGGAGTCGACAGTGTTGACATAGCCAGAGCATTTTGCAATTTGGAGAAATTCAGTAATTTGACAAGTGAAGAAGTGAACATGTGTAAAGGTGTTGTGTATGCATCTATGTCCAAGCCTTGTGTTTCAAACTGTCCAGAAAGATTCACCAAAGCACTCCAAGCCCTTAAGAAAAATAAGGATCTACATGTCACTAAAGCAGATAAAGCCAACACAGTAGTGATTTTAAACAAAGATGACTATATCTCAAAAATGAATGACCTTTTATGTGACACTACAACATATTCTAAACTCATAAATAATCCTCTCAACACTGTCAACACCCAGTTCAACAAAAAACTTAAGTCCCTATTGAGAGGCAAAGCTACTCTCATTAAACATCTTACTTCAACGTCCCCTCCACTGCCTTACATGTACGGTTTAATCAAGACCCACAAGCCCAATAACCCAGCAAGACCCATCATTAGCTCTGTTGGGTCAATCTCTTATAAACTATCGAAATAGTTAGTTTCCTTACTAAACCCCTTAGTTGGCAACATTTCTAACTCCAATATCAAGAATAATATGGATCTGGTTGATAAACTCAATAACTTGCACATTAATCATGATTTTAAACTGGTCAGCTTTGATGTAACGTCACTTTTTACAAAGGTCCCAGTTGATGATTTACTAGAGTTCCTCATAGATTCCCTGGATAACATTTCACTGCCCGTCTCCAAAGATGACTTCATCGAACTCATCAAACGATGTATTAAGGATTGCAAATTCGAATTCAATGGGGAATATTATGCTCAAAAATTTGGTATGGCAATGGGTAATCCACTCTCACCTGTATTAAGCAACCTATATATGGAATTCTTTGAAAAGAAACTATTAAGTAATATTTTACCACCCTCAGCAGTCTGGTTTAGATATGTTGATGATGTATTATGTCTCTGGCCATGTAATGAGGACCTAAAAGTTTTCCTACCACAACTTAACAACTTAGCCCCCTCGATCAAATTCACTGTGGAATTAGAGCAAGACTGTAAATTGCCATTCCTAGACTGTCTGATACACAGAATGGGTAACACTTTCAAGTTCAGTATTTATAGAAAACCAACCAATGTGTGTTCATACATTCATTATTATTCTGCCCACCATAATAAAGTCAAACAGTCAGTATTTACAACAATGTTTTTACGTGCCTTGAGAATTTGCAGTCCGGAATTCATCGATGAGGAATACAAATATATATATAATATTGGCTCAAACCTTAAATACCCTAGATCTTTCATAGACAAATGCTTAAACATTACTAAGAAAACTTTTTATAGAACTGATCCCAAGCCCACCCATGACCATAAGAATATCTTAATATTACCATTTCACAAAAATTTCTCACACATTCCGGCACAGCTAAAATCTTGGAACGTCAATGTGGCATTTAAAAACTCATGCACTGTTAAACAAATGTTAATCAAGAACTCCCCCAACAACACAATTGGTTGCATTTATAAAGTTCCTTGCAAGGAATGTAATATGTTTTACTTAGGCCAGACAGGTAAAGATCTTGTAACTAGAATTAAACAACACAAATACAGTGTCAGGACAGGCCAGGAATCCAATGCTCTGTTTGTTCATTTGAGGGATAACAAGCATTGCATTGACTGGGATAATGCCTCCTCAATATTACCATGTAATTCAATTGATAGTAGGAACATCATAGAATCTAGTCTTATTAAACATACCGAAGCATTCAACATGAATTTGAGTAACGGCTTGTACAAGCTGGACAACTTTGTAATTAAGAAGATTTGTGATCAGGTGAGAGGGCGGGTCACTGTCCCATCTGACCCAACCACCAACCGTTGTGTGCCATTTAAAGATTAGTAGGGTCATTACCTGACCATTGTGGACCTGGTCTCACCCTCCTCTGTATATATTCATCTTGTTCTGCATTACTCTATCTAGTCTGTACTCACCCCTGAAGATGTGAATTACACGAAAGCGCTTGGGAACTTCGTGTTTTCTTCTTTCCTGGTGGTTATCAGCATATACCTAGATCACGCGCACCTACAGTGATTTACTTGCATATATATATATATATATATATATATATATATATATATATATATATATATATATATATATATATATATATATATATATATATATATATATATATATATATATATATATATATAGTATACACAAAGAGAAATCCACAACATGTGAGGAGAAATGAATTAAATAAGATCAAAATTAGAATGCTCGTATACGTTGATGAACTGGTTATAGTAAGTGTAGTAATATTTAGTTATTATTCAGCTACAAATAATTATGTAATCTATGGAAAATTTATAGGTATACCAGTAGTACCCCGATTTACGCAGTCAATTGAACCCACAGGGTACCGCGGAAAGTGAAATCCGAGTAAATGGAACAACAGATCATATGGGATTAATTCCAATAGAGACTGGCCCGACCCCCAAACTCCACTTTTTCCGACACAATACCTATGTTGTAGTAAAAATAACATCTAAATTTTATGATGGTATGCTCACACAATTAATATTTAAGAGAAATACAGTCGCCAGGTTAATGGCCATTCATATAATAGACTCAAATCTTCCGCCCCCCCTCTTCCTAGCTCACTGGCCCCTACCTCTCTGAGAAATGATTGGGTGAAACACTAGATTTTAACGTTTAGTAATAAATAATACCTCAGACTAAAGTTAGGATAATATAATTGACATTTCTGAATTCCTTGCAGGTCAGGGAATATTTTGAATGTAAACTTCATATATTTTGGTAAAATATTTGCTTTGTGTAAACCAAATTATTACATTAGATCTAAAATTTGTACTGTATGTCTTAATGCAAAATACATGATGTTTTTATTCAAAATGATCATTATATTGTAAGAATTCCAGCAATGTAAATTATATTCTGGCCGGGTAATTTGCATGAATTTTCTGAGCTAAATAAAAAATTATACTTCACCCGTTTATATGAGTAGATGCACCCAGTAAAATGAAATTCTGGTTTTGGCAAGGTACTGAGTAAATGTAGAATCCTGTAGAGTGAAACCGCGTAAAGTGAAACCGCGTAAATCGGGGTATTACTGTGTACAGTATATATATATACAGTTGTACCCCACTTAACGCGGTCAATAGAACCCAGCCCGACCCCCAAACTCCACTTTTTGAAGACACATAACTATGTTGTAGTAAAAATAACATCTTAATTTTATGATGGTACATGCACACAATTAATACTTAAGAGAAATAGAGAAATACAGTCGCCAAGTTAATGTCCATTCAAATAATGGACTCAACTCCCTCCCCCTCTTCTCACACTACACTGCTGGCTCTTCCCTCTCTGAGAAATTTTTGGGGGAAAACTACTAAATTTTAATAAACAATACCTCAAACTAAAGTTAGGATAATACAATTGACATTGCTGGATTCCTTGTAAGACCAGGAATATTTTGAATATAAATGTCATATATTTTGCACAAAAGATAACGTATGTACTTAAAGAAAACATTTTATCTAAAATTTGTATGTCTAATGCAAAATATATGATGTTTATATTCAAAATGATCACCAAATTGTAAGAATTCCAGCAATGTAAATTATATTCTGGCCGGGTAATTTGTATGAATTTTATGAGCAAAAACAAATATCTTCAGTTAATAAAAAAAAAATATTCTTCAGGACACTATCTGTCAATCAAAGTACCCCACCTTGCCTCCCCCCTCTTCCAACCACGGTCAGTCCCAACCCTCCCCCCACTCCCCACCACTCCTCCCTTCAAGAGAAGAGTGGGTGAAAAAAATAAATTTTAACATTTTGTATTAAATAATACCTCAGATTAAAGTTAGGATAATATAATTGACATTGCTGGATTCCTTGTAAGACCAGGAATATTTTGAATATAAATGTCATATATTTTGCACAAAAGAGAACATATTTACTAGAGAAAACATTTTATCTAAAATTTGTATGTCTAATGCAAAATATATGATGTTTATATTCAAAATGATCACCAAATTATAAGAATTCCAGCAATGTAAATTATATTCTGACCGGGTAATTTGTATGAATTTTATGAGCTAAAACAAATATCTTCAGTTAATAAAAAAAAAAAATATTCTTCACGGGGTAACAGATGGTCAGTCCGTCCCTCCCTCCCCCCCACCAACCATCCCAAGGAGATGTGTGGGGAAACCAGAATATTTAACTTTAGTAATAAATAATACCTCAAACTAAAGTTAGGATAATATAATTGACATTCCTGGATTCCTTGTAAGACCAGGAATATTTTGAATATAAATGTCATATATTTTGCACAAAAGATAACATATTTACTCAAGAGAAAACACTTTATCTAAAATTTGTATGTCTAATGCAAAATCTATGATGTTTATATTCAAAATGATCATCAAATTGTAAGAATTCCAACAATGGAAATTATATTCTGGCCAGGTAATTTGTATGAATTTTATGAGCTAAATAAAAAAAATAAATTATACTTCACGAGTACTGTATATGGGTAGATGAACCGCGGAAAGTGAAAGTTCGGTTCTGGCGAGGCACCGCATATATGAGAAATCGCTTAAAGTGAAACCGCGTAAAGCGGGGTAATACTGTATAATAAAATATCCCTTGTCTTTTTTTATACTCGTGGTTCTTGGCCCAGCGGTTATTTTGACTCATGGCTGGCCCTTAGAATGTAAACAGAAGGTTAATTAATGAATATGTTCCTGATTTACCGTGTTACCACAGATTATTATGAGTTGTGATAACTAGCACTTAATAAGGAATATATAAAGAAGGCTTGTGCATAGAAATGATAATTACTTTGTACTTAATTGCTTGTTATTCACATAACAATGTAACTCTCTTAATGTGTATGCTCTTTCACAGGAACTGTGATTTTCTGCTCATTAAAGCCTCAAGTAAGGTCAAGCTGGTGTTTTATTACAGTAAGCAACAACATCCAAGAAGTAGATACGTTGGCAACAACTTTGAAGGAAATAGCAAATTCAACAGGACTTAAGATAAATGAGGATAAGACCAAAACAATGATCGTGGAAAGAAACCAAAGGCAAAACTCACAACGTATCAGTATAAGTGGAATGAATATTTAAAAAATCAAGTCCCTTAAATACCTTGGATCACATATGACATAACAAAACAAGATCGAAGAAGAAATTATGTAAAACCATTATGTAAAACTAATATAAATTTTAGCCAGGATTGAGCCGGTAATAGAGGCTACTACAGTCTTCTGGGCATACCTGGTACAAAACGAAGATCCGTATCAAGAGCAACAAAGCTGCGAATTTACAACACAAAAATACGTCCAGTTCTTACTTACGGTTGTTAATCATGGGATACATTTCTGAAAATTTGTGAGCCTCATTTCTGATGTCATCATTATCCATTTGGCAGCATTCTATCGCTACTCTGAACTGATTGCGTACATTTTTATATGTAACCATTCTAGCCTGCCTCTGGAGAAGTGTTGTCATCAACATGCCACTTTCATTATCTAACTGTGGTTACTTTGTATTCTGCAATACTACATAAAGCCTGTGCTTCCATCTCAAAAAAAATCAAAGAGTGAGTTGGGTACGAGTTATCTCGCGAGTTGGGCACGAATTATCTTAGGTACGAGTGACGTGGGTACAAGATAACTTTTTTTTAGTATGATTTATCTTGGGTATGAGTTGTCTTGGGTACGAGATGACCCTAACC
Organism: Homarus gammarus; assembly: GCA_958450375.1. Classification (NCBI taxonomy): domain Eukaryota; kingdom Metazoa; phylum Arthropoda; class Malacostraca; order Decapoda; family Nephropidae; genus Homarus; species Homarus gammarus. The sequence continues at coordinate 218,236 of CAUDMG010003255.1, forward strand.
CTATTTGGTTCAGATCTCACCTTCGTTTTCTATGGAAAACAGCCATTTTTGATCAAGGATGACTTGCAATTTTTTAAAACGATGCCTTTCCCATGGAAACAAAGGTCAGATCTGAACAAAACACATCAAAATACATCAGAAATAAAAAATCGGTGGAAAAATCGAGGGTGTGCTAAAACGAATAATTACCTATCATATGCAATTACTGCCTGGAGTTCTGGCAAAAAATCACTATCCACCTAGAATTTTGACAAAAAAGTCAATCCATATTATGAATGCCAGTTACAGTATCACTATCTGTTAAACAGTACGATGGTACCATTTTACAGATCCACGCACAATAATTTTCGCATGATTAAGTTATATTATAGGTTATTTCCATAAAGAAAAAAAATCTACTTTGACAGTTGGTAAGACTACATAGGTAACCTGGAAAAGGAAACTGACAGAAGTACGCATATAACTGGTGTTAGTCACACTCACTACATAGGTGCTCCCGTTGTCTTCTTTACAGTCTTGGGTATCTGGTATGGAAAAGTGCATATTTGTTTTTACCCCTGCCTCTTCGCATCTGCAATAATGAGGACGTGAACACGGAAGGCTGAAGATTTCTTGTTGAGCAATCACCTCACCAGGCTCGGGTTTGTTGACATGTGTCCCTGCCATCTGGCGGCCCTCAGCGCTACTACGACGACGATGGCTAATGTTAAGAAATTAGAAACACTGGAAATAGTATCTCAAAATCATCCTTTTCTCTTCTTTTTGCATTTGCTTGGCGACTCCCACTAACCTAACTTTTCTGATTATTAAATAAGGATCCAATGATAATGTTGGTTAAGTTAGACTAAGTTTAGTTTGTTTGAAATTCCTGAAATATAGACTGATTCCCTGTTCTTGTTCGAGTATGTTTTTAACATTATTTATTCATTTTCATTTCCCTAAAATCATTTATTTATATATAAATGAAATAATATTAATTTATGCTCTCGTATAGCGATCGTGTGTAATTACTAATCTCCAAAGATCATTTAAATTGTTAGTCATATCGAAATGTTCGTAACTGTGGCTGGCGAGTGTGGTCACCTTCATTTATACTTTGTGAACTTATTTGATCTCTTATTTTGATCTGCTAAAAACTATGAAATCGTAATTTTGAAAATAAATGCAAAAGCATGAATGACATTCGCGTGGTGACTGCAAATTAGTTTCAAGAAAGAGGGAATAATTATTATAACGGAGAACACCCGAACCTTTTTATGGAATCCTAAATGTGTTCATATGTCTCCTGATCCGCTTCCTGGTGAGGAGCTTCACCCTGGACCCTCCATATTTCCGTACTTATAACTCGTCAATCCACACAGGCGGTGTGTCTCAGTGCTGCTGGTCTGCCGGTGAAGGGTTGTAGTTTTTCGTACGGGTACTCTCTTGAGAAAGTATATAACATTCTAATGGCTCCAACTGTTGCAGCACCGGCTCCAGCTTCGCCGGCACATGGTGGTATCAACGCTGTGCTGCTGGGGCCTCCTGGCTCTGGCAAGGGAACACAGGTATGGCAACTTAATCAAGTTCCTCGCCGTGCCTCACATTTACCCCAATTATGAGTAATGAGGCTCATCACTAATACCCGTGTTTGACATACACACCTATTCCATGTCCACCTAAAGCCGCAATTCAATACTACTAATTAACACTGTATTTTAATGAACCGGAATTGTATAGCAGCCGTTCATTACTTCAAATTTTCATGTTTTGAAATTTTTTCAGCATTTAATCTTTGTATTATTTACGGTCAATATTTAGAAGTTGCCACCACCTAATTGACTATTGAAAATGGGTTTTCAAAGTGTAAATCATCGTGTTAAATACATATATGACCTCCATTGCCGTTGGAAATGAGCAGTGGTTGAGATATTGAAAAAAAAATGGAAGGTCAAGCAATGTAAAAAAAAAAAAAAAATTAAAATAAAATAAAATGAAATAAAATAAAATAAATTAGTGACCTACCTAACCTCACTTACCTCACCCGCCCCACCCCCTTTTTTTATGGGGATTAGCCAATCCGGGCACAGGGCACTGACTCACATCGGGGCCTGGGGTCAAAAATCTAATAATAATAATTGATAGTAAACAAAAAAAAATTAAAATGAAATAAAATAATAATGACAACGCAAATAAAAATAATAATCATAAAGAAATACAAAATTGAAAAAAGATGAAAAGTTGTCAATAGTAAGAGAAACAATTGGAACCCTGCAATTGTGTGTAATTGAAGCAGAAAGTCAGATTAGCAACCTGGGACTTGGTCACAATGGTAAATTTGCACTGTCACACTGCACTGTTAGAGAGTAAAAAATATATTTTTCTAGTGTATTTGTGTGTGTTTAGACTGAATATGACCTTCATTTCTGGCGGAAATTAGCCGGGTTTTTTTTATCAAATTTTTTTTGTTGGACGTTTTCCAAAAAAAATAATTGCAAAATACACCAAAAAACACTAGAAAAAAAAAATGCTATAGTTTCTTCTTCTTTTTTTCCCAAAACTCGCAGTCACCTCCATATAATTTAAGTGACACCCATCGCAGATTTCCATGGTCGGAACTGAACTTGAATTTCAAAATATGAGACCCAAAATAAAACTCGAATTTGATTGGGCCAAATATACCGCGAATTAAACCCAAAATCATTTTAATTGGTTGCAAAAGCAAAAACGCTTTTGATTGGCTGCGTGACGTGCATGGGAACGCATGCACGTGATGATTTATAAAGGAGACGCAGGAGACACGCAGTGTTGGAGGTGAGGCAGGCGATAATGGCGGAAGATTAATGGAAGAAAATAGAGAAAATTTTGGATGTGCCATCTCCGTTATTACCGGTATACATTTCCGCCGGTAATTAGACGTCTTATTAGAATATGATAATAGATTAGTGGTAGGAATGTGCGATGTGTAAACGCAAAAATACCCTCACAATTTTCGTGATGTCCTATGACAGCAGAGTCTATCATTAGACAACACATTGAGCTTCCAATATCTTCCCAGGTGGTAGGATCCCCCTGTTTGGTAGCTGCCTATTACCTACTACCTAACATTAAGAAACTTTCCTTAAGTAAGAGATACAGGAGGATGGAGTGATGTGACTTGAATGAGGAAGTGGTGTCTTCGTCAGTGTCTCTTACCACAGTACCATACATGGTGATCTACACAGTTGCTTCAAGTCATCAGGAGTAAGTTCCTCCTCATGAGACATCACAAGCTCTTCGACATCATCCTCTTCCACTTCAAGGCCCAATGACTGACCAATGGACACAATCTCCTGGTCCAACTCTGTTTCTTCCTCAATTCCCTCAAAATCATGGACTACTGATGGCCGCAGTGCTTTCCATGAAGAATTGAGGGATCTAGTGGAGACTTCTTGCCATGATGACACAATCAATTTTACAGCCTCCAAGATGTTGAATTGTGTCTTCCAGAATTGTTTCAGTGTTAGTTCAGGATCATTGGAAGTTGCCTGATGACACCTCCTAAACATTTTCATGTACAGCTTCTTGAAGTTGCTGATCACATTCTGGTCCATTGGCTGTATGATTGATGCAGTGTTGGGAGGCAAAAACAACACTTTCACAAAGTCAAATTGATACTCCAAAGTTCTGGCAAGGTCAGGGTCATGACCAGGAGCATTATCCATGAGGAGAAGAGCCTTTAAAGGGAGTTTATTGGTGGTTAGGTAGCTCTTGACAGAAGGGCAAAACACATCAACAGCCCATTCATTAAAGTGCTGTCTTGTCACCCATGCCTTATGGTTGGACTTCCAATAAACTCCAAGCTTTGTTCTGTTGCTTGAACACCCTGGGGTTTTCAGAGTGGTAGACAAACATAGGCTTCAGTTGGAAATCTCCTGAAGCATTGGCACCAAGCAATAGAGTGAGACGTCTTTCATGGGTTTATGCCCAGGTAAAGAGACTTCGTCTCTGGTGATGAATGTTCTTTTGGGCATCTTTTTCCAGAACAGCCCAGTTTTGTCCACATTGAACACTTGCTGTGGAAGATAATTTTCTTCTTCCATCAGTTCTTTAAATTCCACTAAAAACTTTGCTGCCCCTTCCTTATCAGCACTAGCAGCTTCACCATGCCTAACAACACTGAAAATGTCACTTCTATTTTTAAATTTTTCGAACCAGCCTTTGCTGACATGAAAATCTTCAAATTCTGTGCCTGAAGAACCAGGTCGATCTGTCTTTAAATGTTCATAAATCTCCCTGGCTCTTTCACAAATTAATTCAGTAGAAACTGAATCACCTTTCATCTGTTTTTCCCTAATCCAGATGAGAAGTAACCGCTCAGTTTCTGGTAGATTTGTCTCTCACTTTCACTTCTTTAAATTTGTCTTTCTGTGCAAGAATTGTCGACACAGTTGATGTCGACATGCCATATTCTTTGCATAGCGCATGTGTTCTAATGCCTTGTTCATGTTTTTTTTATAATTTCCTGCTTGGTTTGGATTGAAATCGCTTTTCTTGATCTCTTAGTCCCCATGCTGGATTCAAACAATGTCAACACGTGTTTTTTAAAGTTAAACTTGCTGTAAATAAAGAATATTTTCTTTAAAATAACACTGCACTGTGCTATATATTGTCAATATGTAAAATAAATTTCAAAATGACCAATAATTTGCTTGGAAACACAGAAAAAAAGCATTTAGTTGGAGAGCCTCAAGCAAGATGTTACCTCCACTGAAAACAGAGACTAACGCTTGTTAGGTGTGTTAAAAGGCTGGATGGCGCGCATAAAACTAGTGTCTTTACCTTCAATTATGTTCAATAATTGTTAAAATGGCAAAAAAATTGAATATTAAACTTTTAAAATTATTGGATAGTATAAACTTCTTGATATTTACTAAAATAGTAAGGAATTTAAGCGCTAGAACCGATTACTGTATTGGCGGACTAATACCACAGCTGGTTGACAGCCAAGTGCAAGCGAAAACATGTTGAGGTCGGCTCGTAAGAAACTCGTTAACCGAGGGATCACTGTACAGTCGACCCTCATTAAAACGGACTAATAGGGGGAAGGGTGTCCGTGTTAGCCGATTGTCCAAATTAACCAATTTAGGGGTTAATATTGCATAATATTGCATTATACAGCTATGTGTATGTTTATTTGAGTGCCCTGTCATAGGAATCCGTTTTCTCTCGCTTCAGGACGCCTGAGTCCTCCATTTTCTTTTAATCTTAGAGTGCAGTACACCAGTGACTTCTTTATTTCTTAGTAATGACTCAGAATTTGAAATTGCACCTGGGGTTGCAATTGTTGAGGCAACTTAGATATGTCTGATTACAGTTGGAATATTCAAGATCCATTGTGAGTGATGTTTAAAGCTTCAACTGTCTTTATGGTTGGTAAAACTTGTCAAGTCTGTCAGGCTGAATGGCATGTGTGAGGCCTTGTGTTTGTACAACCGCTAAATATATAAATATATACAGTGGGGTATGCTATAACGAATCTAATTGGTTCTAGAACCTTGTTCGTTATAGGATTAATCCGTTCCAGGCCCCCAAATACAACCACTTAACACTGAAAAATATAATGTAAAATTGTAAATATTGTAAAAAAGTGCATAAATATGCATCTAAACCCCTGAAATAAAGAATATCATTAATACTTGTAATAAAAAAAAAAGAAGTTTGTTGTAGGAGTTTTGTTCGTTATAGCATTCTCAATTTTATAGGTAAAACCGCTCGTTATAGGAATATTCGTAGTAGAATCCATTCGTTATAGCATACCCCACTGTACTCTTATGGTAATTATCAGAAACACATAGGCATGACGAGGTTTATTACAAAGTGGGTAGTCCACAAAACATGTACAGTAGCCATGTCTCTTTATTTGAGTGCTCCGTCATAGGAGTCCATTTTCTCTCACTTCAGGACGCCTGAGTTGTCCGTTTTCTCTTAATCTTAGAGTGCAGTACACCAGTGACGTCTTTATTCCTTAGTAATGACACAATTTGAAATTGCAACCCCACTTGCAACTGGAACAATCCCAGAACCAGAAATTTGATATGGACAGTTCAGATTTTCGTCCGATTTATCTGAAGTCCGGATTAAAGGGGTCTGAATTAACGAGGGTCGACTGTATTTGTGTTTCTATAATTTAGTGTTATATTGTTTGGAGGAGATTACAGTATTTCAAAAGGGTCAAAACTGAACTTAGAGAATATTTTGGGGTCTCTGCTTAAATATCTTACATTGTAGAGTTAGTGAAGCACATTGTTCGATACCGATTATAAGTAGGGCATTCAATGAGAATATATTGGACTGTATTTGTGTTTGGCAGTTGGAGCATATAGGTGGGGCTCTATTCGGGGAAGACATGAGTTGGCCATGCGTCAATCGCGTATGCCCAATTCTTAGACGATTCAGAATAGTTTCGTGATGTCGAGAGGATTGTTTTGATGATGACCAAGGATAAACTGATGATTTGATCATTTTTAGCTTATGACTTGTTGGTTCATTTTCCCAGGACTTTTGCCAATCGTTAAATATTAATTGTTTATAGGTTGTTAGCCTCGCCGATAATCAAAATATATGGTTTTCCACTGCTTTACATATTTCTTTGACAATTTTCAGCTATGATATACTTATCTCCTATAAATAATTCATTTAAAATTTATTTTTTTACAAAGAATATTCACTGGTTCCAGAATGTATCTAAATTTACGCCAGTGATGGTCAAGTCTGGTCTTAAATAAGTTCCTACTCGGTGTTATCACGACACTACCGGTAACTCTAAATACAAGGGGGAGGAGACATGTCGTCGGTTCTGGAGTGTTCATTACAGTAGTCCAATTCGTCTCCATGGGTAGAATAGGGGGAGGGAGGTTGGGGAATGCAGGGGAAGGTAATGTGATGGAATGTTCGATTGACGTAAGTCTTGGGGGAGGGAGGAGGGGGGGATGGTGGAGGGGGAGTGTGTTTAGGTGTGGTAACCCACGATGCTCAAATTATGAGGTTTAATAGTTGGGTGGGTAGAGGAGGGGGGAGGCTAGGCCTGGAGTTGGAACTCGTGAACGTATGATGTTGTTTAATGCAAGTTATGGAACATTGCAGTATCTTCAAACGGGTTTTCACGCTATTAATAGGCCTTATGTAATCCACCAATAAGGATTACAACAGCACACAGTATGGCTGCAATTGGTAAGCAAAAATAAAATATAACATGGCAAAATTTTTGTCTTGCGTAATTTTTGCAACCCACCTCACGCCTAAAATATACCAAATAATGCATATGTGTATAGAAGATTTTCAACTCAATATCACATATTCTTTCACCTCTACAAATATCTGCTGTCACTTATGGGATACCCTGCAATAGTATAAGGACGACATGGACTATGCTGACAAATTAATATGACTTGCCTGTTGGTGACGACGATGGTAAGAATGAGACCTCGGCATATTTCAGTGTTCGACATCACCTGCTTCCCCTGGTGTGGGTAGCGCCAACCTTGGCAACAACTTGTGTATTCTCCGTGACTACCATTACTGGTAGTCACGGAGAATTAATTACTGGTGTGCTCATCAGTCTCACTGTCGTAGCCATGAACGGCAGAGATATGGCCGTTGTAGTGCTTTTATTTATCCGTTACACATGTCTCACCTTGCTTAATAATATTAACTCTCTTCATGACATTTTTATTGTTATCAGTGATTGCGGAATTCACGATGTTATGCTCCACCTACACACAGCCTGTTACTAGACTAACCCCCACCTCCTCTATTCCGCCCCCCCCCCCCCCCCCCCCCCCCCCCCACCACACACACACACACACACTACAGTGGGCGACATCTGTTGGCCGACCATAGCATTTCCCCCAGCTGTTTCGAAACTTTAAGACTCAAGGCTATTCGAAACCGCACTGTGGCTGGGTCGTGGACACGGCTTTTGTGCACGATAGTACATGAGTGGTACGGCAATGGTGCAACATGCCAAGGCTTGCTTGACTATTTTGGGAAAAAATGAAAATTATTACAGGTTGACTCCTTTATCCGAAATCCTTGGGGCCAGAGGCATTTCGGTTTTGAGAATGATTTTTTTTTTATGTGTATTAGCCCACCCGGGCATAGATCACTGACCCACATTGGGGCCTGGAGGGGGTGAAAATATAATAAAAATAATAATATTAATAATTCATAGGTCTAGGTCGTGTTTCTCACTTTTGATCTTTTTTTCATTCTTGTATTTCTTTGTTATTATTTTATTATTACAGTATTATTGTTATTATTATTATTATCATTATTATTTTATTTTGGTGTATTTTTATTAAAAAATTTATTTACTATGAATAATTATTAATATAATTATTATTACTATTACATTTTTGCCTCCTAGGCCCCAATGTGGGTCAGTGATCTATGCCTGGGTGGGCTCATCCCTGTTTAAACCACCCCCCCCCCCCCCCCCCCCCCCCCCCCCCCCCCCCCCCCCAAAAAAACAAAAACTTTCGGTTTTCAGAGCTTTTCGGTTTTCGGAATTTCGGATAAAGGGTTTTCAACCTGTATTGGTGAAGTAGATGGTATCAATGACATGGAATGGTCGTTTAAGTGATGTTCTGAGCTCTGGATATTATTAAGACTTTTCAGTGTTCAATAAATTGAAAAGTATGACGTTAAAAAAAATAAGAATGTCGTCTGTATTCTATGATTGACATATCAGGATGTCAAATATGGAGATGGGCAAAGAAAAATTTTAGATTTTCAAATCCAATTTGAATGAGACTGCATCTAATTTTAACTTTGACTTAAGTCATTTTTAGTGTTATTATCTTTTTAATTTCCAACTTTTCACTGTCAAACAAATGTACCAACAGTAAGGAGGCATATCATATGTCCCAACGGGATGAAGAAACTGCACTATTTGAGACTGAATGTGAGAAGGACCTAGGTGTGTATGTTGACAATGAGCTGAAGTTCTCAGACCATTGCGAGAAGAAGGTAAATCAGGCAGATATATTATTGGGTCGTATGAGAAGGTCGTTCACATATCTAGACGGTCCGCCCCTTGTAACGATCTTCGAGAGTGAAGTGCTTCCCCATCTGGAGTACCGTCATGCCGTCTGGTCCCCGAGATATGCTAGGGACTGTCAGTTGGTTGAAAATGTTCAAAGGAGGGCCACCAGACTGGTGCCTGCACTTCGGCACATCAGCTACCCTGAGAGATTGGAGCGCATGAACTTGCCTAGCTTATACTATAGACGGGCAAAGGGTAACCTAATTGAGGTGTATAAGCACATCAAGGGGCACTACTCAGCCTAGTGTCCGTACTTGGAGTTGGCGGACGCTCACCCCACAATGGGTCACAGCTCAAGATTGAAGAAGCCTCAAGTCCAGAAAACTGTGAGGGCAAACTTTTTTGGAGTGAGCTGCAAACTCTTGGAACAATCTACCAGAAAGTGTTGTGACGGTACCGAGTGTGAACTCTTTCAAGACAAGACTTGACCAACATTGGAGCAGGTTCAGGTACATTCAGGAGCCGGTGCATGCCCAATACTTGCCAACAGTGCGTAACAGAAACATGACCGATTGCCCAAGCGGCTAACGAGCCGCTCTTTTGGTGAAGAGGATAAAAGAAAAGGAAAAGTAATCAGATGTGACCTATCGCCCAAGTGGCTAACAATCCGATCAATGGTGAAGAGGATAAAAGTAAAAATAAGATCAATTGAGGTGATGACTTTTATGAATGGTGTGAAAGGTGATAGGAGGTGAGTAGTAAGACGATTATTTCACTGGCGTTTTCTGAAGGAGTATCATTACTGAGGCAAGAGCACAGCACAGATGTGTGCTCTATATGGGCAGACTGGTAAGACTGCCGGGTGAGCCACCAGACCTACCCATGCTGATAAGGTTTGCTACCCTGATGGTAGTTTGGGTGGCATGGTAGTTTTCCAGGTGTTGAACAATACTGTATAACAAGACAAAGTAATGGTAACAGCACTTACACAGAATATACATGCATACATATGGACCTACATTACATACAGTAAGTCCACACTTAAGGTCGTCCCGCTTAACATTGTTTCGATACTACGTCGCTAAATTTTAGAGACCAAAAATTCGTTTAACGTCCAGGTGATCCAATACTACTTTGTTTTGCGTATCACCCTCTCTCGGCTTGGCGCAGTCTCAGTGACTCGCCACCCTCCTCTCCCGCCCTCCTCTGCTCCCACCCTCCACCTCTGCTCGCACCATATTCCTCCCCTCCCGCCATCTGCCTCCACCGCTTCCCTACCCACCCCACACTTGCTCTACCACCTCTGCCCATCGGTGAGTACCAATATCAACTTAGTATAGGTAGTTGTATGTGTATGCTCTATTTTCTTTAGAAATGGCAATGATTTTTTGTATATGTAATGTATTTCATGGGGCAAAGGGAGGCTCAGGAACGCTACTCCCGTATTTTATCTATTTCTTATGGGGGAAATTTATCCACTTGACGTTTTTCATATAACATCTCGTTTTTAGGAACACAACCCAGATGTTAAGCGAGGACTTACTGTTCAACATAAGTAAGCTTTACACATTGCACCTAGTTAACTGAACTCACTTCAAAAGGCTGAGAATTTGTGGATTTGGCTAGTATCAGTGGTTTTGTGTACGTACAGTACTTGGTGTGGATGTGCTCAATAATGTTGGTAAAACAAGGGAAATACAGAATGTTAAATATTCAGCTGATTTAAAGATTGTAAAATTCTACTTAAAAGATTGTCTTTATTAATTTATTCTACTCTCAGGCCCCCAGGTTAAAGGAACGGTACTGTGTTTGTCACTTAGCAACGGGTGATCTTCTCCGGGCTGAGGTGTCGTCTGGGTCTGAACTTGGTCAACAAATAAAGGGAATCATGGATGCAGGTACTGAAGCTATCTTTAGTGGGTTAGATTATGGATAAATTCTTGGCATATTAGATGGAACAGTATTTATTAACTGAAGGTAGTTTAAATGGTAAAGGTTAAGGAAGCTTATCACTTAATTTTTCTGTATTTTCATAAGATTTAGATTGACATGTTTGCTTCACTGTTAATTAGCAGTTGAGGATTCCTTATTCCTCCTCATATGCACAGAAATGAAACACAAGGAATATGTTTGAAATATCCACTGATGATGGCCGCCATCTCTACAACTAACTTTCATTGATGATAGGTGCTGTTTAAGGGATAACTGATTAGAATACAAAGGGAAATTTATTTGAGCATATAGCTACTGTATAAGAATGGTATACTGTACTGTGTTCATACAGTCACAAGCTGTTTTCTTATAGAAGACAACAGTACCTAATCTAAATCGGTTTTATAGCACTTTTCTCTCTGTTGTAGTGTTGAAGGTACAGTTATGTGTCACCATCTTATTTTTTAAGTTTATCGTTGGGATCTATTTTGAAACACTATACAGTGGTCCCTCGGTTAACGAGCGCCTCGATTAACGAGTTACCTTCCATAAGATTCTTAACTTGGTTCACGAGCAATCCCTCGATTAACGAGTTTCTTACGAGCCAACCTGAACATGATTTCGCTTGCATTTGGCGGTCCACCAGCTGTAGTATTAGTCCGCCTATACAGTAATCGGTTCTAGGGCTTAAATTCCTTACCATTTTAGCAAATATCAAGAAGTTTATACTATTCAATAATTTTAAAAGTTTAATATTAAATTTTTTACTCATTTTAACAATTATTGAACATAATTGAAGGTAATGAAACTAGTTTTATGCGTGCCATCCAGCCTCTCAACACACCATACAGGCGTCAGTCTTTGTCTCTTTTCAGTGGAGGTAACATCTTGCTTCAGACTCTCTTCAACTAAATGCTTTTTTTGTTTTTGCAAGCAAATTAAGGTCATTTTGAAATTTATTTTGCATATTGACAATATATAATGCAGTGCAGTGTTGATTTAAAGAAAATAATCTTGAATTGCACCAAGAGAACTAAAATTTTATGGGTGAAATGGCGCCATGGTGTGACTTCTCTTCCACCCCAATGCCTTCTCTTCTCCCTTCTCCACCCCCATTCTAATTCCCATCATCATCATCCAGGAGCCTTCTACATACACACCTCAAAGTAAGTGAACTTTTCTACCTTTTTTGTTGAATTTAGGAAATTTTCGGTGAGCTAGAACCAATTGCCCAAAAACCCATTGAAACAATGGTTTCGGTTAACGAGCAACCTTCTAGAACAGATTGTGCTCGTTAACCGAGGGACCACTGTACACATTTGCTTAAATACAGAGTTTACATGTGTTGAAATAAGGAAAAAATGGATGATTGCAATTTTTATTTATTTATTTATTTATTTTTTTTTTTACAGGGATTAGCCCACCCGGGCAAAGGTCACTGACCCACATCGGGGCCTTGGGGCAAAAATTTAATAATACTACTGAAATAATCATATTAATAATAATTAGTTCATACTGTAGTATATAAAATTTATAATAAAAAATACAAAATTAAAAATAAAATAATAATAACAATAATAACAACAGTGCTGATAATAATAATGATAATAATAATAATAATAAAGAACCATAAAGAAATACAAAAATTAAAAAAAATCATTAGTGAGAAACAATATATGTACAGTGACCCCTCGGTTAACGAACTCAATCCGTTCCAGAAGGTCGTTCGTTAACCGAAGAGTTCGTTAACCGAAACCATTGTTTCACTGGGTTTTTGGGTAATTGGTTCCAGCTCACCGAAAATTTCCTAAATTCAACAAAAATGTTAGAAAAGTTCACTTACTTTGAGGTGTGTATGTAGAAGGCTCCTGGATGATGATGATGGTGGGAATTAGAATGGGGGTGGAGGAGAAGGAAGAAGAGAAGGCATTGGGGTGGAAGAGAAGTCACCCTATGGCACCATTTCATCCATAAAATTTTAGTTCTCTTGGTGTATTTCAAGATTATTTTCTTTAAATCAACACTGCACTGCATTATATATTGTCAATATGTAAAATATATTTCAAAATGACCAATAATTTGCTTGGAAACACAGAAAAAAAGCGTTTAGTTGAAGAGAGTCTCAAGCAAGATGTTACCTCCACTGAAAACAGAGAGAGACTAACGCCTGTCTGGTGTGTTAACAGGCTGGATGGCACGCCAGAAACTAGTTTCTTTACCTTCAATTATGTTCAAAAATTGTTAAAATGACTAAAAAAGTTAATATCAAACTTTTAAAATTATTGAATAGTATAAACTTCTTGATATTTACTAAAATAGTAAGGAATTTAAGCCCTAGAACCGATTAATGTATTGGCGGACTGATACTAAAGCTGGTTGCCCGGTCAGTGCAAGCGAAAACATGTTGAGGTCGGTTGGTAAGAAATTCGTTAACCGAATTTTTGTTCGTTAACCGAATTGAAGATCCTTATGGAAGGTAGTTCGTTAAGCGAGGGGTCACTGTATGTTGTGTTGTCAAAGTAAGAGGAACAATTGAAACCCTGCAATTATGTATAAATAAAGCAGAAAGTCAGATCAGCAACCTGGGACTTGGTCATGATCTTCGTGATGCTATATAGCAGCAGGGTCTAACAAGGCTAATAAAGTACTTGGGTTCATACAAAGGTGTGTTAGTTACAAGACTAGCGAGGTCATCCTAAAACTATATGTTGCGCTTGTGAGACCTCATTTGGGTTACGCAGTGAAATTCTGATCACCGTATTACAGAATTGATATAGAATCCTTAGAAAGATTTCAGAGGAGAATCACAAGACTAATCCCAGGCATTAGGAACCTTGAGTACAGAGACAGGTTAAAGCATCTTAGTTTGCACTCCCTCGAGAGTGATGGGCGATATGATAGATGGGTATAAATGGAAGTCAGGGCTAAACAAGGGGGACATTACAAAGGTACTCAAACTATCCAACCAGGAGCGAACTCGTAACAATGGTTTTAAATTAGAAAAATTTAGATTTTGGTGCGAAATAGGTAAGCATTGGTTTGGAAATGGAGTAGTGGAAGAGTGGAACAAGTTACCAAATATCATCATTAACTCGAATACGCTGGATAGCTTCAAACATAGGTTGGATGGATGGATGTATGATCAATAGGGGTTGGGTGTAAATGGGACTGCCTAGTATGGGCCAATAGGCCCGCTGCAGTTTCCTCTCTTCTTATGTTCTTATTAGACAACATATTATGCTTCCTATGTCTTCCCAGGCGGTAGTACTTCACTGTTTGATAGCTGCCTACTACCTACGAAAGCATGTGGTCTCTGTTTACAGTTTCTGTACATTACCTACCTGCAGGTCAGAGATGAATTATCTCATTCAAGAGTAGATGAAGCAAATAAAAGAAAGCTACTCATGATAACTTAATCTATCTTTCTCTTTTTTTATCATTATTGCAGAAATCATTTTGTATTTTTCCAGCAGAAGTTATTTAGCCCCATTATCTCTGATCAAGATACATAGCATTGGTGTTGTAATTCATTTGGATATTTGTGTACTGTATAGTACATATATACAGTACAGGTTGCATTTGAAAAATCCAAAATACTTGAGACCAGAGCCATTTTGGATACACTGTACAGTACATATAACTGAATTTTTTGAAGAGTAAAAAAAACCCTAATGTTTCATTTTTCATCAAATAAAATAATTGATAACTGAAAACTTATACTGTATATAATATGTATACATTAAATGAAATTAAATTACTGCAGGAGGTCCCTGACTTACGAATGTCCAACTTACAGACGCCTGCTGATACGAACGGGGTTAAACTTCAAATTTACAGTATTTTATTTACCTAATGACTTATTTTTACTTTCATTTATTGTAGTTTGTCATTTTATTTCTTCTTTTGTCCTAAATTAAGTGATTTTAAATGTATATAAGGACTTAGGCTATGATATAGTGGGATTTCAAACATTGTTTTGTAAGTAGGGTATGCATATAACATGTGTTCCGAGTTACAAACGTCCTCAGGAACGGAACTCGTTCGTAACCCAGGGACCCTCTGTACAGTACAGTATACAGGAGGTCCTTGTTATAAAAGTTTTCACTATCCATGGTTTCATAGTTATATCGTCAACTTTTTGTGACCATCCACATAAAAGGTACCCCTCATTTAAGTGGATTCCACTCAAAAACTCTGAAAACTCTGGATAAAATCTGCGGACTTAAAACTTCCGATAAAATCTACAGATTTTTTAGCTGAAGCGTTTGAAATTTCATTATCTTTCTGGCATCATACATACACAAACGTGTCCCCATGCCAGTCTCCCGCTTTGTTTCGTCTGGACCAGTGCTGTGTTGTGTTTTCTTCTGCCTTTGTTGTGTCTTTATGTGCATGTTTTGGTGGATTATTTTATAATTTTTGTAGCCATGAACATTGTAATATGTTTATTCAAATGAAATGGTTTTTATTTAATTTTTTATTCTTATTTTTTCACAGGAAAATTAGTCAGCGATGATTTGGTGGTAAACATGATTGAACAAAACCTCGAGAAGCCTGAATGTAAGAAAGGTTTCATCCTTGATGGTTTTCCTCGCACTGTCACCCAGGCTGAGAAGGTAAGGGGATGCAAGTCGTGGTTTTTAATATATATATATATATGTACAGTATTACCCCGCCTAACGCGGTTTCACTTAACACGTTTTACCATATACGCGGTGCCTTGCCAGAGCTGAACTTTCACTTAACACGGATTTTTTCCACATATACACGGTGAGTGTCCGACTCGAGACGCTATTTTTAGATTTGCCCCGCCCGCCACCCTGCCTGACTGCCTGTTTTAGCTCATAAAATTCATACAAATTACCCGGCCAGAATATAATTTACATTGCTGGAATTCTTATAATTTGGTGATCATTTTGAATATAAACATCATATATTTTGCATTAGACATACAAATTTTAGATAAAGTGTTTTCTCTTGAGTAAATATGTTATCTTTTGTGCAAAATATATGACATTTATATTCAAAATATTCCTGGTCTTACAAGGAATCCAGGAATGTCAATTATATTATCCTAACTTTAGTTTGAGGTATTATTTATTACTAAAGTTAAATATTCTGGTTTCCCCACACATCTCCTTGGGATGGTTGGTGGGGGGGAGGGAGGGACGGACTGACCATCTGTTACCCCGTGAAGAATATTTTTTTTTTTTTATTAACTGAAGATATTTGTTTTAGCTCATAAAATTCATACAAATTACCCGGTCAGAATATAATTTACATTGCTGGAATTCTTATAATTTGGTGATCATTTTGAATATAAACATCATATATTTTGCATTAGACATACAAATTTTAGATAAAATGTTTTCTCTAGTAAATATGTTCTCTTTTGTGCAAAATATATGACATTTATATTCAAAATATTCCTGGTCTTACAAGGAATCCAGCAATGTCAATTATATTATCCTAACTTTAATCTGAGGTATTATTTAATACAAAATGTTAAAATTTATTTTTTTCACCCACTCTTCTCTTGAAGGGAGGAGTGGTGGGGGGTGGGGGGAGGGTTGGGACTGACCGTGGTTGGAAGAGGGGGGAGGCAAGGTGGGGTACTTTGATTGACAGATAGTGTCCTGAAGAATATTTTTTTTTTATTAACTGAAGATATTTGTTTTTGCTCATAAAATTCATACAAATTACCCGGCCAGAATATAATTTACATTGCTGGAATTCTTACAATTTGGTGATCATTTTGAATATAAACATCATATATTTTGCATTAGACATACAAATTTTAGATAAAATGTTTTCTTTAAGTACATATGTTATCTTTTGTGCAAAATATATGACATTTATATTCAAAATATTCCTGGTCTTACAAGGAATCCAGCAATGTCAATTATATTATCCTAACTTTAATCTGAGGTATTATTTAATACAAAATGTTAAAATTTATTTTTTTCACCCACTCTTCTCTTGAAGGGAGGAGTGGTGGGGGGTGGGGGGAGGGTTGGGACTGACCGTGGTTGGAAGAGGGGGGAGGCAAGGTGGGGTACTTTGATTGACAGATAGTGTCCTGAAGAATATTTTTTTTTTATTAACTGAAGATATTTGTTTTTGCTCATAAAATTCATACAAATTACCCGGCCAGAATATAATTTACATTGCTGGAATTCTTACAATTTGGTGATCATTTTGAATATAAACATCATATATTTTGCATTAGACATACAAATTTTAGATAAAATGTTTTCTTTAAGTACATATGTTATCTTTTGTGCAAAATATGACATTTATATTCAAAATATTCCTGGTCTTACAAGGAATCCAGCAATGTCAATTGTATTATCCTAACTTTAGTTTGAGGTATTGTTTATTAAAATTTAGTAGTTTTCCCCCAAAAATTTCTCAGAGAGGGAAGAGCCAGCAGTGTAGTGTGAGAAGAGGGGGAGGGAGTTGAGTCCATTATTTGAATGGACATTAACTTGGCGACTGTATTTCTCTATTTCTCTTAAGTATTAATTGTGTGCATGTACCATCATAAAATTAAGATGTTATTTTTACTACAACATAGTTATGTGTCTTCAAAAAGTGGAGTTTGGGGGTCGGGCTGGGTTCTATTGACCGCGTTAAGTGGGGTACAACTGTATATATATATACTGTACACAGTAATACCCCGATTTACGCGGTTTCACTTTACGCGGTTTCACTTTACGCGGTTTCACTTTACAGGATTCTACATTTACTCAGTACCTTGCCAAAACCAGAATTTCATTTTACTGGGTGCATCTACTCATATACACGGGTGAAGTACAATTTTTTTATTTAGCTCAGAAAATTCATGCAAATTACCCGGCCAGAATATAATTTACATTGCTGGAATTCTTACAATATAATGATCATTTTGAATATAAACATCATGTATTTTGCATTAAGACATACAGTACAAATTTTAGATCTAATGTAATAATTTGGTTTACACAAAGCAAATATTTTACCAAAATATATGAAGTTTACATTCAAAATATTCCCTGACCTGCAAGGAATTCAGAAATGTCAATTATATTATTCTAACTTTAGTCTGAGGTATTATTTATTACTAAAAATGTAAATATACTGTTTTCTCCCAAACATTTCTCTGGTAAGGAAGGAAGGTGAGGGGTAGGGAGGGACCCAGCAGCGTGGGAAGAGGGGGGGAGGAGATGGAGGTGGGGTATTTTGAATGACAGATAGTGTCTGGGTGAAGTATATTTTCTTTAATTCGTGAAGATATTTGTTTTAGCTCTTAAAATTCATACAAATTACCCAGCCAAAATATAATTTACATTGCTGGAATTCTTACAATTTGGTGATCATTTTGAATATAAACATCATGGATTTTGCATTAGACCACCACTCCATGACCCCCTGACGGAGACACGATGATCCTTCCCATACTGGCCAGATATTATGTGTTAAAGGAATATGCTTCCTTACTTAGGCTTTTCTAAGCATTTGCCTACAGGTGAAATGTTAACCTATATCTATTAAGGATAAAATCTTTCACCTACAAATTGACAATAACACATTTGCTGTAATCAGACATAGCTAGTTGCCTCAACAATTGCAACCCCAATTGCAAGTTGCAATTGGGGTTGCATTTTCAAAATCTGTGGCATTACCAAAAATAGTAAAGTTCTGGTGCACTCTAAGATTAAGAGAGAAAACAAAGGACTCAGGCGTCCTGATGTGAGAAAAAACGGACTCGTGTGACGGGGGATCAAATAAAAAAAGCATAGCTGCATGTTTTGTGGACCACAGTATTAAGCGTACCCTTTTCATCACTTTGTAATAAACCTAGCTATGCCTATGTGTGTTTATGATATTTACCATCACATTATATATATATTTAGTGGGTATAAATGGCCGTAAAATGGGAAACATGGGGTTGGGTCTTGGGTGCCTGGAACCAATTAGAATAAATCCCATAGGTTCTGTACTTTCGTTATCGGCGGGGTCCCAATTAGGCGCGATAACCAAGGGATGACTGTACTGTACTGTATACAGTATACTCGTGACACTGGCCAGTTGTTTCTGGTGTTATGGTACAGGGGTACCAAGTGACAGCATTAGGATCCTGCTTCCTTTATCAAGGAATAAAGAATTAAAATTTAAATTGAAAAAAAAAAAACATTCAAATAAATTACTATCTTACAAGAATCCCTCCAATGTAAGTTATATTCACCCAGGTTGTTTGGGTGGAAGATTATGAGAAGAGCTTAGTCACTCTTAAGTAATTATAAATAAACACGCAGGCAGGCCTTCAGCGCCAACTGTCAAATCTTATCTCATATAAATAAATAAATAAAGAAACAAACGCCAGACATTCTGTCCCCCCCCCCCCTCTTCCCGCCACCCACGTGTTCAAGATAAAAGATTGGTGATTTCTTTGTTTATTTTATATAATATCTCAGACTAAAGTTAGGATAATATAATTTGCATTGCTGAAATCCTTGCAAGACAGAGATTAATTTGAATATAAGTGTCATATATTTTGCTCAAGATATAAAAAATGTCGTACATTAGTGTACAATACTGTAGTACATTTTATGAAAAAAATTTCAACTGTATTTTTGGGTTGATTTACACAAATTTCTTCATTTATTTTCACCCATTTACATTCACACCATACTAAAATAAACGTAAAATAAATTAGTGCAAAGCTGGACTGCACATATACTAATTTGATTACGGTACTAAAATTGTTATGTCTAGTGCGAATTACAACATGTTTATATTCAAATAAATCACTGTCTTACAAGAATCCCAGCTATGTTAATTATATATTCCTAGGTCATATCACTGGCATTTTAAAATGAGAGAAGCTTAGTAGGACTGTTAAATAAACACAGATCTTCAGCTCAAACTTATCACCTCACCCCCCCCCCCCCCCCCTCCTCGCTGGCTGGCTGGCTCCGTCCCTCTCCCCCAGCCAGGGTTTTAGGCTTACAGTTTTTATATTATATAATATCTCAAACTAAAGTTAGGAGATTATAATTTGCATTGCTGGAATCCTTGCAAGACAGCCAATAATTTTAATATAAATGTCATATGTTTTGCTCAAGAGATAAAAATTGTTGTGCATTAGTGTACAGTAAAGTACATTTTATAAAAAAGTTTTTCAACTGTATTTTTGGGTAGATTTACATAGATTTCTTAGTGCAAAGCTGGAGTGCACATGTACTAATTTAATTACGGTACTAAAATTGTTTTGTCTAGTGCAAATTATAGCATGTTTATATTCAAATTAATCAGTATGTTACAAGAATTCCAGCAATGTTAGTTTTATTCACCCAGGTCATTTCACTGGCTTTTTATAAGAGAGAAGCTTAGTCACCTAAGAACTGATAAATATACACACGTTAGACCTGGGCCTGTGCCAACTGTCAAACGTACTACCTGCCCCCCCCCCCCCCACGCCCGCTCTCACCCTCTCTCTCCCCCCATCTGCCCGGCGTTGCTGTAATCCTTGTAAAACAGTGAATAATTTTAATATAAACGTCATGTATTTTGCACAAGAGATAAAAGTTAATCACCTGTATCACATTACAGTAGTGATTTAAGAGTAAAAGTGTATATGTACGTATATAGTATTCCACATACACCTAAGTATAAATAAAAAGTTTGTGATGATTGGACAACGTCCATTTCGGTTAACGTCACATTTCCAAGAACGTATCTAGGACGTTAACCGGTGCATGACTGTATATATATATATATATATATATATATATATATATATATATATACATACATACATACATAAATACATACATACAGTGAACCCTCACTTTACTCGGTTAATTCAACCCACGGCGGCCCGCGTAAAGTGAACAACATAACATATGGGATTAATTGAAATAGAGACCGGGCCGACCCCCAAACTCCACTTTTTCAGACACAATACCTACGTTGTAGTAAAAATAACTTCTTAATTTTATGATGGTATGCACACACAATTAATAATTAAGAGAAATAATAATATTAGGTTTTTTAACACTTACATTAGTAGAAAAGATGGCTGGGCACACGGGGATGGGGGGGTTGGATCCGAGGCAGAGGGCAGATTATTGGCCCTCGCCTGTATCACTTGTATCTATTGTATCACTATCCACCACATAGGCTTGCAGGGCCTCTTTGTCAAACCCCTCAAAGTCCATATAAGACCATATCCTCTCTATCACTGACTTGGGCCGGCTGTGGTGGGTGGCGGGTGAAGAACTCGGTAATGTTTTGATGACAGGCATGGTTAGGTTTATTACAAAGTGATGAAAAGGATACGCTCAATACTGTAGCCCACAAAACATATAGCTATGCTTTTTTTTATTTGGTCCCCCATCATACGAGTCCGTTTTCTCTCAATTCAAGAAGCCTGAGTCCTAGGGTGCACCAGAGACTTCGTTATTCCTTAGTAATGACAGAATTTGGAATTGCAACCCCAATTGCAACTGGGGGTTGCAATTGTTGAGGCAACTAGGTATGTCTGATTATAGCAAATGTGTTATTCTCAAATTGTAAGTGAAAAAGTTTGTCCTCAATAGATGTAGGTTAACATTACACCTGGAGGCAAATGCTTACCAAAGCCTAATGAAGGCAGGATATTCCTTTAACACATAATATCTGGCCAGTATGGGGAGGATCATCGTGTCTCCGTCGGGGTCGTGGAGTCGTGGTCCAGCAGGCGTCACGGAAGTTTTTTTTTTTTTTTTTGCCACGGACGTAAATGTGATCGGACGTTGTTCGGTGGGACGTTAACCGGCGCATGACTGTATATATGTGTGTGTGTGTGATATATTATAATGTAGTTTGTGTCATAGGAAAGTAAAATATACTTAAGTTGGATGTTGAAATCAGTGTAATCTTAGTATGTGAGTTGGATATTTTTATTAATTTTGTTTGCTATTTTGGCAAAGGAAACATCGAGATAAAGAAGTTTATAAGGAAAATCTGAAGCAAGAATTTAAAGTTTCACTTGGACAACTGTAGACCTTAATTTTTGCATTGTTACTGTATTTTTCATGAAATTAATAGAAATTTTTATAAAATAATTTTTTGCATCATATATTTTATTGCAAACCTATTATAAAAGCTGCTAAACAAAAATCCCTGTTTAAGGCCACAGGTATGATGTCACATGATATAATATTGCTGTTTATTTTGAGGTAAATGGTTGTATGTTTCATGATTTTATTTATTTATTTATATATACGTACGTATAGATTTTTTCTTGAGAGTTTAATATAAGTCTTGTGACCTGTGGATTACAGTAAACTCCCTCTAACCCAGACTCAATTAATCTAGATCAGCTGGCAAATCGGACTGAGGTCCAGCACCAGACACATGTGGTGGCACGGGAGGGTAATAACAGCTGCCTCTGAGGAGGCATTAGAAGTGTCTTAAGTACAGTTTCGTTCAAGATTCTTCAAACACTGCTGGAGACAGCTGGCAACTCATGGCCATTTGTTTACTAGAGTATATAGTATAACATAATACGAAACAACAAAGCCCAACCATTAATTAAGCAACAGGGAATTAAGTAACCGATCATTTTTACATTCATTAATAATTTTTACTACGTACTATAGTAAACAAACAGCCATGAGTTGCCAGCTGTCTCCAGCAGTGTTCGAAGAATCTTGAACTAATTTGTACACAATAATTATGTACAGTATCTGAAAAAGGTATCTGTCCACACTGTATGAAGCATTGAGACCATGGCTGATAGATGTTAGGATGTGCACGGTCCTGCCCTGTTTATGTACCAAATGTAGTAGGATCAGTACAGTATATCACAGAGCCATGCTTCCCATTCCTGCTGGGCAGTGCCAGATGTAAGTACAGTATAAGCTAGATAAGCTATTGCTTAGAGCCTCACAGGTCAGAGGCGCCTCTCTGAGTTGAAAATTATAAAAATAAATGTTTGTGTTCATGTTGAAATTTTGGATTCTTGTATTGGATTAGTTCCAGAAAACCAGCATGACTTTACAGGACTCATATAGATCTTAGCACATGTGCGAAACTCTATAAATCATTCTCTTATTTCTTGGAAGACACTCTGGAAGGTTTTGATGAACTTAAGAGCAAGGAAAAAAAAACTTGCCTGATGTATATTACAAATTTGGAAATAAATGGAAAAGAGTCAGGAAAAGGCAGGTTGATGAGACTGATGCTCTTGATGCTGATGAAGTGCTTTCTCCTCGAGACAAATTTCATGTAAAGTCATTTATCCCCATGGTTGATGCACTGCAAACAAATTTGGAAATAAGAATAATAATTAATGACAGTGTTGCTCAAAATTTTTCATTCTTAGTTGAGTTAGATGCATCAGAAATAGTTTGGTGAAAGTGTAAGGCAGTTAACCCTTACCTTAAGCCCCAAGTAAGGGTGTCACTGGCAGTCCCCCCCCGCCCGCCGCGAGTGGGGGATAAATCGAGAAAAACAACCTTTCCAAAAATAATAATAAAAAAATAAATAAAATAAAATAAAACAGTGGCGCGAATAGGCAGACGTTTTGGAACGTCACCCGGGGCCTATGGGTTAAAGAAAGTCTACCCTAATGATGTTGATGATAACCTTGTTGGTGAACTGAAGCACTTTCATACTTATGTGAAGCAGAATTACTCAAATAAATTTAACTTAAACCACCAAGACCTACAGTCTGCGCGGAATATTAAATCGCGATAGGGCCGACGAACTAAGTTCTCGCAAAAATATGATCCTATGTCGTGAAGGCTGTCCTGGGATGCGAATGTCAAAATGCTTGGTTTGCTGGCAAGTAGTGACATTTGGCAACTGAGCACACATCATGGTTTGTAGTCAGTGCACCTCTGGCAACTGTGAGGGGAAGATTTATTGTGCGGGTTCCCGTTCCACGTGGCCGTGTTTTGTCGAGTTTAAGGTGCATTAACCCGACATAGTGACCATCAGAGATGTCCAGAAGGGTTACTACAAGAGACGATGTTGCAGCAGTGATTGCATTGTACAAAGCGAATCATGTACTGAGAGAAATTTCGGCTCAGACTGGTGTGGTATTACGAGTTGTTCAAAATCTTGTCAAATGTTTCCGTGACCTTGGAGAGGACAAGTGTCCAGCTCCATTACCTTAGTCTGGTAGGCCTAAATTATTGTCTCCACAGACACTTAAGGTTATTTCTCGACAAGTTCGGTCCAATCCCTCACTCACAGCACGTGAAGTGAAAGAGAGAAACCCCCATCTTCTAAGTCAAGTCTCGTTACGTTGTGCTCAACAAGCCCTGCACGATGACCTAGGATTTAAGAGCTTACGTGCCCGCCGTAAACCTCTGTTGACGAAGAGACAGAAGGAAAATAGAGTGAAATTTTGCAAGAAATATGAAGTGTGGGATTTAGAGACGTGGAGAAGTATATTATGGTCGGATGAGGCTACGTTTTCTGTGACTGGTAGTAATGGAGGGTGGGTGTACCGCCCGTCCCACTCAGACGCGCACCTCCCACAGTACGCTGTAAAGACTGTTAGACACCCTGCCTCGCTTATGGTTTGGGCTTCCTTTATGTATTATGGTGTTGGTGAACTAGTAATCCTCCCTAAGAACCAGATGATGAATCAGTACAACTATCTTCAACTGCTCAGTGATTTCTTACCTGAATCATTTGATAAGGCTAAGGCAAGCCTTTTCATGCAGGACGGTGCCCCATGCCACACTGCTAAAAGTGTCATACAGTGGCTCAAAGACTGTGAGGTACCTTTCTTCAATGACTGGCCTGACAGTAGCCCAGATCTTAACCCAATAGAAAATTTGTGGTCCATTGTTAAGCGTCGTCTGCACGACGCTGACACATCATCAATCCCAAAGCTTGAGGCAGCCATCAAGGACACTGGGCTAACTTGCCACCTGACCTCTTGTAAAACCTTGCTGACAGTGTTCCTCGAAGGCTAAAAGACTGTCTGAAGCGCAGAGGAAACACTACAAAGTATTAATTGAAGTGGTAAGTGTTACTTGACTTTATTTACAATGTATAACAATCGTAAATATGCATATTTTTTCAGCACACGATCTCACAATCCGCGCAGACTGTATATCAAGTCATAATCATAGATCAAATTCAGATGGCATTCCCAAATGTTGAATCAATATTAAGACTCCTTCTGAGCCTTGTGGTCACAAACTTTTCAGTGGGAAGATCATTTTCAAGACTGAAAACCATAAAGAATGAACTGTCATACACTATGTTGCAAAGAAAACTGACAGCATTAGGTATTATGTGCATTGAAAGTGATAAGCTTTGCAGTTTATCATTTGATGACATCATTAATGATTTTGCTGTCCAAAAATCACGAAAGGAACTTTTAGTTTTCTGGTATCATAAAATTTTTTCTTATAGTACAGTACTAACTTGCCAAATGCTGTTACTTGTATCATTTTTGTATTTCTTAATGGTTCTTTATTATCATTAATATTATTAGTGTTGTTATAATTATTATTTTCATTATTATTTTAATTTTATATATTTTTTAAATTTTATTTACTATGAATTAATTATTATTATTATTATTATTATTATTATTATTATTATTATTATTATTATTATTATTCTAATACAAAAGTACTACTACTACTACTACTACTACATTTTTGCCCCCAGGGCCTGATGTGGGTCAGTGACCTGTGCCCGGATGGGCTAATCCCTGTAAAAAAAAAGAAGAGGGGGGAGGGGGCATTTTTTATACATATATGTATTAAACAGTATATACAGCTACGCCTTGACTTATGACCTACTTGACTTACGACCTACTTGACTTACGACCACCCGGACATACGACCACCCCAGTCGTACCAAAAAAATTTCAAATTACGTATTTTCGAGTCCCGATGTTAGTGATTGCGCTGTATACCGACAAAATTTTTGCTTGTAATTCCCTTTAAAATGGCTGGCAAGCTTAAAAGTGAGAGTTTTGTGGTGCAGAGAAGAAAAAGAGACACCAATTTTAGATTTTCTATGTATTATCTTCGCATTTTCGACTTACGACCTGGATTTGGGTCCCTAACCCTGTCGTAAGTTGAGGAGCAGCTGTATATCCATTTCTTGCTGCATTCATTAACACTTGCTTGTTGCATGTATAATTTAGTTACTGTGGGAATCACCATATAGTATGACTTCTCATCCACTTTATCTTTGGAAAATATTTTTAAAAAGTTGTACAGTATTTAAAGTGGTAGTTGGCCTGGGGGCCTCAACATGGCTTAATCTGGCCCTGCTGCTGGGACAGTACGAGTTGCATGTAATATTTTGGAAGACATTGGACCCATCCTGGCAGATACTATGTTATATCGTCAATGAAATTAGCAGTGAAAATATAACATCCGCTACATGTTCGGTGGCGTACATTGTAAGTGTTGTACAATCGCCACTTGCCTCAACCACCACATCACCTCAAGACTCACCTGCCTCATGATAATATAAAAATTAATTTGTACAGTATAGTACTTTAATAAATGTTATTAACCTGTACAATATGCATTTTTTTTTCATCAACAGACATATTATAGTGAAGTAATAATGTACGTATACCAAAAGAAACACTCTTCTACTTTGTATGACTCTCTCATCACACTCTTATTATAGTGATATCCCCATTAGCCAGAACAATTGATGCAGAGCTCTTCATGGGATGAGAGCTTTCCAGGTAACGAGACGACTCTCTCAAACCCGGAAAATTCCCACATCCCCTCGAATTTTTCCTGGTACTGGTAAAAGTTTGAGATTCTAAACTATACATCTCACACAAACACTATTGTGCATCACCGGGCTGTTTCTGGGTGCTGGGGAAAGTTTTGCGAGAGTCTAGGAGAGTTAAAACTACACCTTGTATTTCAACTTTAAACTGCGCATCTCATCATCTCATATTGCATGGACAAAACACTCCCATTACATTTAGACAATGGGCACAAGCAAAAATATTTACGGCTAACAAAAAACTGTATAAACTTATTCACAGCATCCATTCTAATAGTGTTAGATGCAAATTGATACCATAATGGTCCTGAATAAATTCTCTACAAGACTGTTCCAATAAAAGATCTTTGAACAAAATATTTTGATAAAATGTAATGATGGGGGACTCCATTCTGTTATACAGTATATTAAAAAAAAAACCAAAGTAAGAAAGGTCGATATCAGAGTCGATAAAATCAGTTCTAATTAAGTTAGAAACACCAAGACAGTGGAATTTTCCAATCTGCACTGGGGAAAGTTTTCCCCGAGTTCATACTTATGGTATAATTATGGAGTCATGTGTCAAATAAGTGAAAAATAGACATTTTAATAGTCTTAATTTAGTGATTAGTATTTTTATGTGAATACAGTACAGGGAATTTGATGTTGATGGTGGAATGCTTAGTATTGTACTTGATTTTTTTTACAGACAACTACTGTATTTACATGAAGATTTGATTCTCAATTCTTGATTTGTTTCCTCAGCTTGATGATATGTTGGATGTACGAAAACAGAAGCTGGACTCTGTAATAGAATTTGGTATTGATGACAGTCTCCTGGTGCGGCGCATCACTGGCAGACTTTTCCACCCTCCATCTGGTCGCTCCTATCATGAAGAATTCTATCCTCCCAAAACGCCCATGACTGATGATGTAAGATGACAACTTCGTGTCGAGTTCACTTCTGTTATCTTGAGTAATGTCTTGTCTTATCAATGCTTCAATTGGCACATTTGAGTGCATGTAATGCAAGCAGGTAATGAGCATAAATAGATGGGAATAATCATAGGGTGATGGGTCATGCAAAAAAAATTCACCATTTTCTCCTGCCGGCCATACATCTCTTTTACTTTCCAGTTCTGAAGTGCTCTGCTGTGTTGTACTACATCTACAATGTAGCCCCAACATATTTAGCTGATTTACATATTTGAAATTACTTCACTCCAGCAAAATATCTCTCCCTAAAGCTTCAAGATGTCATGCTGTTTCATGATGCATGCAGATTGCTGCTGCTTGGATGTCAATTTGCCTTGCTTCTAGTACAGCTACCTCCCTCAACCCACCCTTTCATTTCTTAGTCCTCCCCTCACTCACTCACCATCCCTTTGTGATTTATACACTTTCTATCAGTCAATCGCATTTTTTTCAGTGCTACGGTGGGCCAGATTTAATGAGTACTGTGCACACTATGTGGTCCATATAACATAATTATGAACACTTCACTTTAAATTAAAGTACTGTCCTAATTGTGGGTGTCACTTTAAATCAATAATCTTAAATTGAATCGCTTTAAATCAACGTTCTACTGTGTGTGTATATATATATAATATATACGGTACTTTATCTTACCTTAGTGTTGTTCAGCATGCAGGACAGGAGGGGGAGGGGGGAGGAGAGAATTATGGAGAAGAGGTGGAAGGAGAGGAGTCATCCTTCCTAGCTCTCTTTGGTGACTGTCTCACAGGCACTTTGTTTGTTGGGTCTTTTATTACCTTTGTAAAGAAGGAATCCAGGGTTGGCTGCTTCAACCTTGATTTCTGGACCTTCCAAAAGTAGTTCATAACATTGTCATTAAACACACTGATGGTCTTTTGCACAGAACCAACATCAGGATGATAATCTTCAGCAAATTTGGACAGTTTGCTCCAGCAAAAGAACTCATCCTTGAGATCTTTGGCTGGAATGATGCGGCTTCCCTCCTTGTCCTCCTCCTCCCCTGACTCCTCAGAAGTTAAGCTCTGCTTCAGTGTCTCATTTTCCTCTTTGTGGCTC
Source organism: Homarus gammarus (assembly GCA_958450375.1). Lineage (NCBI taxonomy): Eukaryota > Metazoa > Arthropoda > Malacostraca > Decapoda > Nephropidae > Homarus > Homarus gammarus. Next base: position 246,959 of record CAUDMG010003255.1, read on the forward strand.
AAGCAGTTCCTCAGTGGATAATTCCTTACTGTGCTCTTCCACCAACTCCTCAACATCATCATCATCCACTTCCAGGCCCATGGAATTGCCCAGAGACACAATTTCATGAACAACAGCCTCTTCTTCTAACTCTTCGAAGCCTTCAAAGTCTCTTTGAAGGACACATTCAGGCCACAATGGCCTCCAAGCAGCACAAAGACACCTCACAGTAACCTCTTTCCAGGCTGAGGTAATTAAAAAAACAGCGTCTGCTATATTGAAGTGACTCTTCCAAAATTCCTTCAAGCTAACACCACTGGAAGAAGTGGACGCAAAACATTTTCTAAACAGTGCCTTTGTGTACAGCTTCTTAAAGTTAGAAATTACCTGTTGATCCATGGGCTGGATGAGAGGTGTTGTGTTGGGTGGCAAGAAGTGCATAGTGATGAAGTTGAACTCCTCTGGCAATTCAGCCATCAAATTAGGAGGGTGGGCTGGTGCATTGTCCATCACCAACAAAGCTTTCAGTGGAAGATTATTCTCCCTGAGGTATTCCCGAACACTGGGTCCAAACACCTCAATCACCCACTCCGAGAATAAATTCCTGGTCACCCAAGCCTTTGGGTTTGACCGCCACATAACACCAAGGCGTGCGTGCGTCAAAACCATCCTTTCTGTGTTTGGATTGCTCTCCATGCATGTATCACTGGCACTGTAAAGGGCCAAAAGCCTAAACATCTTGGGAAATTATATCTCCCTCCCAACCCCTGTTCCTTCCATATTATTTGCTCTTTTCCTTTTATGTTGTAAGGGTGCCTGCTACATGTCCTTATATACCCATTGCATCTGCTCACATACCTATACCAGCTCAGCAAACCTCTATTTACTCATTGAGAAAAATAGATGATCACAGCCATTCAACACTCGAGAATATTGTTTAGAGTATAATGATTGTGGGGCTTCAGTTTACCAGTCAAGTCATGTCTGGTATTGCTTATTTGTTGTGAACATTTAAATGATATCCCTTGAGCTTTTCCTGTCGTGTCTGTGAAATCAACATTAATAAAATACCTTGAAGATAGTACAGTATATCCAAACTCGCCTGGGCCATATGCCATGCCCCTCTTTTATATTAATAGCTGACTGGTTCATAGAAAATTCAAACTAAATGTGTTCACAATTGATTAGCAGACTTGTTATTATCTAAAATAATGTTAAATACCTGAACTATCAAAAAAGCAAATGTTTTCAAGGCATTATCACTTCAGAGAGGATGTTAGAGAAATTTTGAATATTTATCATAAAAGGTTAATATAAATATGCGCTTATGCACGCACAGTCTGGGGGGAGGTAAAATGCTCAAGAGAACCAATCTGCTATTTGTAGCTATAGACAAGAGGTGGGGCTTATGGGCCAGCTTACCTTGGAAAGAGTATAGTATTTGATGACAATAGATTGTGTTAGTAATCAGAGGCAGTTCCATTACACACCATCAGCTGATGTGATGTTGCATGGAGAAATTTTTGTTTCTGATAAAGAAATGGTTGGTTGAGACAACGTTAAGAAAGTTATGGGCACGGAAGGCATTAGAGCTATTTCTGCATGAGACTATTCACAGTGTACAGGGGAAATGCATAAGTTCACTTAATGTTTCTTGGAGGATATTTTACACAATATTTTTGATAGCCATGAAGGGAAGAGTATTAGCCATTTAACAATATCATGGCAAATATACTGAGCTACTAAGTGTTTCTTAGATTACTGGGGAACACCTAATCAGGAGGTCAGATGACAACCCTGAGACACTGTCACGAAGGTTGGCATCTTACCATAAGCAAACATCCCCGCTTGTCAGCTACTACGCCAAGAAAGGTAAGTTCCGAGTTGATTTTAGTGAAGTTTTTTTAATATGAAATATTTGGAAGACAGTAAATATGAACTTATAACATAATTTGCAAAACCTATGGAGAGAAAAGTAGGAAGTGATGAATTGCAAATGTCAAGTAGTTACAAAAGATTTAGGAAGGAAAGGGGTATAGTAAATGAGACTGGCACACTCAAATATAAGTTATTCGCAATTATTAAGAGTGCCCATCATTGTGCTCAGCTGGGAGTGAAGGTGTTGCTCTAGGACCAGATTCACTAATGACTTACAATAATTTTTTTTATCCCTTTGGCCACCCTTAAGGCTAAACAGGTGATTCAGTGACAGTTTATGATGCCCATAATCGAACTTATCATACAGCAAATGCTACATAGTCCCCCGAGCACCTATAAACTTCCACAAGGCAGATAAAAAGTCACATAACTCTAATTTTCTCTATTATACAAGCCATACCAAAACACAGCTGTCAGAGGAAGTTCAAGTGTCACTAGTGAGAGTGAAGCTATGAATATGGAACTCCTGTATGTGTAATAATAGTATACAGTAGGTTCTCAAATTTCGCAAGTTTTTAATTTGACGTTTTTTATTTGGGCACAAAAAACACTACACAATTTCAAATTTCGACGGCGGAAATTCGAATTTCGATGGGTTTGAGTGGCCTGTCAACGTTCAGATGTGCACAATCGTGTAAACAGCGTAATTTTATACAAAAGATTCATTATTTTTTATTACTGAATGTCCTTTTGATTGAATTAATGTTTGTGTGCAAAATGAACAATGCAATTAATTAGTAATACGTAAAATATTAAAACACACGAGGAGAAGAGACGGCATTGTTTTTGTTAATGTTTACAAAACCAGTGACTGATTGGTTCTACATATAAAGCTGAAGAAAATAAGACCCTGGTTGTAGCTGTAGTAATATTAATGTAAAAAAATTAATATGGTTGTTTTAAGTAATGTTATTTAATATTAATAAAGGGAACAATAGAAGTAGCTAACCATTCATGGTAAAGAAAATAAGTGAGATCGCGTATGTAAGTGCGCACATGTGAAAACATATCGTCATTACTCTAAGAATATGAAAGCAACACTTATTTACTGTTCATATACATATTTTAATAAATGTTTCTGAATTAAAAAAAAAATTCTACCCACAAGTTTGTGGTAAAGTTGAAAACATAAGGAAAGCCAATGTTATTGTGTGTTTTTACCCGGATGACGAAGTTGCCAAGTCATCAGGTTCAACTCTTGCTGAAGCTGTAGAGCATAAAAACTTTTTCTGTGTTGTTTTTAGTTTTTATTTAACTTTATCTGTTATTTTTGTTGGTTTATTAGGATGTTGCTTTATTACAGGTAGTAATTCGCCAAAAAAGTAGGGTAAATAAGGAAAAATTTAGCCAAACATCAAAAGTACCAGACTCAAATTAATTTTCGCCATTGGAAGTTGGATTTAAATTTGGACGGTTTGAATTTTGCTAAGTTTTTAGTCTAAATAGGTGTCCAAATATGAGAGCCTACTGTAATAATAATATTTATTCAGTAAAATTGACATGCAGGATATGAATGTTTATAAACTATGCAGTTAACAGTTCAGCATGAATATAGACACAGTGCATGGTAAACAGTAAGACAACTTGATCAAAGATAGTCGACAAAGCTGGAGTATTATTGAAAGTTTATTTGATAGAATTCAACAAGCATTACATTGCACTTGTACTACCCGAGAGTGGCAGATCGCAACCATAGTATGTACAACATTCTATAGTTTAATAATATAGGAACTCACTTTTTTCTCTTGCTGTTTCTAAGTCTGTTATGTATTTTTGTGTTAATTTTGAATTGTTTAATTCCATTACTGGTTTTGATGTGGTTTGGTAACTCGCTCCAGTCTGTTATATAGCAGTAAAGAAGAAACTAATGATTGCTTTAGCTGATGACTGTGCTCTCCAGAGGAAAAGGGTGTTTAGGGATCCTTTTGACCCTCCTCAAATTGATGACCACCTACTGCTACTGTATTACCGATTTCCATGGAGGGATATACTCTGGCTATGTGACCAACTACAGTAAGATATTGGTAGTTTGACAAAGAGGTCTCGTGTGGTCCCAGTGCATACATCTGTGTTAATAACTGAGGTTTTTTGCAAGTGGTTGTTTCCAGAGTGTGGTTGATGATATTACTGGCTTAAGGGGATCGTCCCTCTGAAAGATAAAAAATTATGAAGAAATTTGATTTTCTGGAGAAAAAAAAATCATCTGAACTGGTAAACTTTAGCTGCGTTACTGCCAAGTATGAACGACCCCTTACCCTGTAGATGGTTTTAGGTGATTCTCGTTTTCTGTTGTCATAATAGAATTGAGTAAATTACATTCATATGTTTTTTTATATGTTGCATTATTTTATAAAACTATTAAAAGAATCCTCTGGCAACACCTATCAGCCAGTCTGCCGAGTTGTGAGATCATTTACTCCATTTTGTGTCAATGCTCAGTGTAAAGTCCTGGGAATCAGGGATAGAAATCCCTTACCAGACTAATCAGGTTCTTAATTAAGGAAAGTCAAAGACCATGTTTTTCTGAGGAATAACAAACAACCGTTTGAGATTGACATCTCTTTACTATAAAAAATATAATACAAAACTCTGACACCACTCAACAAACATCAAATAATTACGGTAGTCAAACAACTAATGGAGTTAATCAGTTAAGGTAAGCAAACAATGAAAGGAATCAAACAAATAATGGGAGTCAGCAATTAATGGATTCAAACAATTAAGTGGAGTCAACAAGTGATAGAATCTAACAATAAAGGGGAGTCAGCAATTAATGGAATCAAACAACCATAGAATCAAACAATGAACAGATATTTCCTACAGCAGTGGCCCTGGGGAAGGTTCTGGAACACAGTGATCCACACTCAGGGCAGGGAAGCGTCCATTCAACTCCACACTCGAGCAACGTCTTGAAATGGCAGGAGAACACCGGGGAACAGACAGAATGAGATGAACTGATGGTCGTGGTATGTGGTAGTGGTAGATGTCCAGAGAATTGACAGTCGATAGGTGAAGGTCGGGGGGGACAGCCCACGAGTCCAGGACCTATGATGAGATCACAGCCAGAATTTGACGAACAGCGGAGTAGCTAGATAGTGACTGTATGGCGTCTGGGTTGAATCTGCCTGTGACCCAGATAGTCGCTGCCATTCTCACCTCTGTCCAACCGCCCCAAGTGTCGTCCGCACCAGCAAACGAGCGAGTTTGCAGCGGTAACCAGCAGGAAGATAGTTTCTGCCCTTACACTCAGCTAATCCGGATGGAGAGCAAACCTTTGTTGCGCAGCTCGTGAACCTTCCCCCTCCTTTGCCCAAAGTATTTGCATAGATTCCTCAGTCATTTTTAGACCACATCTTTGGTTATTAGGCATTTTACTTGTTCTCCCTTGTGTTTGCTACTACCAGCCCTTCCCTTATGACACATTGAAGCAAGATGCTTCTCACCTGATACCACATAAGAAGAAAGGTAGACAAAATTCGGAGCATGAACCTGGGTTATACTAAAGAGTTTTACGAATCTGGGTCATTCTAATGATTTCTAAACCTGGCAACAAAGGTAAAGGTCTTGTCTTTTGGCACCCTTGCTCTTTAGAAAGTGATATTGTGCAAAATCAGAAAGGCACCAGGTTTCACAAACATATTGTACATGAAATTGGAAATAACATCAAAATTTCTTGGAAGATTTTAAATTTTTAACAATATTAAATTCACCAATAATAGGACATTATTAAGTACTGGTATCCCTCATTTAACAATAGTTCACTTCATGATTTTATAAAATTTAAACTCTTATTTAACAATCATCAATTTTCAATTTAGCAAACTTCGATACACTGGGAAAAATTTGAGATGTTGGAAAAACTAGAGATTCTGTGCTCCAAGTGTACATCATTACAACACTAACGAGGCATAGAAAAATAGAAAATACTGTGTACAGGCTGTCCCCGGGTTAGGTACGAGTTCTGTTCCAACGGACTTTCTTAAGTCGAAAATGTACTTAAGTAGAACTACATCCCCTGTGTGCATACCATATTTACAGAACAATGTTTAAAATCCCACCATATCATTGCCTAGGTCTTTATATACATCTAAAATCAGTTAATTTAAAAGGAAAAAATAGAATGACAAAATTCAGTAAATGAAAGTAAAAATTAAGTCATTTAGTAAAGGTAGTGGGTAGTTGGGGGGGAACTACTGCCTGGGAAGTTATTGGAAGCATAATGTGTTGTCTAATGGTAGACCCTGCTGCCATATGGCATCACAGAAATTGTGACCGAGTAAGATGATAACTTTTTAATGTTTGGGGTTGCTACTTTATTTTTAGTAATATACATTAACCTTCTTGGTTATGTCTCTTTTATTTTCTTAATTTTGTAATTAATTTTCTCAATGTATTTATGGTATTTTTTCAGAACTCTAATATACTGTATATATTTTTTTTTTTTATTACTTTTATTCTCAGATTTACTTAATTATATTCTGTTTTGTGGGTAAACTTGGAAGAACCGCATTATTATCTTAGAGCTGCTACCACCACCCAGGCTTTCTTTACAATATAACCTCTACAATTAACCCCTAAATTAAATTGATAGCGTGATAGAGACGAGAAGTTAGGCACGTGAGTTATCAGGTGTATTTTCAGGGATGGCATTTATTAGAAGGAATGAGTAGTGATTCACACATTCTACTGAATCAATACTGTGGTCCCTCGATTAACGAACGGTTCTATTAACTAATTAGCTCCCATAAGGATTTTCAGTTTGATTAACGAGCAAAACTTCGATTAACGAAATCCTTACAACAAACACGTTTTGTTGTGGGCATCAGTTGATCAGCTAGTCCTCCAATACAGTAATTGGTTTTATGTTTACATTCGTTTCCAGTGAACTAAATATCAAGAAAGTTAGTGTCTTGAATATTTCTGCATTTTTTATATTAAAATTATTAGTCATATTGAAATTTAGTTAGCGTATATTGATAATATAGACAGTACAGGGAACAGTTTTTGTGCGTCCATCAACTGATTGAATCACCCAACAACGCTTCTCAGTTTAACTTTGTTTACAGTGGAATGAATATTGATTTTCTTGGTGTCATGAATATTTTTGCATTTTTACATTAAAATTATTGGTCTTTTTGAAATTTAGTTAACATACTGATAATATACAGTGCAGAAATTATTATGAAACCTGAAGAATGCATTAGAACCAATGCACTCTGTAAAGAATATGGCATGTCATCATCGACTGCCTCTACAATCAGCTGTTTGACATTGTGAACAAAGCTGCCGGTAATACAACATACACACCTCAAAGTAAGTTAAAATACAGTATTCTAATGTTTTTTATTTATTATTGTACAGTAATGTATTTAGTTTATATTTAATGTTTTGTTAATTATATTACTGGTATACAGTACTTTGTATGAGTTGGAACCAATTACCCAATATCCCATTGAAATAATAGATTCGGTTAATGAAATTTTCGGTTTACGAACTACTGTGGAACGAATTGTGTTTAAGCGAGGGACCACTGTACAGCTGCTCCTCGACTTAAGACGGGATTAGGGACCCAAATCCAGGTCGAAAGTCGAAAATGCTTAAATAATACATAGAAAATCTAAAATGGGTCTCTTTTTCTTCTCAGCACTGCAAAACTCTCACTTTTAAGCTTGCCAGCCATTTTAAAGTGAATAACAAACAAAAATTTTGTCAGTACATAGCGCAATCATTAACATTGGGACTTGAAAATACATAATTTGACAAAATTTTGGTACGACTGAGGCGGTTGTATGTCTGGGTGGTCGTAAGTCGAGTAGGTTGTAAGTTGAGTAGCTGTATATATTAAAAATTAAATCTGAATACTATGACAATTTAAACCTTTACTCAACAAAATTAGGTTCAATTACTGATTACGTTACTTTAAAACTCGGAGAAAACAGAACTGACCAATAGGTCGTATGCATTATAAATTACACCCACCTCTAGTTTTATGCGGGGGTTACGTTCTTGAAAACCACCGCTTTATTAAAAACGAGTAAATTAAACATAATTTTCCCATAAAAATACATGTAAATAGTACAGGTTAGGGGACCCATCAAATACAGTCGACCCTCATTAAAATGGACTAATGGGGGGGGGGGGGGGGGAAGGGTGTCCGTTTTAGCCGATTGTCCGATTTAACCGATTTAGGGGTTAATATTGCATTATACAGCTATGTGTATGTTCATTTGAGTGCCCCGTCATAGAAGTTCGTTTTCTCTCACTTCAGCACTCCTGAGTCATCCGTTATCTCTTAATCTTAGAGTGCACCAGAGACTGTTGTATCTTAGTAGTGACACAGAATTTGATATTGCAACTGGGGTTGCAATTGTTGAGGCAACTTAGATATGTCTGATTACAGTTGGAATATTCAAGATCCATTGTGAGTGATGTTTAAAGCTTCAACTGTCTTTATGGTTGGTAAAACTTGTCAAGTCTGTCAGTCTGAATGGCATGTGTGAGGCCTTGTGTTTGTACAACCGCTAAATATATAATGCTATGATAATTATCAGAAACACATAGGCATAACGAGGTTTATTACAAAGTGATGAAAAGGATACTGTACAGTGTACAGTGGCTAGTCCACAAAACATGTAGCCATGTCTCTTTATTTGAGTGCCCCGTCATGGGAGTCCGTTTTCTCTCACTTCAGGACGCCTGAGTCGTCCGTTTTCTCTTAATCTTAGAGTGCATCAGGGACTTTATTTCTTAGTAGTGACACAGAATTTGAAATTGCAACCCCAATTGCAACTGGGACAATCCCAGAACCAGAAATTTGATATGGACAGTTCAGATTTCGTCCGATTTATCCGAAATCCGGATTAAAGGGGTCCGAATTAACGAGGGTCGACTGTACTGCACTTAAAGCAAGCATGCGGCCAACCTCCGACACGCACTCTTTTCTCTGAAGGCAGGTGATCACATTTAATTTCACGTCCATTGTGATTGTTTTTCGTGCCGTTGGGCGCCCCAGAGGAGGCAGATGGACATTTTCCAGACATGCTCAATGGGGAAAACAGCGTTTAGCACTAAACAGGTACGTGATAAACACACTGCAAATGAGAGCACAGAGAAAAAGTAGTGCTGGTGTGAACTGAGAAAGCGATACGCGGGAAGCTTGCTGGACGTCGTCACAGTAGTTGTGCAGAATACTTTATGAGCATCATTATCTTCATCATTAGTAGTAATAATCTTTATTATTACATTATTATAATAATTTTTATTATTATTAATAATAATATTAAAATCGCTGATGTTGGTATGACTGCGACTTTATAGTAATAACTTGCAAGCACCTCACCAGGCATCACATGCGACTCCACTGCCAATAATAGGGATGGAAAAATAAATACTGATTGGCAAATATGATTTTTATTATTTCATTCTTTTTTTTTTGGGGGGGGGGGGGGTTGTACAGTAAGACGAGTGTTGTTTATGGTGATCATTAACTTGTTTTATAGTATTAGCCCACAATAATAAGAAAATTTGCAGAAAAATGCAATTGTTGTTGGTTTGAAGATCAAGCAACTGTACAGTACATCATTGATAGTTATTCTTATTCAATTCGCGATAAAATAATAACTGTTCACAGTACTAACTTATAGTTTTCACAGTTCGCTAGGAGGGGGATGGAGCTGCACGAAAAAAAAATAATTAACCCTCTACCTTAACCCTTACGCTCCGGGCTAGGGTGGTGCCTGTCGTACCCCACACACGGGGTAAAACAAGAAAAATCAACTTATCCAAAAATAATTTTTAACCTTTATAAATAATAAAACATTAAAAAAGACACAAGAAAAACTATATATTGTCCCTCTAGAAATTCCGTGGCGCCTCAGTGATAAGACAAATAAGGTGAAAGTTGGTGTTTTTACGTTGAGCTGTTGCTACGCACTTAGGGGTCATTTTCCCCGCTTGCCTTGCCTTGTAGGTTCAGAAAAGGAGATTTCCTCGATATTTTCCGTGATATGGAGCATCTACTGGACAGACATGTTGGCTATGGTTCACCTCTACCTTCCATTCATCAACTGATTAATGCTTTAAGAGTCTTTGCAATGAATAGTTTCCAGGTAAGAAAGATTCTGGTTACTGAATGAGATATGGTATTGTGTTACAACACTTTAGTGTTTAGGGTCCATGGAGATCAAGCAGATATATGTAAAGAACGCTGCCGCGTCTTTATTAGGAGTTTTTCTTTACGAAAACTATTTTGATGTATTTTCTATATAATTGAATCTGCTGAGTGCATTTTGATTTTAATGTATTAATAAAGGAGTCTTTTTTTAACATTACTAATCAGGGAAAATGTGAGGTTAAAAGAACGGAAAGAAACATACCCTAACCAAACCTAGTCAGGTTACTATGCCCTACATTGATTCATCTTGCTTTGGTTATGAATATCGACACCTGTCCAGGATTATATCTACAATATAACAACACAGCCACGTTGTAGCAGTACCATAAATCATTATAATTTTATCATAATTTGATTTTAATTATACTGTAGTAACAAAAGTAACTTACAATGTGCAAGGAAAGATTTCTCCTCCGTAAACCTCGTTGAGTGATAGTTGCCGCCATAATCTTGTAAACATTGCTCTTGATGGTGATTGGATGTTGTAATGGTGTAATGAAACGTGATTGGCAGGAATCCTTGTATCGTAATTGAAGAAAATGTAAAAGATTACCCGATCCGGGGTTCAAGCCGATTTTCTGAATATGGGTAATCCACTGCAGGAAATCTTGGATCGAGGAATCCCAATTCTCACGCCTGAGCTGAGCTCAAATCCCAGGCTCAAACCACCATTCTGAATTCGGTCCATACTCTACTAGTTTGTTCCTTAGATTGATAATATTTGAGTGAAAAGCAGTTTCTTGTAATTGAAATAATACTGTATCTGTATATCATGACAGCATTTTGATTAAGTAAAACAATTTTACTCCTCAGGCCTTCACCACCGGATAGATGCCTCCCGTCCTGCAGCTGAAGTTTTTGCTACAATTAATACTATCTTTGAAAATGCTAAGAGTAAGGACATAGTGATGTTTCTATAAGGACCAGGTACTCCAAATCTCCACATTGGCATGCAATTGCTTTCCTAACATAGATTAAGAATGCACCGACTAAAAAGGAAATGATCAGTAACCTCTGATTATGTACACTTTCAACAAAAACTTCTCAAACACCTGGGCACGATGGATGTGAGAATGAGCAGACTGGGGCTTGTGATCTCGGAATGGTTTTAGAGTCTTCGTTCATTTTTCAGATTGCATAGTGCTTATAGCGTTCGAGAAGTTTTTGGTGAGTTTGTACCTAAAGCTAACAGTTTGTTGACATAGAAATTACAGGCTTTTGTTTCTGGTATTGAGGGTGATAACTTCATATTTAGGTTTCAAATTTTACTAATAAATAATGTCAACTCCATTCCATGATAGAATAAGGAAAGTGCTGCAATGCTGTAATTCTAAATTTTGCTGATACTAACCATTTTTTATTTTGTGGTACAGGCAGCAGTGTTAACATGTACAGTACTGCTAGATGCAAAATCATGTATTGCTCCTAACTGTTAGTGCTTGTGAATAGTAATATCGCCGTTAGCCGGAATCCCTCAAACCCGGAACTCTCCGAGAGCCGGAATTGAAATTTTCTCGGGAAAATTGCTCCCAAAGCTGGAATTTTCTGGAAAATGCTTGCTTTGGGAGCGATTTTCCGAGGGCCACGTTTTCCGGAAAATTCAGAGAAAATTTTCCCGAAAGCCAGAAAATTCCTGAGATGCAGGAGTTTTTCCGAGTTTAGAGATGAAAATCAGGAGCATTTTGCGAAAATTCCGGGGATGGGGGGTATTTTTGCAGGCTCGAAAGATGGCATAATGGGCAGTTTCTGGAACTTTAGAGAACATTTTCCCGTTACCTGAAAATATCTGGGGATGAGGAATTTTTTCCGGCTTTGAGAAATGATGTAATGGGCAATTTCTGGAACTTCTGAGAACACATTACCCGGAAAATTTCGGGGATGAGGGATTTTTTCCTGCTTTGACAGCTTTGAGAGAGTCGTCTCCTTACTCGGAAATTTCTCATTCCCGGAAGTTCCCTACACCAATTGTTCCGGCTAACGTAGATATCACTGTACTTAAAAAAAAATCTAAAGGTGGTATTTTCTGTTTTTGTCTTATGAATAATGATTCCAGCATTGTGACAATTCTCTGCATTATACCCTATACTTGTAAATCGTGCAGTCACTTCACACGTGATAGCCTTTTGTGTTAATAATTTTTTCAAACACATGAACCACATCTTTCATTATTGAGCAACTCGCACATAAATAATACCCTCCTAAACTTGCTAGCTTGACAGTGGTACATTTTCATTAGGGTGCTGCAATGTGTAGTATCTGCCCTATAGTACATGCTGTCTCTTTGTATACACAATTACTGTTACCACCATAATCTCATGAAGGATTGCAGCTTGGTTTACAAAACAAATATCTCCTCATAGGCCAAAAGTGTATTGGAGGTAAGTGAACTTGGTCCACTTTTTGAGGTTGTGGGGTTAGTTGATATCGAACAGTATAACCATTGTTGCGAAGGATTGTGGTCAGGCTTGCTAAAAATATACCAACAGATATTGCATCATTCTGGTCTATTTTGTAAGGTCAGTGGAGCTATTTCATATCAAATAATATTAGTGTAGTGTATCTTCAAACAAAAATTGTAGAAGGGTTAAGAAGTGCATGGAAGTTTCATATTCCTGTTTTAAAAGTGTCTTATGGTTCCATGAGTTATTTCTTAAGTTTTAGCTCCAAGTTGTACTTACACCATTATATCATAAATGCCAGTATTTTATCTCACATTTACATCATAGTTTATCCTCACTGCCCAGTACACATTTCACTCAAATTTTTTTATTTCCTTGGCTTCCCATTCTTATTACACTCCACTCCACACTAATTAACTGTTCCTGCTTTCTTAATAATACTGTACCACCCTGAGCTTGCATTTTCATGGAGCCTTATTTGAACCATATAATAATTGTATTCACTTGTGTCTGTGCTAAGTATTTCATGATTGATAGTATTATTTTATCTTAGATTTTTGGAAGTTTTTTCTTTTATTTCATACATTATTTTCTTTAATTCTAATATGGAGTATCTGTGTCCCATGTAAGCTAACTCATACTGTATTTGTTACTTATAACTCTTGCATTTCAGGATATTATTATTTTTTTAATTTTGTCTGGGTGTAACAGCAGTGAATTCAGTAAAACCTTGATTAACCGACATTCGGATTAACCGCTGATCCCGGACCCCTAAAATATTATTAATATTTTTTTTACGGGGATTAGCCCACCCGGGCACAGGTCACTGACCCACATCGGGGCCTGGGGGGCGAAAATGTAATAATAATGATAATGATAAAAATAATAATAAAGAACCATAAAGAAATGCAAAAATTAAAAAAAATTAAAAAGTGTGAAACAATATATGTATGTTGTGTTGTCAGTAGTACGTGAAACAATTGAGACCCTGCAATTGTGTGTAAATGAGGCAGAAAGTCAGATCAGCATCCTGGGACTTGGTCACATTTTTCGTGATGTCATATGTTCTTTGAATTTTCCTATTTTTTTTTCACGGTTTCTGTGCTTGTTCATATTTATTTACTTAAGTGGTTAATGTTTTAGGGCAAATGCTATTGAAATATGAATGGCAAATGAACAAAAATGAATAGAGGGGCTTAAATGAGGTAGGTTAGGGATAGGTACTTTAAAAATGTATGTTTTATTTCCGTAGACTTTATTTACTATTAAATGACCCTTTGGATTATCGGTCGACCCCTTCCCCCCTTATGTGGGCGGTTAATCGAGGTTTTACTGCATATTGTATTCAGTGTTGCAGGCCTTTTTAGTTAGTTCAGTTGCAGGTGATACATTATTTACAATTTTGTATTTTTTTTTATTATTATTTTATTTAATTATTTTTTTATTTTATTTTATTTTTTTTTGGGGGGGGGGGGGGGGGGATACACCTTCAAATTTATCATTGTTTCCCATTATTTTCAGCGGTTCCATTTCTCCAAGAATTTTTTTAAATTTGATTCAGAAGTATCAATTCAAGTACTGTACAGTTCATGATTATTTATATATGAAGTGTGTTTTTTAGGGATGGCATTGTGAAATTCATACCTTAAAACAGATATAATTTTAAATAACTTAAAAGGCTTCAGCATTGTATAAGTTTTTGTTTTAAGGGCGATCATCTTTTCCAATCAAACCATCTGTCTGGTGCTGAATGACTTGAACCAAGAGTAATAAGCTTCTCACTCATTCACTATCAGTCAACTTCTCAAAAGGCTTCAACAGTTGGGTAGATGGTATACGAATATAAAGATGATACACTCAAATATAAAAAAAAAAAAGACTCCAAGAAATTACTATAACCAACAAGGAGTAACTTGCACCCTGAGTGACCCGTGTTTCTTGCTTGCATCCTGAGGCGGAGGATAGTGTGGCTTTAGACCATCACGTGGCACCACTGAACATGATCCTGCTGCCCACCAGATACAAAAAAAGTGCAGAGAACAGCGTCGTGACCTGTACATGGCCTTCGATTCAGTCAACGAGGAAGCCCTCTGGCAGACCCTCAGCTGTTTTGGCTGCCCACCAAAATTCATCGCCATTGTGAGGCAAATCCACGATGGCATGAACGGCAGTGTCCTGCACAGTGGCACCCGGTCTGAGTTCTTTCCCATCCAAATGGGGGTAAAACAAGGGTGTGCTGGCACCAACTCTCTTTTCCATTTTCTTGGCTGCCTTTCTTACTCGTGCCACTGCCAATTTAGCCGGCGGGGTGGACATTGATTACCGAATGAAGGGTTTTTTCAACATAAGACGACTCCAGGCAGTAACATAGGTGTCGGCAGCTTCCATTACTGAACTTCAGTATGCAGACGACATCACCCTTGTTGCTCACATTGAATGCAACCTACAGAAGATCCTGAACACCTTCGGCCTTGAGGTAAATGTACGTAAGACTCAGATTCTCTTTCAGCCACACCACCACCATCCATCCAGCTTAACGGTACTATCCTCTCTAACGTTACCCACTTTCGGTGTCTTGGTTCCCATCTGTCCACCACTGTGGACATGGATGAAGAGATTCAACATCAGATCGGATGGGATGTGCATCTCAAGCTTTTTGGCAAACTCCATACCTGTCTTTAGCTGTAGAGAGCTGAAATTATCTACGAACTTGCATGTACATCGAGCAGTGGTCATCCCTGCTATATTGCAGCGAGACGGGTCACATTCCATCCTCTGAGTTCGCTGGGAAGAGAAGAAAACAAATGCCAGTATTCTCGCTAACATCAACTTAGGAGCATTGATGAACTACTACACTGGACTGGCCATGCTACCTGCATGGACAACAGTAGACTGCCAAAGCAGCTACTTTACAGTCACCCAACGAATAGTAAACGTAATGCTGGCGGGCAACTGAAAAGGTATAAGATTAGTCTTAAACCTGAAAAAATGCCAAATTGGCCCCCTCACCTGGGAGACAAATACTCCACACCGTAGCGCTTGGAGCACCACCACACAAGAAAGTGTCAATACTTTCGAGTTAGCCGGACTGCATATCGAGGCAGACAAGCGGCAATGAGAGGAAGATGCTGCTGCCGCCCCTCCCGCATTAGATGTAGCCTCTTTAGTCGCCCCAGAACTGTCCAACGAAGGTGACATCCTTAATAGCTTGTATCATTGTATCATAGCTGGATGATCGTTAAACTAGATTTTGAGTGACAGCAAAGTAGAGTAGTAGTGTGTGTGTCTACACACACACACACACACATACATACAATACAGATAAAGGGAATATACATTTCATTGCACGCGAGTAAAAATTTACCCCCCCCCCCACACACACACAGACGTCAGCAAATAGTATTTGCAGATTTGGCTATTCACTGTCATTTTGAGACTCAAACTCCCATGAATTTGAAGGGCATGCTGTATTACAGTCAGCTGAGTGAAGTGTCTGCCTATTCTAGGCTAATTATGATAGGATCTGTTGGTGAGTACAATATATACAGTAGTATACATTATTATGTTACAGTATGAACAATACAGTATTGTACTTGTACAGTGGTGTTTGCATAAAGAACTACAGCTTCTACGAGCTGTATTATTTACTCTTGGAAAATAACCATACTGTCTTTGCTGTAACACACAACTCTATTCATGCCTGTATCCTATAGATTCAATTTAAGATTATTTATTTAAAGCGACACCCACAATTAGGGACAGTGTTTTAATTTAAAGCGAATCTTCCTATTTTGCGCGAGTCAATCTGGCGCATCATATTTAAAATTTTGCGCCTAATGTTTCTCTGGGCACGCTACACTGTCCTAAGGGCAAAGCTGTACTGTATATGTACTCAGAATAATGTACTAAATGATTACTAAAATTTTTGTCTAGTGCAAACTATAGCATGATTATATTCAAATTAATCACTATCTTATAAGAATTCCAGTAATGTAAATTATATTCTCCCCGGTCACTTGTGACATTTTATAAGCAAAAAACAAAAACTCAAGCTAAAGGACATAAATAAATAAATAAATACTTCACTAGACCTTAGGTGCCACCTGTCAAACATGTCACTGTCCCCCCCCCCCCCCCCCCCCCCCAGCCAGGGTTTGGTGTTTTAGGCTTTAAGTTTTTTATCTTGTAATTAATCACTTTCTTATAAGAATTCCAGCAATGTTAATTATATTCTCCCATGTCAATTCAGTGACATTTTATAAGAGAAAAACTTGAAATTACTCATAAGGACAGATAAATAAATAAGCACTAGACCACCAAAATAAAATAAAAATAATAAAATTAATAATAATAACAATAATACTGTAATAATAAAATAATAATAATAAAGAAATACAAGAATGAAAAAAAAAGATCAAAAGTGAGAAACACGACCTGGGTCTATGAATTGTTATTATTATTATAATTTTTATTATATTTTAGCCACCCAGGCCCCAATGTGGGTCAGTGACTTGTGCCTGGGTAGGCTAATAAAAAAAAAAATCATTCTGAAAACCGAAAAATTCCGAAATGCCTCTGGCCCCCAAGGATTTCGGATAAGGGATTGTCAACCTGTATCTCACATTATATCGACGTTCTACTGTATATTTATTTAACCAAACTTATAGATAAAGTATTCAGGATTATTTTAATTAAAAGAAAATGATGTGTAATGAAATTAGAACTGATTTTATTGACTTATCAACATTTATTTAAAAAAAAAAAATGGAATTCCCATCATTATACAGTATATCAAAATATTGTTTAAGGAAATCTTATTGGAAATGTCTCGTAGAGAATTTATTAAGGATCATCATGGTATCAAATTCCTCGCTCTTATCAGCCAATCTTTGGTGAGGAAGGGGGGAAATTGACTGCACGATCCTACCCCTCACCTCCCACAAAGCTTCAACTCCCCCCACTCTTGGCCCATAATAACTACACTATGCTAAACACACCAACATTACCCACATTGTGCTACTCACACCACCAGCCACACATCACACACATACACCCCTACATCACACAAACTACTACCACTTTGTTGTCACTCGGAATCGAGTATGACGATCATCCAGCTATGAAATAATGATACGAGTTATTAAGGACATACACACATACACACACACAGATGCACTCCAACACCACTCACACACCCCCAACAAGGGAAGTAAGACAGCAAGCATGAGGAGTGAGGGTCTTATTAGAAGACATTTGCGTGGTAGTGAGTTAAATATCTGCTGTTGAGGAGCGCTTGGCAATACTCATTTCCACTCCATTTCTCTAATTACCCCCACCTTTTTGCTGTCTCACTCCATATTTTAAAATGTTATGTAACTTAATGTTGAAGGGATACAACTTTGCTCATTTATACTTATCACAATCTCCCTAAAAATACTTTAGGTTTTATGTTTATTCAAGACCTCTTTGGGTCATGAGACCCTCTAATCCCTCACCCAAGAAAGGGTGACCTGACATTCCCATCAGAAGGTCAGTGCAGAGGTACCCTGTGCTATGAACAGGTACTGTTCCTGAGGACGTTCGTAAGTCAAATTTGTATGTAAATCAGAACACATGTTTTATGCATACCGTACTTACAAAACAATGTTTGAAATTTCACTATATCATAGCCTAAGTCCTTATATACATCTAAATTCACTTAATTTAAGACAAAAGAAATAAAATGACAGTAAATGAAAGTAAGAAATAAGTCCACAGGTAAATACAATACTGTAAATTTCAAATTTATCCCCGTTCGTATTTGTGGGCATTCATAAGTTGGGGACCCCCTCTAATATGAGACCACTAATCCCCCACCTTGCCTCCACCTGATATTGCATCAGGTGAGGTCAGTTACATGAGACCCACTAATCCCCCACAGTTCCATGGGAGTGGAAAATACCAGTCCTTGCAATAACACAACTTCATTCCTGGAGTTTCTAACTTAATTAGAACTGTATTTACTGACCCCGGTAGTTTAGACTCGAGGAACACATCCCCAGCTCCCAGAAATGTTCTGGGGAAGTGGGCTACTGTCCGTCTGTGCAAGATGTCTAGTTTAGACACTCCGAAACTATTCCCGGTAAATGGAAAAGATTCCGGGGATAAGGAATTTTTCCGGGTTTGAGAAAGTCGTCTGGTTAGCCAGAAATCTCTCATCCCCGGAACTGCTCTGCACCAATTGTTCCGGCTAACGGGGATATGACTACTAGTCATTTTAAGTAATATTAGTTTTAATTCATAAAATTTTTAAAAACAGTACAGTACTAGAAAGTGTAGAAAGCTAATACTGTACCCAGTTTATTGAGTAAATTTAACCTTATTGTCTTTTATCTTCTTTCAGAGTTTGCATCCAGTATAGGTGTGCAGTAACAAGTGATCATAGTTAGCAGATGTTCCATTCAATTCCTGAGACAACCAGCAGATTTGACTGCCATTAATAAAAGTTTTGAAATTTGAGTAAGGAATGGTGTAGTTGTCATTTGCAACTGCCTTCAACCAGCGGATATAACTGCCAGTGTGGTTAAGGATGATTACTGTTCTGTAAAGTTAAAGACAGCAAGATAGGATAAGGGAGCTCTAATTTAGCCTAAAACTTTGATATTGGACATTACAACAGTATCTACACTTAATCAGAAGTATGTACATATGTGTATAAATATTTGTAGATAAATATCTATATATACTGTACTGATCTACATTGATACAGTGTACAAAGTGTAAGTTCAGTTGTTGTTTTTTTTTTTTTTTATTCATTATGTGGAACTGCTTTCTCCCATATTTTTTACTTAGATGTTATTGCATAATTATTGTAGGCTAGATATTGGGAAAACATAGTAGTTATGGGCAATACTGAACTGGAGATGATTATGGAGTGGTTCAGAAGGTTAGCTGTATGTAATCTTAACTTGTTCTGTCTGCATTGAACAGCATTCAGCGATACCTTGTACAAAAAGTTTTCCTGTTCTTAGTGAGTATAATAAGATTTGCTTATTTCCTTGTATGTAAATAAGAATTTATAATGTACAGGGAGAATGGGGTAAGATGTCTGACAGACAGCTATATTTTTATTCTAGTAAACAGTGATTGAAAATAAGCTTGTTGATTTCCCTATTGTATGGGTAAAAGTAAACTAAACTGTTGAACAAGTAATAGGCTTTTTAAGTGGTTTATATATATATATATATATATATATATATATATATATATATATATATATATATATATATATATATATATATATATATATATAGATATATATATATAGATAAAATCACACAGGAAAAGGGATTTTATCAAGATTTATCTTATCCACGTTTTCATTGTGGATCTACATGTAATATAAAATATATATATATATATATATATATATATATATATATATATATATATATATATATATATATATGAAAACTTTCTTTGTCTTTATGTGATTTGGAATACTGTGGTGTGAGATTATGAAATTATTATACAGAGGGGCCCCAAATTTGCAGATTTTTATTTCACGGTCCTCTGTTATTCGCGGATGACACACTGGATGTACTCGAGAATGTCTGTGGGTAGTTTTAAAGTTGCTGGTATTTTTGTGTCTGGGACAGGGAGCTATTCCTTCTAGAGACAGTAATTTCTTTTATCTGTTTTGTAAATGTGTGTGCGTTTAGACACACGTACAAAACACATACAAATAAATAATATTTGGAAAATTCTCTCAAAAATAATCGGAAACAATTTTATTAAAAATGTGACAATCTACCCTTAAGTCCGTGCTTTGTTACTTTATTAATAAAGCACGGACTTGAGGTTAGACAAACATTTTTCATAAATTTGTTTCTGATTATCTGAGAGCATTTTCCTATTATTATTTATTTGTATGTGTTTTGTGTGTGTGTGTGTGTGTATTTACACACACACACACAAAACACATATACAGTGGTCCCTCGGTTAATGAACGCCTCGGTTAATAAAATTTTGGTTAACGAATTACCTTCCATAAGAATCTTCTTACGAAAATGTGTCAACATGTTTTGGCTTATTCACCAGCTGGAAGATTAGTCCGTCAATACAGTAATCGGTTCTAGGGCTTATATTCGTTTCCGTTGGAGTAAATATCAAGAAGGTTGTGTTATTCAATATTTTTCCAAGTTTTATATTAAAATTATTAGTCATTTTAACACTTATTTAACATAATTGCAGTACAGGGAACTAGTTTTTGGTGCGCCCATCAGCCACTTCACTCACCCACCAAGGCGTCAGTTTGTGTGTGTTCAGTGGAGGAAACATCTTGCTTGTGGCTCTCTTGAACACAGAGTAATTTTATGTTTTTATAGTACAATTATTGATCATTCTGAAATTTATTTAACATATTGACAATATATAGCACAGTGCAGTGTTGATTTAAAGAAAATAATCTTGAATTACACCTAGTGAACTTAAAATTTTATTGGTGAAATTACTGCATCAAGCATGGGTCCCCTAGAATGATTTTTCCTCCATCCCCACTTCCTTCTCCTCTACCCCCACATCTAATTCCCATCATCATCGACCAGGAGCCTTCTACATACACACCTCAAAGTAAGTGTACTTTACTGCATATTTTTTTTTTACTTTGTACGTACGTTTCAGTGAGCTGGAACCAATTACCCAATATTCCATTGAAACAATGGATTCAGTTAACGAATGACCTTCTGGAACAAATTGTGTTCGTTAACCGAGGGACCTCTGTATACAATATAGGCAAAATAAGCGATTGGCCTAAGAGCAAACACTTAAAGAGAATATACATTTCTTTGTACACAAGTAAAAATGTACCCCCCCCCCCCCCCCCTCGATGGGTCAGTAAATGTTATTCACGATCATTTTGAGAACCTAACCCCCGCTAATTTGGGGTCCCCTGAATATTGTATTTGCATCCAATAACTCATATTAGTGATCCTCCTTCTTCATAGATCATGTTCTAATCTGTTAAGCTGCTTTGAATATCATCTAAATATATGAAACTAGCCTTCAAAACGTTTGCCAACATTCCCGTAATGAGTTTTGAAATCAGATGTTTTTATACTGGTAATATGCTTGTCGTAAAAAATAAATAAAAAATAAAAATAAAAGGTTTCATAATGGTATTATTATTTAGATAGGGCTTAGTCATAAATATTAGTTAATCGGGCAGGAATCATGTCTAGTAAAAAATACTCAATTTTTTATATTTTTCAGATGAAGCCATTTCATTCAATTCAATCAGTTAATTTATGCCCTTGTTTCTTGAATGTATGGTCATATGTGACCTTTGTATTGTAAGAAGGAATTGAAAATTCATCATGTCACTCAAAAATTTTTGTCACCCCTACAATGTTAAAAAGTTATGTTTCAGCTTTTGTGCTGAGCATTAAAATTTGCTGTTTGTAACACTGACAATAGTGAAATAATAACAAGTTATGAAAATAAGATAGGAACTAGGGGTAAGGATAAGGTAGTTTGAGCAAATGTTACCGATTGTAAAATAAATAATGGCTGGTATAAATAGTGATAAAAGTAGACCAAGAAATGTGATGGGGATTTAAAATAAGATAAAGAATAGAATCTTCAGGATTAAGATGAGTAAAAGATAAATAAATAGAAAGGAATCTCCTTGGAAGGATTGCATTAAGGATGAGAATGTGTTGTACACACATGTGATGTCTTTCTAGCTCTTAATCTGGAAGTGACTGAAGCCAATTAGTCGACTACATCACATTCAATGTCTCTGAGTTACAGTATTCACAAAAAAAATAATTATTGAAATCCGGATTAAAAATTTCATCAAGCATTGTTTTCAGTTATTTTGTAAGTGTTGGTAGCTTGTAATGTTATGGTTCAAGAAGAGTGTTTCGCTAAGTATGGTTGTCCTGTTGAACCCAGGTTAAATCTCTTTTGAAGATGTTTAGCACTGTGTGCTTTTGGATGTGAAATAAAGGGATTTGTTGATTTATTTATTTCAATAACCAATTCCCCCAACTTTATGAACTCTTCATACCAGTCATGATTAGTAATTTGTCTCCATCTTAGTGATGGGAGTCTGGTTTTTGTTTTCTTCTAACCGTCCCTTGTGTTCTGCTCTTGTATCTATTGATCTGTAATACCATCTACTGGATTCTCATGTGCCAGTAGATGTTCACCTTGACCTTACAATTAGGTTTTGGCAAAGTTATTTTTTTAAACCTAATACAATATGTGTAACTCCTGCCACCAATGGCATGTACAGGTTGACAACCCTTTATCCAAAATTCCGAAAACCGAAAGTTTTTTTTGTGGGGCAATTATTTTTTTTTTTTTTTTTAAGAGATTAGCCCACCCGGGCATAGATCACTGACCCACATCAGGGCCTGGTGGGCGAAAATGTAATAGTAATAATAATTATTCATAGTAAATAAAAATTTTAATAAAAATACACCAAAATAAAATAATGATAATAATACAGTAATTATAATATATAATAATGAAATTAATAAAAATAACAATAATACAGGAGTATTGTAATAAAATGATGATAATAAAGAAATACAAGAATGAAAAAAAAAATCAAGTGAGAAACATGACCTAGACCTGTGAATAATTATTATTATTATTTTAATTATAATTATTATATTTTCGCCCCCCAGGCACTGATGTGGGTCAGTGATCTATGCCCGGGTGGGCTAATACACACAAAAAAAAACTAACCATTCTGAAAACCAAAAAATTCCGAAATCCTAAATTCCTCTGGCCCCAAGGATTTCGGATAAGGGATTGTCAACCTGTACAAGTTTCTGGAAAGTGGGGTCCAAGACTCAAAAAAGGGACATTACAGGTACTCCTCGACTTACGACCACCTCAGTCGTACCAAATTGTTTTCAAATTACATATTTTCGAGTCCCAACGTTAGTGATAGCGCTGTGTACTGACATAATTTTTGTTTGTAATTCCCTTTAAAATGGCTGGCATGCTTAAAAGTGAGAGTTTTGTGGTGCTGAGAAGAAGAGACACCTGTTTTAGAGTTTCAATGTATTATTTTCGACTTACGACCTGGATTTGGGTCTTTAACCCCGTTGTAAGTTGGGGACTGCCTGTATATTATTTCCTTCCACTTGTCTCTTAATTTGTTTTATATGATCATGTTATATGACAAAGGTCCTTTGATAATTAATAAAACTTAGACTTAGTTACTAATTATCTATTACATTTCTCACACTGGTTGCATTGGGATGAGTAAGTTGAGAGTAGTAGCAAAGGGAGGGGCCATGGCCGAATAGGGTGCACCCCCCCCTCCCATATTTACCACTTCCTCACTTCCTGCAACACTTCTTTATTTGGGATGATTTTCTTTGACATTGGGGCATAACAATGTTTCCACAAAACCTTGTACAGGCAGTCCCGGATTTATGAAGGTTTGGTTTACAAAAATCCATAGTTAGGAAAAAATTCTTGCTTAATTTTAGATCCCAATTTGGTTTAGTGATAGCTTGACTCACTGGGAAGGAGGAAAAAACTGGGGCTTCTGTGCTAGAGTTGCATATCTGCACTGTCTCTTGTCTGTGTGCATTTTGATGGAAAAAACTCCCAAAGACTGAATCTCTCTAATTTATCCTTCATTTAGCGATAATTTTGATTAACGTTAGGTTTTCAGGAGTGCTAGCCTATTGTTAAACGAGGGATACCTGTACCATATACTGTACTGTACTTTACATATATATACCCCTTGATACAAATATTTTACATAAGAAAATTCACTTAAATGAATTTCATAAATTGACACCACTTCCTTGAGATATGAAAGCTTCCCCTGCTTATATGAATTTGGGTCCAGGCAAAAATTAAAATAGCATGTTAGGAGTCAACTGGCGTGGCCATTTTGGGGAGAGATGCACAGGGCAAGGCCCTTTATGAGCCCAGACTGTTCTCCCATATAGTAATGTATCAAAATTATGCAGTATTTTCTTAATTTTTTCATTTGTTCTGTAATAAGTGTGTAGTTTGTGGGAGAGGCAGTGAAAGGTGCACTGTTGGATACCCTCCCCCTACTGGGCCAAGCTGTGAGTTGTGTTATCTTTATTTTTCAACTCGTATTTTTGGGTAGATATAATTTTTTTACGTGCACTTACAAATTTCTTACAGAATGTGCCAGAAAATTTAAGTAATTATCATTAGGTCAAAAACATAAAGGAATTAATCGTGTGTGTGTGTGTGTGTAGAAGCAAGCACAAAATGAGGGATGGAGAGAGCTACGGCTAACATTCCCTCACTTATTGTTCTGCTCTCCCCTTCTGCTAAATGGCACTGCATTTCTTCCACATGCAAACCTCTCACTCATCCGTTCTGTAACAGTTTAAGCAGTTGCCCAGCTGACTCACAGATGTGTGGCGGCCACTGCAGTGTGTATGTTTTCAGTGGTGTCACGTCACGCATATATATCCCAATAATCTACCGCATCATAACACATTTGCTTCCCATATATGCTCTTCAAAATTTCTTATACAGTCAGTCCTTGACTTACGACGGGGTTAGGGACCGACGACCAGGTCGTAAGTCGAATTGGTCGAAGTCAAAAAGCCAAAAATAATACAGTATAGTCTCGGTTTACGCGGATTTTTTTACGCAGTTGGTCATTTACGCAGCACCTGTCCAGACGCTCCAATTATTAGTTACACTGTACATTCCTGAATTTACGCGGGAAGCTGCGGGCCAGGTCGCTCTTACGTCAACGCTGACGTCAGATGACGTTTCGGACTGTGATTGGGCCACACATCCTTACCACCCACGCATCCCCTTCGCCACGAGCTGTGATTGGTCTATTTAACCTTGCTTGCCCAGTCAACAAAACATTACTGAGTTCTTCACCCACCACAACCGGCCCAGTCAGTGATGGTGAGGATATGGACAAGGAGGCCCTGCTAGCCTCTGTGGTGGATAGTGATACAGGTGAGGGCCAATAATCTGCCCTATGCCTCGGAACCAACCCCCCATCCCCTTGTGCCCAGCCATCTCTTCTACTAACATAAGTGTTAAAAAACCTAATATTACTGATATTTCTCTTAAATATTAATTGTGTGTGCATACCATCATAAAATTAAGATGTTATTTTTACTACAACGTACGTATTGTGTCGGAAAAAGGGTAGTCTGGCGGTCGGCCCAGTCTATTGCAATTAATCCCATATGTTCTGTTATTTCGTTTCTCGTTATACACGGACCTCCATGGGTTTAATTGACAGCATAAAACAAGGCTATACTGTCCACAGAAAATCTAAAATGGGTGTCTCTTTTTCTTCTCAGCACCACGAGAACTCTCACTTTTACGCTTGCCAGTACACAGCGCGATCACTAACGTCGGGACTCGAAAATACGTAATTTGAAAAATATTTTATACGACTACGGCGGTCGTATGTCCAGGTAGTCGTAAGACGAGGAGTACCTGCAGGTACTCTTCGACTTAGACTGCCACAGTCGTATAAAAAAATTTCAAATTACGTACGTATTTTCTAGTACCGAAACGTTTCGGTCCCGTACGACAGCGTGGGCTGGGCTGCCTTATGGTGTACAACATCCACGCCGTAGCCTGCTCAGTTGGTGTTTGGCTGTCGTTCGTGTTAGTGATCGCGCTGTGCACTGAAAAAATTTTCTTTTCTAATATCCTTTAAAATGACTGCCAAGCGTAAAAGTGAGAGTTATGGTGGTGCTCAGAAGAAAAAGAGAGTCAATTACTTTTGAGATGAAAATGAAAATAAAAATGCAATATGAAAAAGGAAAAACGGTAGCAACCATTTCACGCGACCTTGGATTCTCTCACTCGACAATATCAACAATTTTGAAGGACAAGGCAGAGGCATTTGCTACTACAGTATTAATAAGGGGATGCAAATGTTTGAAGAAATGGATCAAAATGTTGAGCATTTTGCAAAAGTTGACAGACTGATCCAAGATGCACTTGCTTGCTACATGAATTCCATGTAAAAGTAACCCCAATAGTGAAATTTTGAAAGTCCTCAAAACTTTTTGTTTTAAATGCTTTTTTAATTACCAAACCCTGTTCTGTCATATCTACATATAAATTATACTTTGAAATGCAATTCCTGCTGAAAATTGCTGACTATCAAGAATCACAGGTTTTTAAGGTGTACATTTTCCCCTAAAACAAGTGTTAAAAGTTGTGTGATTACGTAACAGATCATTTACCTTGATAATTTCAGTGGACTTTTTGAGATATTATCAAGCCAAAACAGGCTTTGCTAAGACTAGAATAAATTCTTTCAGGAAAGTATGTACTGCAAGGGACAAAAATGGATAGTAATCAGAAATTTTAATTTCCTCCTCTAAAATTGCCTCTGATGTGTGATTACGTAACGCTGGAATTCATGGCTACAGGGAGATTTACAATGAAAAGAAAAGGCCAACTGTGCAGTCAAATTTGGACATATATTTTAAGAAGTCCCCCACTGCTGTCTCCTCACGCCCCACCACTGCTGCCTCTTCACTCCCTAAAGATGATTCAATACCTTCAACAAGCAAGTATGTTAGCTTGTCTGAAGAAAGCAAATTTGATGACCCACCCAGCCCTCTCTCCTCTGCTTCAGCTGATTAATGTAGTCTCCATGTTTAATTAAAAAATTATTGAGGCCCTGTGTGCATTCAGCTGATTACATTAAAGGTAAGTGCACAGTAACAAATTATTCATTTTTCATTATTGATTATTTTTACTGTACCGTATTTCATTTTAGATTTTCTATGTATTAGTTTTGCATTTTTGACTTACGACTTGGTCGTCGGTCCCTAAGCCCATTGTAAGTCGAGGACTGACTGTAGTAATTTATTATTTTCTTTCATCTGTTAGGTAGTTCAGTACAGTAAACCCTCGATAACACGGAATTTCATATAACTTGGCGGGGGCGTCATTTGAGATGGGGGGGAGGGAGAGTACGCCCTCCCTCCCAAAGGAAAAAAAAACCTGGCTTGCTCCTCCCTAGGGCTGTCTTGCCGTCCAAGGAAATTTTTAATTATATTCCTTTTTCATATAGATGAATTTGGATTTGGTGAGAATATGTCAATGGTAATTTTAATATTATCATCCTTCCCATTGCCTATCATTTATAAACTGAATAGCAGCAAGGAAGTAAGTCATTGCTAGCAGCCACGGTCCACACCGGGCAGATGCAAATTCAAAATATAAAACGTGTTGGGACGTGTTCTGTCTGTTACAGCACCACCCTGCGGCACTGGTGGAGCATGATTTTGACCCCTACTCTTTACATGTAATGGTGGTGGCCTCCCCTAAGCAAAATCTGAAATGATGCCCCTGTAACTCGGCATGGATATAGTCTCGGAATGTATTAGTCTAACTTGGGAAATGCTGACAGATGATGTAAAATTATATGGGAAAATCTCAGCATATCTGGCCACCTGTATCACCTACCATGCCTCTGTGTCACCTATCATACCTCTGTGTCACCTACCATGCATCTGTGTCTCCTGCTATGATGCTTCATTCTTTGCCTGCAGTGCTGGTAATTGTTACTTTTTTACATTTAGTAATTATATGCACACATATATGGGTCGTTAATTTTTTATTGTATTTTTCTAGGAGGGGAAAGTGCCTCGATAAGTCAGAATTTGGGATAACTCGGCAAGGTCAGAGCCCCATATGTGCCAAGTTATTGAGGGTTTACTGTAATTTCCAGTGATAGGTAATAAATTATAGTGCGAACTGTAGTTGTATACTCATGATCATCAGTTAGGTAGCTTTTGTTTTTGTTTGTTTCATGATTTTGTGTTGTTTTTAGTGTATTTTTGTCATTGAGGGAACTAAACCCCATTTTTCCCATATGCTCATTTACTCATGATACGTAAATTCACCTAACTTTTTTTTGTGTGGGGGGGGGGGGGGGCTAACCCATTCATATCTCTAGGGATACCTGTATGTACAAAAAAATCGGATTACTTTATTTTTGTGTTTTTGTAATTTGTTTCCAAATGTAATAATGAAAATATGCTAAAATTATAAATATACTGTATATACAGGCATCTCTTGATATACACATTTTTGTTTTACACTTTTTTTTTTAATAACACACACAGTCCATGTACAGTGCAGTTTTTTTTTTTTGTGGGCTTAAGCTTGGAATAACAGGACCACTGACATACATCATTATTGGTTTGGCAGCGTGGTGGTGTGTTGGTCACACAATATATACTGTATATATTAGTTCTTGAATTGATAAGTGACAGGGCTGAAGTAAACATTTTGTTGGTTTTGCTTTATTGTAGAAAAATACAGTTTCCCAGGTACTGAGTTCAGTTGAGAGTATATTGTGCCTTCTCTGCTCAGGGAAGTGTCTTAGAGCACTTGTATAGGAGAATACTTAAGTGAGTTGTTCACTGGGTAACAGGCAAGGCTGGTAGTACAGTACGGAATATTTTTCCGTACTCCGTACCTGGCTAAAATACCGTACCGTAATTTCGTACCGTACCCCCAATTATTTTTCTGTACCGTACAGTACGGAAAAAATACCGTACCGTAATTCCGCACTTTTATCGTAACATCAGCAAAATATATTTACATCAAAATAATTCTCTATTTGTGAACAATTTATTAGAGTGCACGTGTGGATTTGAAAAGGAATATATACGCACTGTATTGTAATGTACATTCAGCAAGTGTGAACGTACCGTATGTACAGTACTGTACAGGTATCCCTTGTTTAGTGTTAAATGACTTGGCGTTAATTCGGTTTAGCAATAAAAAAATTTACACCCTTTCTTACTTAGTCAAAATTTGGTTTAGTGATAGCTTGATTTGCTGGGAGGGGGAAAAACTGGGGATGAGGTGACCTGTGAGATGGCATGTTGTCATTGTTGCATTAGGGTGTGTCATACAGGGGCGAATTTTTTTTTTTTGAGTTTGAAAAATCGGCCCATGGTATTAATGATGTAGTTCTATGTGCAGAATCATGTGATATCTTCAGATTTGAAAAGTTTTCATTTTTTGCCAGGTAAATTTTAACTTGAAATCTTATGAAAATTCAGTATTCCCACCCTTTTACCAACACCACTAAATAGCTTATTTAAAGTAAAGTTAATTTATTAGGATGAAAATGATCCAGAATAGTGAAACGAATGATCTTGACACATTTATTAAATTTAATATTCCTTTAGAAAACAAAATCATCAAATACAAAAACCGGTTTTACTACTACGACCTGGTGTTGCTGCACACCATAGAGAACATGTCTTTCTTGCTTCTGTTTCTACTCATCACCTCCCTGCTGACCACCTGAGCTCGGATGTAGCCTTCCCTCCTCTCCTGGCTGTACACGTGACTGCTGACCTCGCTCACTTGCTGTACACAACGCTCTATACTCTGGGTGTGCGAGGGCCAGGCAGGGACATGCATGGGGTTGTCCAGGAAAGCTCTGACTTGAACATTGGTGAGGCTGCAGGTAAGAGGGGGCTCACTGCCAGCCTGGATGTTATCCAGATCTATGAGATCAGTGAGGGTCTTGGCACCTAGATTGACTTCAGGAGTCTTCCTGACCCTGAAGGAATCGTCACCAACTGATTCGTCATGCCCAGATCCTCTCATAAGTCTCATATCCAAGATCTTTTTGACTGCCACTCTTCTCTCCTCCTCATCCTTACTGCAGAGCATTGTCTGCAGAACTGCCTCGGGATGAGCATACCAGGAAGATCTCACAGTCTGCTCCACAATCTGAACAACCTTCCTTGGCTGACTCCTCAGGAGCTCAAGCTTGAAGAGAACATGCCTCGGACCTTCGGAGAACGATGACTTGACCTTGGTGTTGAACCAATTTGGCAAGTAGACACTCACGATGAATTGGACAATAAGTCTCAGGTTGTGAAGCTGGTTCCCTTTCAGTTTATGATGAGCGACCCAAATTCTGCAGAACCTGAGAGCCGTTGTGAGCCACCTAGAATGTGAAACTGGACCTATCTGCAGGTAAGCAAGTCTATCAGGCATGACCCCAGTTTTGATGGCACTGCAAATCATGTAACCATAGTACTGGTCAGTACTCAGGTCGTCAATGACAGTATGTGCAAGCTCAATGAGTGGAGGGCCAACTGTGATTTTTTCAAAGCTCGGATTTATTTCTAACTCAGTGGCAGAGTCCAGCATCTTGCCAAGAGGACCAGACCATCTGTTGTTTGAAAGAGTCTTGCCATCCAGCTCCTGGATCAGATGTCTGAGTGGCAACTCGTTGGTGTGGAGGTCACAAACAATCCAGACCAGCTTCCTCCCAATCTTCCGCTCTATCCACTGTATGACCTCCCCTTGCCACCCTGTGTTTGTGTTGGTGCTGTCCCCTCCAATGGCCTGCAGGGTCTGGTCTACGTTCCTCTCTCTGAGCCAGTTCACAATGTTATCTGCCACTATCTCAGCTGGTTTCCTGATGTCATCTTTCTCTGGAGTGAAATGCCACAAATACTTCCCTCCTGGTTCACTGCAGTGGGAGTAGTGTTCCTCCTTCACCATGGCAGGGAACAACTTGTCAGAATCTCCAACTTTCATGAACACTTTAGTGTCATCCTTTCTCCCATCAAAGAACAAACAATTGATTCCATTTTCTCTTATCCCCTTATCAAACTCCTCTTCTAGGATACTGACAAGTTTCTCCTGAGCTCTCCTTACTTTGTTATGATCTATCATCTGGTGTTATCAAACCACCGTCAATCCAGGCAGCTGTTGCTATCTCTGCAGTTTCTCTGAGACCAGTGTGGTGTTGCATGCTGGCCAGAGCTATGCTCGGGATATCTTTCCTATTTCGAATCTTATGCCTGGAAGGTTTGGGATCATTATTTTCTGGGTTAGGGACAAAGTCACCATTCTCCTGGTCAGCACTCGGATCAGCCATGGGGAAGTCATTAAACTCTGAATCAGCTTGACTCCAATCATCGGCCTTTTTTACCTCACCCTGGGCCTTCTCAAGTCTCTTTTCCTTGGCAACTCTTCTCCTCTTCTGTCTCTCTGTGGCAGCCTCCTGTCTCTTGGACTCCGGAATATCTTGGCTAGAAATCATGAGAGCCCCTATACTGCCAATCTTCTCTCTCTGTGCTTTGACAAATGCCAGTTCGATCACAGGAATCTTCAGTTCACGCTTGCAAATACAGGAGATGTGGGCCTCGGATTTACATTCACGATCGCATCCAAACTCAGGACAGAGAACAATTGGGCACTTGCAAGTAATTATGTCAAATAACTGGTCCAGTTGCTTGGCAAAGCTGTCCTTAACTGCAAGTTTTCCTCTCCCAAGAGAGATATCTCTTGCCTTTTCCCAACTGGCTAGCAGTCTCTCACTAATCTTCTGACTTGTTATGACTGGAGGCTTGAACTGAGCGTTAGCCAGAGTGTACTGTGCCAAGACAACTTTGGTCATATCACTGGCAATGTCTTTGTTTGTGTAAGATCTTTGGTTCTTTTCACTGATTTGCCTGATTAAAACACTGTATCTCAAAGCATCTCTCAATGTAGGCAACTCCGACTTCAGGAGCTCTCTCCCAGTCCCAAGATAGTGACTGAGATGGCTGGATTTTTGGTTCCTCGTCCTGACACAAGCAGCCATCGCAAATATTATCAACTTATAAATGCATCAGAATCTGAAACAGAAAAAAATATTGTTAGTTGGGTTGTTAAAGAATGAAGTCAGAAAGCAATGTTCACTATTTAATTGTAATGCACTAATGCAGCTGTACGTTAGATTTTCGATAAATTTCACGCTAAAATTTACCTAGCAAAAGGTTGCAAAATATTGAAACTGAAATTATTTTCTGTTTATATACACTAAAATCTACCAAAAAAGTGATGGGCCATTAGTTTTAGCTGATCTTCCCTCCTATGACACACCCTATTGTTGCATGTAATGAAACTATAAAAGTTATGGAAAAATCATTACAATACTCTAATGTAGCTTAGAAATAAATAAAATGTAATAAAAAACTATGAAATAATAAGAATGAAGAGCAAGGGTGTGCATGTGTGCAAACGTATTTGTTCCCGGACTCCTTTCCCCAATGTGATGTCATGACATACACACAGTGCAGCAGCAACCATGTCTCTGAGTCTGAATTGTGTTGTCTCCCAGAGGATGGTTTGAGTATGGAAGGAGTTATTTTTGTACATCAAATATGTGCTATTGTATTTTATATGCTATATAACAATTCTATTGTTTATCATAGCAATTATAAATTCGTTTGAATTAGGCTCGCCTTTTGCTCACCAAATTGTTCAAACTCTGAACTACATCGTTTATGTAATAGTTTCATGTTAATAAATCGATCTTTTAACTTCAAAACCATTCATAACAAACTCACAGTACAGTGGACCCTCGAAGATCCGGACTAAAGGGGGGGGGGGGGGGGACCACCTGTCTGAAAAAGCTGATTGTCTGAATCTTCCAATGAATGTACTAAATGTATGGAAATGATAAATAATGACATAAAAAACAAAAAATACAGTGCATAATATCTTGACCACTGGGGGTTAATTATACAGACTTTCCTGTGAAAATGAACATATTACTGTACTCGCTTTGTACTCAAAAGTCCTATGCTAAAAGACTAAAATTTTTATCTCTTGTGCAAACTATGTAATTTTTATATTCAAATTAATTGCCATCTTGCAAGAATACCAGCAATGCAAGTTATATTCTGCCGAGTCAAGTCTGACATTTTAGAAGAGAAAAACGTTAAGCCTAACACTACCTTCACCCTCTAAATCAGTCAAATAGAAAGAGTAAGTTTTTTGCTTATAAATTGTCATGGACTTAGCAGAATATAACTTACGTTGTTGGAATTCTTGCAATATAGCGATTGATTTTAGTATAAACCTCCCATAGTTTGCAATGGAGATAAAATTTTTAGTAATTACTTACTTCATTTGAGTACAGGTTTGCCCTTAGGACAATTATTTCTTTTACTTTCTCACAGTATGTATTTAGGATGGTGTGTGCATGTAAATGGGTAAAAATTAATGAAGAAAGTCACGGATCTACCCAAAAATACGAGTTGAATAACAACCGTAACACCTCACAGCTTGGCCCAGTAGCCTGGTGGTTAGTGATGAATCACTATTAAATCAGTAAAAACAAAAATAAACAGTACAGTAAATCAAGTGAAATACAGTTGTACCCCGCTTTCCGCGGTTTCACTTAACGCGATTTCTCATATACGGGGTGCCTCGCCAGAGCCTAACTTTCACTTAACGCCGTTCATCTACTCATACGCGCAGAGTGTCCGGCTCGAGACGCTATTTTTAGATTCGCCCCACCCGCCACCTGCTCCCGCCTGCCTCGCCTCTCCCTCCGCCTGGGCAAGCCGCGCTGTAAGGTTGCGCAGTGTGTGTCTTTGTTGCGTTATCACTGACGTCATATGACATATCGGACTGTGATTGGCCATGTATCCCTACCCTCCTCTGCTGCTAACTGTAATTGGTTTAAAGTAATATGATGTGTCCACCTGGGGAGGGAGAGAGGGAAGAAAGAGGACGCTGCCGCGCTAGTTTCATCCCTCCAGGTCACCCCGTGTATACGTGCATCCATTGTTCTGTGAAGTGGCTTCCGCCGGACCACCACTGCCACCAGAGAGAAACCTTTCCTTACCTGGACCCAGCCGCCCTAAGCCCAAGAAGACACGCCGTGGCCTAAGCTACGAAGTGAAATACCAGATCATTCAAGATTTGGAGAAAGGAACAAGTCAAGCTGATCTCGCGCGCCAGCATGGCGTCAACGAATCTACGATTCGTACTATTAAGAAGGATGCAGCCAAGATTAAAGAACACATGAAAATCACAAAGTCTGCAGGTGCTTCAATGATCAAGTATTGTCAGAACAGGGTGCTGGTAAAGGTGGAAAATTTGCTGGGGAGTTACTTGATTCGTCAGGCAAGACGGAACATGGCGGTGGACACGCGCTCAGTGCAGGAGTACGCACGTGAACTTTACGCAGCAGTGTCACGTAAGCTGGGAATTGCAGAGCCCAAACCCTTCAATGCTTCCTCTGGTTGGCTGCATAGGTTTAAGAAGAGGAACAAGATCACCAACATCAACATTGGTGGTGAGGAAGCGAGTGCTGACCGTGTGGCGGCTAGAGATTTTCCTCCGTTCTTACGTGAGGTTATGGAGGAAGGACAGTACACTGATGACCAGGTGTTTAATATGGACGAATCTGGTCTTTTCTGGAAAAAGCTACCTTCCAAGACCTTCATTGTCCACTCTGCCAGCAAGGTAAGGGGTCGGAAGTTGCAGAAGGAACGCTTCACTGTCCTCTTTACCACCAATGCCTCCGGTACCTGTAAACCAAAGTTATCGGTGATTCACACAGCCTGCAAGCCGCACGCCTACAAGAATATGGACATGAACAAGCTTAATGTCCACTGGCTAACCGCACGTAAGGCGTAGATGTTTTCTTCTCTGTCCCTCTTCTGGTTTGACGACTGTTTTGTTCCCGACGTGAAGAAATTCTGCGAGCAACAGAATGTTCCATTCAAGATTTTGTTGCTCCTTGACAACGCACCTGGACACTAGCCCCTACTTATGGATCGTCACCCCAACGTAAAAGTGGTCTTCCTTCCTCCCAACACTATGTCATTAATCCAGCCCATGGACCAGGAGTTGATCTGCAATGTGAAAGCTGCATACTCTGCAAAGAAGTTCAAGCTCCTGAACGACTCTACCAACACCAAGGATGAGTTGCGTAAGCTGGGTGACACCGACAGCGAGAGTAAAAGCGACGAGGACAAGGAACAAGAGGTGGCGACTCAAGAAGTTCTCGTCAAACAGTTTTGGAAGAAGTTTAACGTCAAACAAGCTGTAGACTTCTTGGTGGAGGCATGGGATCAGCTGTCTATTGCTACGATTTGTCACGCATGGAGACATGTGTTGCATGGCATACCAGCTGAGAGGAGGAGTCAACCTGTGACTGGTGAGGTTCAGACTGTTGCAATAGCAGTGGACCTTGCCAGAGAAGCTGCGCACAATATTACAGCAGAAGGCTTCTCCGAGACCACCAACGAAGACATCCTGGATGTGATCAGAGATCCTGAAGTGACTGCCGACGAGATGTTGGAAGATGATCACGTCAGTGAAGAGGAAGAAGGTGCGTCATTCTCCGAAGAACACAAGTTAAGTCATAGTGATATTAAGGGTGCCATGGAGTGTGCAGAAAAAATGAAGTCCTTCCTTTCCCGCGACAATGACGATGACCGCTGGGAAGTCTTCCATACCCGGCTGGTGCAGGCTATGGAGCCGTACATCAAGGTGTATGAAGACAACATTAACACTAGCCGTCAAAAAAGCATTACAGAGTTCTTCGCCCGCAACCCACCAGAGCCAGTGATAGTGACAGTGAAGGTGACTTTGAGGGAAGCCCTGCCAACTGTAACTGATAATGATGGTGATGCACCTAGTAATGGCGATTCACCTGAGGGCCAGTAATCTGCCCTCTGCCTCGGAACCAGCCTCCATCCCTGTATGCCGACCCATTTCTTCTACTAACGTAAGTGTTACTCCTAACTTTTAGTTTTCCTAACCTAACCTTTATTTTTCCTAACCTAACCTCTTCTATATTACTTGTTTGTTCATACCATCATAAAGTTAAGATAAAATTTTTACTACAACATAGTTGTGTGTCGTCAAAAAGTGGAGTTTGGGGGTTGGGCCAGTCTCTATTGGAATTAATCCCATATGTTCTGTTGTTCACTTAACGCCGTACCCTGTGGGTTCAATTGACCGCGTAAAGTGGGGTACAACTGCATGGCAGGGAGGGAGGGAGGAGAGTTAAGTGCAGACAAAACTCAACTAGCAAGTCACTCCCCTTACCTGCACCAGTTGCAGAGCGTACTATCGAAATGCATGTGGGAGACATACATATCTTGTAGTCTAATTTGAAAACGGTGATGGACAGTGAAAAACAAATTATATAAACCATGCACTTACCTACGATAACGTAATGAGAAACGCCGTTTCATTATTAGAGTGAATGAAATATTCCCACGAACAACAATTGACATCTGTTTATACCTCCTCAGGCATGTGTCCAGTGCTACCAACTGGTCAACCAGTGCCCACAGACCTAAAATGTTCTTTGCTCTGTTTTGGGAAGGCCTCTTATCCCAGAACCACCAATTTTTTTTTTTCGAATCTTCCTTAATCCAGATTTACAGCGTTCAGATTTTCGAGGGTACACTGTATTAGGGAGTACAGTACTGTATTCGTTTACTTTGGTATATTATTTAAAATAAGTACAGTAATGCAATGTGTATTTATTTCAATATAATTTGTTACTGCCAATGAGAAGAACCAGGAAATATTTAAGATTCTGCAATTACTGGGTAGCAAGGTTAGTAGGTAGTGTGTATCAGAGGATTGAGGCGAAGGGCTTGGCTGGTTTTGATATGGTGAAGACGCTGAATGTGCTTGTCTCAATTTGAACCACTTGCTAGGAGGGCTCGGAACAGGCTTTGAAGCCGTACAGGGAGCACCCTACTCCTCTAAGACCAGAAAATACGTGTCCGTTTACGGAACATTAGTGCATATACAGAAGGGTCGGGATATATAGCGAGATAGGGTCCAATGATATTTGCTATACAGTGGTCCCTCGGTTAACGAAACTTGAAACGGTTTAAAACACAAATTCTAGTTTTAGGAATGACCTTGATCAGTGACCTCAACATCAATTAGGGGCAAGGCATTTCTGTAATAACGCATGCATTATTACATGGAAATGAGTTAGCGTGATGTATGATCCATAGTCTAAAGGCATGCAGTATAACAATAGTTTGGGTGAATGACAAAACCCCTCCAGTAAGAAGTGGCTGGAGGGGAAAAGAAAAAGGTAAATAAAAGACCTCTCAAATATATATACTTTTGTTCTTCAGTTTTCTTCAACAATACAAGCTGGTGATTTCTGCTATAACATTAACTGAATAAAATAAATGAAAATAATAGTATTAAGCACAGGAGTAAGAACAACCGGAGAAATCCTGAAATTTTGTTAAGGCTTATTATGCACACAAATGCAATTGCAAAGTTTTATGCATATCAGTGTATGTGCATGTACAGTATGTGGACATCAGATTATTTTTACAACAAACTTTCCTATGTTCACAATTCTGATGCTTGTAATATACAAGAATTCATACAATGTAAGAATAACTTCAGAGCATGTGGAAAGAGAAAAAAATCCTTTACATTTATTTTGTTGCTAAAAACAGTGGTCACTGAATAAATTTCAAATTTAGTAATATAAAGATTGGGTGGAATGCCAGAACTCGAGTGCAAGAGTCACAAAATATAATAACTGGCTGAAGAAAGCATTGAATGTGAATGCCATAACAGGATTACCAGGATAACTGACAAAGTAAAACAAGACTTGGGTGGGCTCATATGCAGTACTGTACACAAATTGGCAGCTAGCAGCAATTGAAAGATTCGAGGACAAATTTGCTGAGCTACTGTACTGCAGGGAGGCTAGGATGTATCACAATTTAGTTGTAGGATGTGTATGTAATCACTTGAGGGTAACGAAGTGCCATAGGTCAACTGAAATGTAAAAGTTTAATATTTATTATTTATTAATTAATTCAATGAGAATTTAAAAGTGGTCACAAACTATGTAATTACTGGGCATCTCTAAAATATATACATACATATACATACATATACATACACATATATATATATATATATATATATATATATATTATATATATATATATATATATATATTGGGTTCCCTCATGACCGTTTTGACCTCCACAACGCCCTACGCCCGTATTAGAAGATACGTGAAGACCTCGTCCTGTACGGTGCCCGTGTGGTCGTCCCTGCAGCTCTCCGTCGTCGCGTTCTGACCCGCTTACACGACAGCCATCGTGGAGCAGAGGCCACCAAGCGCCGCGCAAGGCAGGCTGTGTACTGGCCCGGCATTGACGCGGATATCGTCAATACGGTCCGTGCCTGTGAGCTGTGCCAGATCATGCAGCCCAGTCAACAGCAAGAGCCCCTCTTGTGCGACGACGAACCCACCAGGCCCTTCGAGTACGTGTCGGCTGATTTCTTCAGCACAGCTGGGAAACATTTCCTAGTTGTCGCCGACCGACTCTCTGGCTGGCCTGTGGTGGTAATCTGTGGCTCGGACACGACGTCCGCGGCCACCATTCCCCACTTCCGGCACCTCTTTCGTGACCTGGGCGTCCCCGTACGTCTGCGGACAGACGGTGGGCCACAGTTCACCAGCCGGGACTTCACAGGATTCCTGGAGCGTTGGGGAGTCCGCCACATCGTGTCAACACCCCACTACCCACAGTCAAACGGCCATGCTGTGGCTGCGGTCAAGCCAGTCAAGCACCTTATCCTCAAGGTGGCCCCTTCAGGCAACATAGACTGTGAGGCGTTTGACAAAGGACTCCTGGAGTTACGTAATACTCCCACCCACACAGGGCGCTCCCCTGCCCAGATCCTGTATGGTCACCCTCTCCACTCTTGCGTTCCTGCACATGCCAAGGCCTTTGCAAAGGAGTGGCAGACCAGAGCCGAGAGCTGCGACCGCCGCGCCGCTTCACGTGCCCAGGACGCCAAGGCTTGGTATGACGACCGTGCCCGCCCTCTTCAGCCACTGGAGATTGGTGCCCTTGCCCGCGTCCAGGACCCGACGACGACACGTTGGGACAAGGTTGGCATAGTGATGGGCGTCGGCCGGTCACGGGACTACAAGGTCAGGATGCCGAGTGGCCGTGTCTGGTGGAGGAACCGCCGCTTCCTCCGGCCAGTCCCACCCCCTGCTGCTGGCCCCCTGACCGAAGACGAGTCACCTACACCTCACGAGGATCCGCCCCACAGCGCACCTCGACGCCCGGAGCGACTTAGAACTAAGAAGTCCGCTCAAGACAAAGATTATGAGCGTGAGGGGGGAGGGAGATGTAGGTTATGTATCTAAGCTACTGTGCCGAGTAGCAACCCTGTACATAAGCTACTGTGCCGAGTAGCATTTATATATACAATCACGTGGCAACACTGCACGTGTTATGTGGCAACATTGCCCCGAGGCTGCCATATGGCAAGGCAGCCTTAGTCTGACTGTGGGAGCCGTGCATGGCACACGCGAGTCACCACTTGTATTTCTCTCATCCATAATAAACGGACTCAGTGTTTCCCTAGCCATCACTGCATTCTTCAGGGCACACTAGTAACTTTCAATCATTAAGGACCAAACTCCGAATCCATGACGTGACTTCTGTCCATCATTTATATCCTAAATTTACCACTGTCGGTAGTTTCAAGAATTAACACAGTCATTTACTGAATATTCTTTGTAAAAAAATAAATTTTAAATTAATTATTTATAGGAGATAAGTATTATGATCAGTAAATATACAGATATGCATTACTGACCACCTCGAACACAAGGACGGCTAAAAATAGCCACAGGCGGTCACAGTCAAGGTCACTTTCGCTGGTAGGACTTTGTGAGTGGTTTACCATGTTTCCATCACCACTCTTGACACGCTAAACCGCAATATTTAAGAGGTAAGAATTTTAAACTTGGTGATTAAGACGACCCCCTAACTTTGGGCAGATTTTTTTAATGTTCAAATTCCGTCTTATAAGCCGAGATATACGGTACACGGAGAGCGGCTGGCGGTCATGCGGGGCCGCCATTTTTGGATTCAAACCTTGATTTTTGTCTTACCTAACCTTACATAAGTGTTAAACCTTGATTTTTTTCTAACCTGACGTAAGTGTTAAGCCTTGATTTTTCTTTTACTTGGTACAGTATATTATTCTCTTATTGATATTTCTCTTCTATATTATGTGTGTGTGCATACCATCATAAAGTTAAGATACTATTTTTACTACAACGTAGGTATTGTGTCTGAAAAAGTGGAGTTTGGGGGTCGGCCCAGTCTCTATTTCAATTAATCCCATATGTTCTGTTATTCCATTTATGCGTTTCTCGTTTTATGCGCTACTCCGAGGGTTCAATTGACCGCGTAAATCGGGGTATTACTGTATATAAGAATTCTGATAAACTTCCTACGTGCTCATGTTTAAAATAATGAATGTATGTATCTTTACATAAATTAGCTAAATATCTTTCTCATCAGAAACAGTCATCCCAATGATTACGAATTAACTCATTTTGAAATACATCATTACTTCAGGACGAAATCGGACAGATTGCAACAACCAATCTGCTGTAACTCTTGAGGAGGGGGCGGGGCATCTCTTCTCAGCTGGGAGAAACACACTACAGTTAGGCCAGCTAAAACTTAAAATACAGAGGAATTAAATAGGAAATATAATTCTGTGAGTTTAAATCCTTATGGGGGCTAGAATCTCCCTCACTCTAATTTCAAAACAATGTCTATGTACCTATCTCTAGAGAGTTCCTATATCAATCTCCACTGTGAGTGATATAGGAAATATGATTTATTTTTTCTGTATAAGTTATTGCTCCTCTATTTGTATGGACTGAATATACTACTAAAAAAATTAAGCTTCCTTGAAGGGTGAAAAATTTCATATTCAACTTTACATCATGGGGATTACTATTACCATGTGATCTTATTGTCTCCCACAAGTGACTTCTGGATTTCTTCCTGTTAAAACATGCCAAACATCCATTTTTCTTCATTAACATTTTATAAATTAACATGTCAAAGTATCCATTTCTCATCCTTAAACCAGGATTACTAGGGCCTATTTTTCACATGTCACTATTTCTTCTTACATGCACACACACATAAAAGCCTGGTCATCACTATGTCCCTTTATCTTAACTTACTAAACACTTTCAATTCTTGACCATATCCTTATTATTTAAAAAAATAAATAAATATAAATTATTTACTCTTAAATATAATTTAATATTTAAAAC
Source organism: Homarus gammarus (assembly GCA_958450375.1). Lineage (NCBI taxonomy): Eukaryota > Metazoa > Arthropoda > Malacostraca > Decapoda > Nephropidae > Homarus > Homarus gammarus. Next base: position 288,375 of record CAUDMG010003255.1, read on the forward strand.
TGTGTTGTGCAAAGGGGGTAATGAACATGTAAACTTACCTATTTTATCTTTAAAAAATAAATAAAAATAAATAAATAAAAATCTTTGCCTTCCATTTTAGATATCCATGTTCAGTACCCATTATGCCCTTTATTAAGTAAAGTAAAAAAAAAATAAATAAAAAAATAAAAAATATACAGCTACAGATTCCTTGAAAAAATAAATAAATAAAAAATAAACTGGAGTTTTTGCTCACCCTTAGGATCTACAGTCTGTCCTGGTCCAGGTTCAGGAGAGGCATCTTGAACTGCTGCAGCCTCAGTGTGTGAAACCTTGTTTGCTGCATTGGGAACAGACACACAGGCTGTGCTTAATCCACCAGCATCAGACTTTCCCTCTATTAAGTTCTGCCATGCTTCATGAGTCTCCATGATGATCTATCAGACAACAAATTTTGTACAATTTAAGCAAAGTAATTCTTTCTATTAAGCAAAAAAGTATGTACGTTGACAGTTTTAAAAGTCTTTCTTTTATTATGTGGAGGGGAGGAAAACCTAGGGTATGCTAAGAATGACATGGGGTGAGGTTATAAGAAATGACAGAGTTAGGAACCTGATAAAAGAGATAGCACGAGACCATAGGAACCTGATAAAAGAGATAGCATGAGACCATGCAAAATATAGAGCTGCCATCAGGTAACCACAGCTACCCCATGCAAGTGTGAAAAATGGTTGTACTTAGTAATAATGAAGAAGTTCTCACAAGAATGGCTCACATCTGGACCAGAAATTTAACTTGGAACTCAATGTATATCAGTAAATAAGAGTAATAAATATAAATTACTTTGCAGTACAGTATTTTCAAGAGTTAGGAAAGTGTCATAAGTATAAGTGGGCTGAAAAGTATTTATTCAAAATTATTATTTTTTAACCTTCTTAACTTGCATTGTCCTTGAGAAAGAAATTTCAAGCTAACACAAACCTTATGAGCAAAATCTCGATCCTTAGGCATTCCACTAAAGGCAAATTGGTTCTCTGGTTTGCCATCTGGTATCTTGTAAATCCTAAACCATTCCACAGTGGCTTTCAGGAAGCCTGGCATGTGCTTCTCCACATCAGATATGTCACTCAGCTGTGGGGCCATTGGGTCATTGACATCAATGGCAATTAACTTCCAGTCAGTCTCTCCTTCATCAATAAGAGCAATGGTTCCAAGCACCTGTAATTAAGTTTCAGATTCAGACACAGAAACTTTATTTATAAATACTATACAGTAAAGTATCTGTCTACCAAACATAAGAACATAAGAATGGAGGAAACTGCAGCGGGCCTGTTGGCCCATACTGGGCAGTCCCGTTTACACCCAACCCCTATTGCTCATATGAGCATCCAACCTATGTTTGAAGCAATTCAGCGTATTCGAGTTAATGATGATATTTGGTAACTTGTTCCATTCATCCACTACTCTGTTTCCAAACCAGTGTTTACCTATTTCACGCCTAAATCTAAATTTGTCCAATTTAAAACCATTGTTACGAGTTCGCTCCTGGTTGGATAATTTGAGTACCTTTGTAATGTCCCCTTTGTTTAGCCCTGCCTTCCACTTATACACCTCTATCAGGTCGCCCCTCGCTCTACGTCTCTCAAGGGAGTGCAAATTAAGATGCTTTAACCTGTCTCTATACTCAAGGTTCCTGATGCCCGGGATTAGTCTTGTCATTCTCCTCTGAATTCTTTCCAAGGATTCTATATCCATTCTGTAATACGGTGACCAGAACTGGACTGCGTAATCCAGGTGTGGTCTCACAAGAGCAAGATACAGTTTTAGGATGACCTCGCTAGTCTTGTAACTAACACTCCTTTGTATGAACCCAAGTACTTTATTAGCCTTGTAACGAGCAAAATCACATTGTTTACTTGGCTTAAGGTTCCTACTTATCATTACTCCTAAATCTCTCTCGCAGTCGGATTTCTCTATGGCATCGTTGTTCATCTGGTATCTGGTTTCCCTGTTTACATTTCCTATACTGAGTACTTTACATTTGTCAATGTTGAATTTCATCTGCCATTTTTCAGACCATTCGAAAAATTTGTTTAGATCCTCCTGTAGTTTTGCCGAGTCCTCGTCAGATTTGATAACACGTCCTATTTTAGTATCATCAGCAAATTTACTTATGTTGCTGTCTATGCCGATATCTATGTCGTTTATGTATATAATAAACAATAATGGTCCAAGTACTGAGCCTTGGGGAACTCCACTTGTGACGTTGCTCCAATGGGACTTAGTGCCGTTAATGCTCACTCGCTGTTTCCTGTCCTGTAACCACGCCCTAATCCATTTAAGGATGTCACCTTTGATGCCATGAGCTTCTACCTTTCTAATTAGTCTTTCGTGGGGTACTCTGTCGAAGGCTTTGCTAAAGTCGAGATATACCACATCATAATTGTGCCCCTCGTCCACTGATTCGAAAACTGATGAAAAGAATGTTAATAGATTAGTTTGGCAAGAACGTCCGCTTGTGAAGCCATGCTGGGAATCATTGATCAATCTGTGCTTCTCCAGGTGATTTCGAATAGTTTGAAATGATTGCTTCCAGTAATTTGCCTACTATTGATGTTAGACTGATTGGGCGGTAGTTAGAGGATAGTGATATATCCCCCTTCTTGAAGATCGGTATTACATTCGCTATCCTCCAGGATTCTGGTACTACACCTGTTTTTAAGGACATGTTAAACAACTTTGCTAAGGGCATACTAAGCTCTTCCTTACATTCATTTAATACTCTGGCAAATATCTCATCGGGACCAGGTAACATATTAGGCTTTAGTTTGTCAATTTGCTTACTAACATCGTTACTAGTCACTACTATCTCACTTAATTTGTTTTCTTCACTATCTCTGAATAGAGTCGGTGCCTCAGGTATCATGTTTAAATTTTCGCTGGTGAAAACTGTTGAAAAATATTTATTCAAATTATTGCTCATTTCTCCGTCGTTATCAGTGAGCTCGCCGGAGTCTGACCGTATTGGTCCAATCTTTTCTCGTGTTTTAGTTTGGTACATTTGGTAGAATCCTTTGGGGTTTGTCTTTGCCTCCCTTGCTATCCTTACCTAATTATTCCTCTTTGCTTTCCTTATCTCGGTTTTAACCCTACTCGCCAATACCCTATAATAGTCCCGGAGGTGAATTTCGCCACGATTTATCCTTCTACCTATAGCCTTCCTTTGGCCAATGATGTTCTTTAAATAATTATTTATCCATTTAGGGTCATTGTTGTTTGATCTGAGTTTTTTGTATGGTATGTTCTGCCTTTGTGCATTAAGTAACTCACTATTTAAATTGTCGTGGAACTCGGCAATCTCAGATCTCGTTATCAGGTCGGTGTCATCTGTCAGGTTAACGGCCAAGCGCGACACCCCCTCACTCAGCTGCCTCTTTAAACTGTCAAAGTTTGCCCTTCTGAAATCTGGTACTTCAGTGGAATTTTCCTTACGTCTGCCCTGAAAATCTAACTGGAATCGAATTTCTTTGTGATCGCTGTTTGCAAGTTCGTTCCCTACCTCGACATTGCTAATGAGGTTTTCTCTGTTTGACAAAACTAAATCCAATATATTATTACCCCGTGTGGGTTCGGTTATATGTTGACTTAGGAAACAGTCCTGGATCGTCTCGAGAAAATCCTCTGATTCTGAGTTTCCCGTAAGGTCGGTCCAATCTATTTGGCCAAGGTTAAAGTCGCCTACTATACAGACTTTGTTGTGTATGGAAGCCCTGCGCATTTCATCCCAGATAAGTCGCTCATTGACTCTGTCAAGATTGGGGGGTCTATATATTACTCCTGTGATTAATTTTTCCTGACCGTCGCTTAATTCTATCCAAATTGTTTCTGTATTCCTCTCAGTTTTTATTTCCTTATTTATTTCACACTTCAGATTATCCCTAACATAGATTGCTACTCCGCCTCCTTTCCTGGTCTGCCTATCGGTATGGAACAGTTTGTAACCCGCAATTTGGTATTCGACTGGTAATTCACGTGTGTCTAGGTTGATCCATGTTTCAGTGAATGCAATTATATCGATTTCTTCGGTACATACCAAGGCCCTAATATCATCCATTTTGTTTCTCATACTTCTACTGTTCGCGTAATATACATTTAAGTTAGTCGTGTTCAGAGTCCTTCCCTTACCGCGTTTAGTTTTAAACTCCGTCTAATTTAGTTATGTCATCATTCCTAACACTATTTCCCTATAATCTTTCGCCTTGTTTACCCGCTCCCACTGTAGTCTCCTCCACCCCCGTGCCCCCTATGTTCTCTTAGCAGTTTAAAGACTTCGATATCTTTTGAACTGCCCCCTCTAGAGCCCCAGCCAGGGTTACTACTCCATCCCTAGACAGGTGCACCCCATCCCTAGCATAAAGGTCCCTTCTGCCATAGAAGTTGTCCCAGTTGTCAATGAATGGGACTGATATTGACTTGCAATATCTGTCAAGACGGTCGTTAACACCAACTGCCCTTGACAACCATTCACTGCCAACTCTCCTTCTAGGCAGGACACCGCATATGATAAGGATCCCTCCCTTAGTCCTAATACGATCTATGGCTGCCTTGAACTTATCAAGAAGCTCCTCGCTCCTACACCGGCCAATATCATTGCCTCCTGCACTGAGGCAGATAATGGGTTTGTTCCCATTACCAGACAAGATATTGTCCATCCTGTCAATTATATCCCCCACCCCAGCTCCTGGCAAACACACCCTCATCCTATTTTTGTTTTTACCACAAAAGGCCCTGTCCATGTACCTTACCTGTGAGTCACCAACAAAACGTTTGTGACCATGAGGCTTCTCTTATAAAGTGGACACTATCATGAACATTATGTCCAAAGATATCCCTCAAACCAGAAACTCTCTGATAAAAGAAATTGAAATTTTCTTGGATAAGCGTTCCCAAAGTCGGAATTATCTGGAAAATTCCAGCTTTGGGAACGATTTTCTGAGGGGCACATTTTCCGGAAAATTCAGAAAAATTTTTCCCGGGGGTCAGAACATTCTGAGGATGGGGGATTTTTTTCGGGTTTGATAAGAAAATCAGGCGTATTTTCTGGAAATTCCGAGAAAATTTTTCCGTTACCTGGAAAATTCTGGGATGGATTTTTTCCCGGGATCAAGAGATGATGTAATGGGCAATTTCTGGACCTTCCGAGAAAATTCTTCCGTTACCCGGAAATTTCCGAAAAATTTCGGGACGAGGAATTTTTCCGGGTTCGAGAGATGATGTAATGGGCAATTTTTGGAATTCATGAGAACATTTTCCCATTACCCAGAAAATTCTGGCTATGAAGGATTTTCTTTTTCAGCTTTGAGAGAGTCGCCTGGTCACCCGGAAATCTCATTCCCAGAAAAGCTCTGCACCAATTGTTCCAGCTAACAATATCACTGTAATACAATGTACACTACAGTGATATCCCTGTTAGCTGGAACAATTGGTGAAGAGCACTTCCGGGGATAAGAGATTTCCGGCTAACAAGCCGACTTTCTAAAACACGGAAAAATTCCTTATCCCAGGAATCTTTTCCGATTACAGGTAGTTCTGCTATAATGCGATAATTGTGTTCTTGTAAAATATCGTGTTATAGAAAATCGCGTAATAGAAATAACAGGGCTTATGGAGAAAATAGGGTTAGGTGCAGATTACTCGAAATCGAAAAAATTTAGTAGTTAGCCTAACACAAAGGATAGCACAGTCTAAATAAATGTTCCATTCATATCTAATAATGAAATCATACAGTAAATGTAACACTTTACTTGATGGGGGAGAAGGGTGATTTTGAGGTTGATAAACTCAAGCTTCTCTTCAAGTGTTATATCTTTTCTTTTACGATCATCACCGGGAATTCTATCATCAGAACGCTTCTTGTTGATATTCTTCTTTACTATATTCACAGTTAATACAGTACCACAAAATTGGAGAAATAGTAAGCAAAAATTGTGTTATAGCAAACAAGCGTTCGCGTTATACAAATATCGTTCCTAATTCATAAATCGCGTTAGAGCAAATTCGCGTTATCAAAACACGCGTTAAAGCAGAACTCACTGTACTGGGAAAAGTTTCAGTGTCTAGACTAGACATCTTGCACACACGGACATTAGCCCACTTCCCCATAATGTTTCTGGGTGCTGGGGATGTTTTCCTTGATCTAAATTACCAGTCCATAAATGCATTTCTAATTAAGTTAGAAACTTCATCAGGTGGCAGTGGACTTTCCCTTTGATTTTCTGTGTCCATTAGCACCTTGACCACCCATCCTACCCTCTTACCCCCCCCCCCCTCACCTTTCCTTCAGGGGTTTGGTCTTACAGTTAGACATTCAGTTGCTCTTTACATATACAGTACCTTTACCAAAAATTAATTTCAGAGGCTGTGATTCTAAAATGTTTTACATAATCCCATCTTAAACATAAAGCTTCTATCTATCTCTCTATATATCTCTCTCTCTCTCTATCTCTCTCTCTATCTCTCTCTCTCTCTCTATATATATATATATATATATAATCAACGACCTCACCAGCAAGGAATCGAACCCTCGACCTACTGGGTGTGACTAGGGAACGCTTACCGGCTAGGCCACAAGGACACTAAAAGCAGTTCTAGACTCTGTTATATTTCATACAGACACCACATAAGAGGCACGGGCAGTTTCCCAATGAGGTTCACGGCACCATCAGCTCGATGAACAGGCTTTGTGTGAAATATAACAGAGTCTAGAACTGCTTTTAGTGTCCTTGTGGCCTAGCCGGTAAGCGTTCCCTAGTCACACCCAGTAGGTCGAGGGTTCGATTCCTTGCTGGTGAGGTCGTTGATTATATGTTCAAAGTCCGCGTGTTATATGGACTAAAAATGAAAGTGTGTGTGTGTGTGTGTGTAATTGAGAGTATTTAAAATTCTGTTTAAAAAACTAAGACCGCTGCTGCTCCACCAGCAACCACCAGATGTTATGTAGTGTGAAAACTTCAGCCACCCTTCAATTAGAATAAAAAAGTGACGTCACCACAGTCACACCCAAATTATAGGGACAATTCACCGAGTCTTTTTAGTCAAACTCAGTCACTATGGAAGCAATAATCATCTACAAACTCCTCAAGTGAAGGAGCTTGATAGCTACTTAGAATGCCTAGACCCTAAGGGCTGGAATGGAGCTACTGAGGTCTTTCCCAACATTATGTGACTTATCTCTGAAGCTTAACACCCCACTACTTGCATCTGCTGCTTGTGGGTGTCTGTTTAGTCATGTTGGACTTATTATTTATTATTTAATTCATTTATTACACCCCAGGGGGCGACAACCCTGGTCACAAGACCAAGAAGTTCAGACACTAATACATTGGTACTCGTGTCTCGCAGAACACGCTATAACTTATGATATGGAGACAATATTGATATGATTTAAGGACAATATGAGTTAGCACCCACCAAAGAGTGCAGGGCCGGATTCAGGAGTGGGCAAAGTGGGCAGCTGCCCCCAGGGGCCTCCACATATTACAATGTTTTATTTATTTGGTCATTCATTTGGATTATTTTCATTCTTTAAAATTCATGTTTATCTGTTCCATCACGTAAAACTATGTTCAGCAAGAAGCGTGATAGAAATTAGGCTAGCTATTCCTTGAATTTCATGAATACTTGGTTTTCCTATGAACCGTATATTTTTAATGAATGCTATTGTTTGTGTTGCTAATAATATATTTAAAATTCCACAAACATATATTGATTAAAAATGAACTACATGGAATAACGATATTGAGATTAAAAAAAAAAAAAAAATAATAAAATATTTTTTTCATTATCACTTCCATTACAAATGCCATCAGGGCGCTGTGTTCTAATTTCCTCAATATAACTGCATATGGCTTCAAAATTCTCCAAAGAAGTGTTCAAATTTCAAAGTTTTCCCAGGGGCTGTAACTCCCAGATGTTTAGGCTCGCTTCACTCGCCACCCCACCCTCTTGGGTAGTTATAATGAGGGGGGCCTCCACAAAGAGGCTGCCCATGGGCCTCCACAGGTCTAAATCCGGCACTGATTTTATATCACTTTATATGCTAAATGCCTTCCCGTGATTCTATTTTGTTGGACGCTTGTACACGATGAGTAAACAAGTTTGTGTCTGTACTTATACTTTTTGGACAGTGCTTTTGGCAGTTAACTCTGTGTGCAATAAAGACAAGAAAACCCACACCATGGACGTATAAGTCATCCCGTATACCTGATTCTCTACCAGAACGTGGACAACAAGAATAGGATTACTGCATAATGCAGAGTTATACGAGTCATGACAAGTGACAATAATCATTGTTGGCAAGTATGTGATGTGGCGACAAGGATGGGATTATAATGCAGAGTTGTATGAGTCATGACAAGTGACAATAATCATTGTTGGCAGGTATGTGATGTGGCTTGGTTCATACATAACAAATTGGTGATGACAGCAGGTAAGAGAAGCGCAGGCAGAGAAGTTCAAGAGGTTGACAATGTATCAAGCCACTGAACTTGCCACCACCCCCAGCTTTTTCGGTCGCTGAGGAACCTTCGTCAGTTGCTCCAAGATGGAAGGTTTGGAGGAGAGCCTTCTAGTACTACTTGGTGGCAACAGATAAATTAGAAGATGACCAGAAGAGAGCACTTCTCCTTAATGCAGCAAGTATGGAGGTTCAAGGCATCTTTGAGACTCTGGGAGTTACTGAGACAACTTACGAAGTAGCCTTTACAGCCCTCAACAACCACTTCTTGCCACAGAAGAACAAGAGGTATGAGAAATTTCGTTTTCTCCAGGTGAAGCAAGAACCGAAGGAGACAGTGGATAATTTTGTTACCAGGTTAAGAAAAGCCGCAGAAGCACGTGAATTTCCAGATGCAGAAGATAGAATTGTTGATTCGTTTATATTTCATTGTGTTTTCTATCAGATGAAAAAGGCATTGTTAGAAGAGAAAAAACTTGTTCTTAAGACACTCTTACAGATTGCTAGGTCTATGGAGACTGTAGAAAGCCAAGCAGCAGATATGGGAGGCCAAGGAGAGTCTCAGGTTGCATTGGAGAAGAAAAATCAACCTTATAAAAGTAATTTAAATAATTTCAGACATAATAAAATATAGCGCAACTATAAGAGAGAGTCACAACATAAAACTAGAGAAAAGGAGCACGTAAAGTCAGGTTCTCAGAAAGAATGTTACAGGTATGGTAATACAGATTTGTTTTCTCAACACAGAACAAAATGTCCAGCAACTAAGAAATGTAATGTTTGTCAAAAACTTGGTCATTTTGCTAAAAATGTGTAAGTCCAGGTCCTACTCAAGTAAAAAAAAAACAGATTCATGCTGCCAGAGATATGCAAGATCAGGATGATCCTAAAACCACACAAGATCACAATTCAGTAGATTTTGCATTCAAAATAAATTTAGTTTCCAGGAACAGACAAAGAGTAATGTTACAAGTACTGTACACAAATGACAAACCCCTAAAAATGCAATTAGATACAGCAGCAGACATTTCAGTTATGTCCAAAACTAGTTGCAAGGTCTATTCCTAACCTACACATACAAGAAAGTAAAGAGAGACTGAAAGACTACAACTATAAAGATATCCTGTAGTCGGTAGTGCAGTGATAGGTCTACGGTACAAAGATTGTGTACGTAGAAATACTGTAAGCCAATTATCATTGTCAAGGGTAATGGTCCTTCTTTGTTTGGATTGGACTGGTTGAAAGAAATTCCACTTGACTGGCATGAAATTTTCAGAGTACAAAGCACAAGAGTTCCTTCAGGAAATATATTACTAGAGAATTTTGGAGATCTATTTTATGAAAATCCTGGTACAGTAAAAGATATACGGGCTATTTTATCATTGAAGTCTGATGCTACTCCAAATTTTCTTCCACCCAGGCCAGTTCCATATGCCTTGAAACCACTAACTGAGCAAGAGATACATAGGTTAGAAGCCAGGAAAACATGGGTAAAGGTAACATATTCAGCATGGGGTATACTCTTGGTCGCAGTGGCTAAAGAGTGATGGTAATGTAAGGTTATGTGGAGATCATAAAGTGTATCTGAATCCCCAGTTGGAACTAGCACAGCACCCACTGCCAAAACCAGATGATATTGTTTGCTGCACTTGGTGGATGTAGTGTATTTTCTAAAATTTATTTAAAACATGCTTTTCAACAATTACTTTTGGATGACAAGTCAAGGGGGTTATGCACACTTAACACTCATTGGGTTTATATCGTCCAACTCGCTTGCCTTATGGAGTATCCAGTAGCCCAGCACTATGGCAACAAACGATGGATCATATATTCAATGGCCTTCAAGGAACATTTTCTTTTGTAGATGATATATTAGTGACTGGGAAAGATGTAACAGAGCATAGGGTGAGACTACAAGTTGTGTTAAAGCACATTCAAGAACATGGACTGAAGATCCATAAAGACAAATGTGAGTTTGAAGTACTTTCTGCTGTGCATTTGGGATTCAAAATAGACAGTGAAGGAATCCACAAAACAGCAGAGAAGGTCAAAGCAATACAGTTTGCAAAGGTACCCAAAAATGTGGGCAGGTTACCAATCTTTTAAGGACTTGTTACTTTTTATGGCAGATTCATTCCAAATCTAGCTACTGTAGCTCATTCTTTGTATAATTTGTTATCCAAAGACACTGAGTGAGATTGGAGTAAAGATTGTCAAGATTCTTTTAATAAGATTAAGACAGAAATTATGTCACCCAGATTTCTCACCTATTTCAGACCAGATTTACCTGTTAAACTTGTCTGTGATGCATCATCTTTTGGTTTGGGAGCAGTATTGGCCCATGTAATGACCGATGGAGTAGAAATACCAATTGCATTTGCTTCAACATCACTAAATCAAGCCAAGAAAAATTATTCACAAATTTAGAAAGAGGCATTGGCACTTGTTTATGGAGTCAAGAAATTTCACATTAACCTGTATGGGAAGCAAAGATTCACTTCAGTTACAAATCACCAACCATTGTTTGCTATTTTGGGACCCAAAGCAGGATTACCTACATTAGTTGCAGCAAGGTTGCATCGTTGGGCTGCTACATTAGCTGTTTACTCCTATGTGTTAGAATACAGGACAACCGGTAAAATAGGAAATGCGGATGCTTTACCTCATTTGCCTGTTGATTTAGCACCAGTTGAAACAGAGAGTACAGTAATGTTAGTCAATAGTTTTTGTTTCCTATTTACCTCAAAGATGATTGCACAATATACTAGACAAGATCCAATTTTATCAAGAGTATAGCAGGCTCTACTTTCTGGTAGAAATTTAATTTCTGAACATAACTATGATGCTTATTTTTCTGTGTGGTCTGAATTATTTACTGAACAAGGATGAATTCTAAGAGGTGCTAGAGTAATAATTCCAGACAGATTGAGAACTCAGGAATTGAAAGAAATTCAAACTGACCACCAAGGCATTGTGAGATCTAAGGCAATTGCCAGAAATTATGTATGGTGGCTTGGTTCATACATAACACTAGAGAATTTTGGAGATCTATTTGATGAAAATCCCATACAAAGTATTTCATTCTGCCTGGACATTCAAAATTTGCCACAAAAATTAAGAACGTTAAGGAACATCACCCGGGGTGGCCTAAGTGAATGTCAAGGAATCTCACCTGGGTTTTAAGGGTTAATAAAAATGTGTTTCAGTGGAGATTGGCATGTTTAACTACGTAAAACCTTGATAACTCGGCACGTAAGAGGTTCTGGCCTTGCTGAATTATCCCAAATTCCGACTTACCAAGGCGACCCCCCCCCCCCTAAAAAATACAATAAAAAATTATTACCTCATATACGTTTACATGTATTAAAAAATTTTCAAACAGCATTGTGGTAGGCGAGAGGCATGGTAGGTGACACAGGCTGCAGGTGATGGAGGGGAAATGCTACATATACAGTAAACAGTGTTTTCTCTACATACTAAGGATATTAAAGTCCACCCAAGTAAAACCGTTTTCTATATTAAAGAGTAAAAGAGTAAAAATTAAAATATACCGTGGTTTAGAAATAAAGAAAATATAATAGAAAACTATAAAATAAGAAAAATGAAGAGCACTGGTGTGTGGGAGGTGAATATATGTGAAGGCAGTGAGCTGTACTGTATGGCCGACTCACCTGCCTCCCTCCCTCCCATGTGACATCATTGCACAAACACACACACACACACATCTCAGTCAGCTGGTTGACTGCCTGGCTGAACTGTGGCGTTACTTAGATGACAGTTTGAGTGTGGAAGGAGCATTTTTTTTTTACATAAAATATGTGCCATTGTATTTTATGATATGCTATGTATAATTTTTTTGTTTATCATAGCAATTTTCTTCAAAGCATTTATAGCACTACTGGTGTCAGACACAAATAAATGACTTCAGTTGCTTTTGGATTGTTGGCCTAAATTAGAATATTTACCAAAGATGACAAAGTTGGATATACGTGGAAGATTCAGATACTGTACAGTATTTGGAATTCAGATAAAATGAATTGCACTGTAAATTAAATAAAGTTGAAAACATTGAATTTACTATAATAGTGGAGATGTTCTGCATACAGTGGCTGGCCTGACATGAATGGGGGAGGTTGTTAGCAATTAATGGGTTCGTAAAGCAGGAATCAAATTTTACCAGGGAGTGGTGAATATTAATCCTGGTGCCCTAGATACAGGGTACTCTGTGGTACAAAGTATAGTACAGGTACCTTATAACTAAAATATTGGGGTTGCTACAACACCTTCCCTTCCCACAGAATAATTGGAGCAGAGCACTTCCGGGGACAAGAGATTTCCAGGTAACAAGACGACTTTCTTAAACCCGGAAACATTCCTTATCCCCGGAACCTTTTCTGGTTACTGGGAAAAGTTTCCGAGTGTCTAAACTATACCTGTTGCACAGACACACACTAGCCCACTTCCCCAGAACGTTTCTGGGTGCTGGGGTTTTCCTTGAGTCTAAACTACTGGAATCCGGAAATACAGTTCCAATTATGAACTTCATTTCTTTACAATAACAATGCAGAATAGTTTATCTAAAAGTTTGGTTAAATAAATATATATAAAAATTATAAATCTACAGGATATGGGCATGAATGAAGCTGTGTGTTACAGCATAGACTTATTTTCTACTCCCATGGAGCTGTGAGGGATTAGTGGGTCTTGTATAACTGATATGACCGGATGCAATGTCAGTAGAGGTAGGGTGGGGGATTAGTGGTCTCATATTACTGACCTGATGGAATGTTGGGTCACCCTTTCTTGGGTAGAGGATTAGTGGGTCTCATAACCTGAAGATGTCTTGAATAAACACAAAACCTAAAGTATTTTTAGAGAGATTGTGGTAAGTACAGATATAAATATAAATGAGCAAAGTTGTATCCATTCAGCATTAAGTTACTCAACATGTTAAAATATGGAGTGAGAAAGCAGAAAGGTGAGGGTAAATAGAGAGTGGAAATGAGCATTGCCAAGCACTCCTCAAGAGCTGATATTTACCGTAACTTGCTTTGCTACCATGCGGTTACACACACCAGATGAGTCGTGTGTGTGTGTTGAAGGGTGTATTTGTGTGTTATGTTGGGTGTATGTGTGATATATGGGTGGGTAGGGTCGTGTGGTCAGTTCCCCCTTTCTCACTCAAACGTGGCTAATTGTGATAGGGAGATGAATTTGATATCATAAAGACCCTTAATAAATTCTCTGCAAAATGTTTCCAATAAGATATTCTTAAACGAAGTATTTCTATATGATATATAGTGATGGTAATTCCATTCTTTTATAAAAAAAAGTTTAAGAAATGTTGACACCAGATTCAGTAAAATCAATTCTAATTTAGTTAGACACACCGTTTTTATATCCAAATACTCCTGAATACTTTATCTAAAAGTTGGTTAAATAATTGTATTTTAAAAATCAAAAGCTCTATATGATACGGTCGTGATTAGAGCTGTAATACTTTTATCCTTTTTGCCACTGATTTACGCACCGTTGTCAAGTGTTCTTGTGTACTGTATATATTGTACTAAAGCAGATTCTGTCATCTTCGGCCTAGAATAGGCAGATACTTCACTAAATTGAATTTAAAACATAATTAATCATGTCTTAACACATGCAATGAAGATTGGGTGGGAGATTATTGGGTCACGTTACTAACCTGACCTGATGCAATGTTAGGTCACTCATTGTTGGGTGGGGGGATTGTAGATCTTATGACCTGAAGATGTCTTGAATGACATTTTTTACCTATGAGGTATACAGTATAGTACATAGTACTGTATTGTATATAAAGGGTACAGATATTAATAAGCACAGATTACTACAGTAATTTATCTTTACTAATTAATGAAAAACTAATAAACAATATTGTACCATGAATGAGTCAGTGCAGTAGACAAACAGTGAGGCGACCCTATCAGGGTTAGGGGGGTGGCACGGTCACTTTTACTCCGTAATGGACCGGTATGGCCAGCATAAGGACAGAACCAGACAATGTGATGTAGTCGTGGCCAGAATTAGGCTAGGATACAGACACATCTGGCAGGTTAGTAACACTGTACCCATACCGGAACACTCAGCATGTAAACTTTGTGATAAACCTTTAAAGCATACACTTGAACATTATATTATTGAATGTGACACTGTCAAAGACTTCAGGCCACCTGGCTTATTGTATCTTGAACTTTGTAATTACTACATTGAATCAGGGGTGCTTGAGGACATTCTTGCTGTTTATCCCAAATTTGCCATCCAATGTATGTGAACCACTGACCTATATATACTGCTAATGAATATGATGTATTTCTTTGTGTACGAACCTCTGTCCTGCATGGCAGTGAACAGTGACATTACCCACATGAATCTGACCTATATATAGTGTCAATGAATATGATGCATTTCTTTGTGTACGAACCTCTGTCCTGCATGGCAGTGAACAGTAACATTACCCACATGAATCCGACCTGGGGTATGCTATAACGAATGGATTCTACTACGAATATTCCTATAACGAACGGTTTTACCTATAAAATTGAGAATGCTATAACGAACGAAACTTCTACAACGAACAGGATTTTTTATCATTTTTTGTACTAATTTATTATTTTTTATTACAAGTATTAATGATATTCTTTATTTCAAGAGTTTAAATGCACATTTATGCACTTTTTTACAATTTTTTATTACAGGTTGTACCTCTCTAGTCCGGCAACCTCGGGACCTGACCGGACCATGGAAATTCACCCTTTTCCTGGATAGATAGTGACTTGTGCTTATGCTTGGAAGCACTAGCACCACTTTCTCTGCATCGTGGTCTCTTTGAAGACATATTGAAGGGTTAAATGTCATATACAGGTAGTCGTCGACTTACGACCTATGCGACTTACGTCTGTTCGACTTTACGACCGGCGGTACGACAATTTTGGCCCCAGCCTCCTGGCGCTGCCGGGAGCTGGAGCCGCGCGCATCCCCGCGCTCAATTACAAACACGCTCGCTGGTACAGCACACTTCCCTCCGTGTCTGTTTGCCTTGTGCCTTTCTTTTGTCTTGGAAATTTTTCTTGAACCACCACCCCCCCAAGATGTCTACCAAGAGGAAACTGTCTTCATCTACTCCTCAAAGATGATTATATTATCATTACACATTATAATATACTGTACGTAAGGTAATTAAATTGTACTGTAGTATGCAGTGATTTACTTAAACCTGACGACCGTAACAATAATGAACAAAGAAAATGTTGATAAAATATGACTTAAAGATGATTATATTATCATTACACATTATAATATACGTAAGGTAATTATAACATAGGCCGACTTACGACCAGATCAACTTACGACCGGGCGGCCGTAACCAATCTAGGTCGTAAGTCGACGACTACCTGTAGTAGCTTCTCAAATTTCGCGAGTTTTTAATTCTTAACGTATTTTATTGGAACACAAAAAAAAAAAAAAAAAAATTTGACTGCGGAAACTTGAATTTCGACGGGTTTGAACGGCCCGCCAACGTGTAGACGACGTGCATAATCGTGTAAACAGCATCATTTCTCTTATATACAAAAGATTCATTATTGTTTATTACCGAATGTCTTTTTTATTGAATTAATGTTTGTGTGCAAAATGAGCAATACAATTCATTAATAATACGTAGAATATTAAAACACACGAGGAAATGACACAGCATTGTTTTCGTTGATTACAAAACCAGTGACTGACTGGTTCTACATATAAAACTGAAGAAAATAAGACCTTGGTTGTAGCTGTAGTAAAATTAATATGGTTTTTTAAGTAATGTTATTTAATGTTAATAAATGAAACAATAGAAGTAGCTAATGATAATGGTAAACAAAAAAGAGAGATCGCATATGTAAGTGCGCATGCGCACACGTGAAAACATATCGTCATTACTTTACATAAGAATATGAAAGCAACACTTATTTACTGTTCATATATATTTTAATTAATGTTTCTGAATTTGTTTTTATTGAATTAATGTACGTGTGTGCAAAATTAACAATACAATTTATTAATAATACGTGGAATATTAGAGGAGACGAGACGGCTGCCGGCATTGTTTATGTTAAAGCTTACAAAACCAGTGACTGATTGATTCTACATATAAAACAAGAAAATAAAACCCTGATTTTAGCTGTAGTAAAATTTATGTAAAAAAATTAATTTGGTAGTTTGAAGTACCTGTAATGTTATTTAATGTTAATAAATGGAACAATATAAGTAGCTAACCATTAATGGTAAAAAAAAAAAGTGAGACTGCACGTATGTAAGTGCGCACATGTGAAAACATATTGTCATTACTCTACATAAGAATATGAAAGCAACACTTATTTACTGCTCATATATATTGAAGGGTTAAATGTTGTACTCTGGAAAGACAAGCAGAGAGAGAGAGAGAGAGAGAGAGCAGCCGAACTGCCGGATTTAACAAACCTTAATTTCCCGCGGCTTTTTTTTTAAGGGGATTAGCCCACCCAGGCATAAGTCACTGACCCACATTGGGGCTAGAGGGGCAAAAATTTAATACTCCTGTAATAATAATAATAATTCAGTAAAAAAAAAAAAAAAAAAAAAAAAAAAAAAAAAAAGAAAAAAAAAAAGCTGCCTATCTACCTATTGGACAAACTAAAATCGTTCCAGACCACGGGAGTTTCCGGACCACAGAATGCCGGACTAGAGAGGTACAACCTGTATATTTTTCATTGTTAAGTGGTTGTATTTGGGGGCCTAGAACAGATTACCCCTATAACAAACGCATGCTATAACGAGCAAGGTTCTAGAACCAATTTGATTCGTTATAGCATACCCCCAGAGAGAGAGAGGAGAAGTGATACCACCCACAGTGTCAAGACCTGACTGCATTACCCAGAATAGGCAAACTGTACTACAAGCTTTGTCAATAAATTTGTTAAACTAAAATTCTCCTTCTGGCTGGGAGGTGGGGTGTCGACAGCCAGGAGGGGAGATTAACGCTTACTTAAATATTACAAAAAATAATTTTGTTTGCATATGAACACTAGATACGCAAGATGCATATTTGGCAACATCAGTGCGATCTGACACCTCTGTAGACAGCCTCTAAGGTTATGCAAGTGACTACATCAGTCGCCCTTTGTGGTTCAACGGCACAGGATGTTACCTTGACCTACATTTCCCACCATTTTCTCGTGGCTTGTGTTGAATTCTCATTCATCACAGTAATTTCATTTATTGATAAGAGCGTTGTGATAGTTTTCAACCATACCTTGTGTTGCTGGCGAAGGTGGAGGGGTGGGAAAACAAAAAGTACAAGGAGTTTACACTACAAGGTGATAGTGTGGTGCTTCCTGAGGCCTCACCCAGTGTCCCTGGCCCTTCTAATGCAAGTGATAATTTCTCTGGCCCTTCAACATGCAGTCCTAGTGCAAAAGGAACTGATCTGTACTATACCATACTGTACAGCTCCTCCCCGACTTAAGATGGGGTTAAGGACACAAATCCAGGTCGTAAGTCAAAATGGTCGTAAGTCGAAAATGCTTAAATAATATATATAAAATCTAAAATGGGTGTGTCCTTTTCTTCTCAGCACCACAAAATTCTCATTTTTAAGCTTGCCAGCCATTTTAAAGTGAATTACAAAAAAATATTTTTGTCTGTGTAATGACGTTGGGACTTTCTTAGGAATGAACAGGAAGAATGCAAGTTTTCTTCCTTGAATCTGAGTGTCTAAAAATTTTTGGAAGCAAATACAAAGTAACAATTTTCTTACCTTAACCTGGATGACTTCACCCCTCTTGGCCACACGGTAGCCAATCTCACAAACATCAATGGGGTCATTGTCACCCTTGCAGCCCGAAGCTTCGTCAATATGGCTGGGGTCCTCCCAAGTCTAAAATATGAAAAAAAGATATTATATATATACCGTACAGGTATATATATATATATATATATATATATATATATATATATATATATATATATATATATATATATATATATATATATATATATATATATATATATATATTTTATGAAAATCCACAATGAAAACGTGGATAAGATAAATCTTGATAAAATCACACGGGAAAATGGAAACAACGGAGTACCTTAGCTTTCGTCTTTATATTATATATATATATATATATTATTATATATATATATATATATATATAATATATATATATATATATATTATATATATTTATATATATATACACACACAGTTGGTCCTCACATTAAGCGGTCCCGCAATCCGCGTTTCACCGTTACCGCGGTGCCTTGCCGGAACCTAACATTTTCACATTTCGCGGTCGCGAACGCCATTCCACGGAGAGTGTCCGGCGCGACGCTATTTTTAGATTTGCCCCACGCGCCACCCGCCCGCCCGCCTGCCTGCCTCTCCCTCCTCCTCCCTCCGCTTGGGCAAGCGGCGCGGTAAGGTTGTGCAGTGTGTGTCTTTGTTGCGTTATCACTGACGTCATATGACGTATCAGACCTGTGATTGGCCATGCATCCCTACCCCCCTCTGCTGCTAGCTGTAATTGGCTTAAAGTATTATGACGTGTCCACCCGGGGGAGGGAGGGAGGGAGGAGAGA